>CM035109.1:294824-367172 GCA_020205505.1 Panax japonicus | reverse complement strand
AGATCCTTTTCTTGAACTTCCTCTACAATTTCTCCTTCTGAAGTAATAACCGGAGCCTGAGCAGGAGCTGAAGAAGATGGACCGGATCTATCAGGCCTATTCGTGCTCGATGATGACCCACCAGAACCTCTCTGAACCAATATTCGAGTCATTTTTTTCTCTATCTCTCCTCTTCAACTTAAACCCTAACCTAATTCGTTCCCCCCAAAAACTAACTCCGAATTAGAGTTGCAAATCCCTGGCTTTCAACTTATCACGAGTTCTTGCCTTCGGTAAAGTCACGCCAATCCCTCGGGTGAATAATTTCTTCTTCTTCCCACGAATCAATCTCTGCATTCCCCTAACAATTCTCATGAGATCTTATAGCCTTCCAAATTTGTTTAATCAATTAAAAAAAACCCTCTTTTCTAAAGTTACGCGAAATTACCCGATAACTGAATGCCTAGCAAATTCACCTCCAGAATAAACAGTCCAATCTACATTTAAATTCATTAAAAAATGAACAACAACAAAAAGAACAAATTAATCCACAAAATTAACGCCATTTTAAGAAAAATCAATCACCGATCGAATAACTGAAAGTTGAAATCCTACAGTTGACTCGGCTCGAGTTAAGAAAGGAACTCACCTTGGTGAATAGGAATTTGATCAAAATCTGAGATGCTAATAACAGTAAAGCAAAGAAAAAGACTAGGGTTTTTCGTGAAAAAGGATAAATGGAAGGCGAAGGCAAATGTAAGTTTTTGGCTTCGCCTGTCAGGTGGGTGTTAAAATGTTAAAAAGTGAAATTTACCTTAATATATATAAGTATAGAGAGAGAAAGTCTAGAGAGAGAGAAAGAGTGGAAAATGGGAGGCTGAGTTTTATCCAGTGGAGGAGAGAGAATGGAGTTTTCGGAGGCGACGGCAGCAATAAGCCGAACGGAGTACGCGTGGCTCGAGTTGTGGAAAAAAGGTTCGGTTGGGATCCAGGTGCGGTCTGAGTTGATTGTGAAGTTTAGGTCAAATCAACCAGTTAGATTCTTTACTTACCTCAGTGGAGGTCAGGTACTTACATTACTGTTTTGCCCTTGGCTCTTTATTTTAGTAGTAGTATTTTATTTTTCTTTATTAGGTAGGGACCTAATATGAGCCCATTTTAATTGTTAGTTAAATAAATGTCAAGAGGCAACTGGCATTTAGTGAAGTTGACTAAAATTGACTAAAATTGTGTAATCTCTCTTCTTCTTTTTTATCAACCAATATAAATTTGAGACACTCTTTGCTATTTATTTCCCTTTCTCTGATCATAGAAATTGTGGACCAAGTATTAGTGGATATATATATATAAGGATCGCATCCATAACAATCGATTAATGTTAGCAATTAAAAAAGTAATGATACAATAGTTTGTAACGAATGAGACAATTAAAATGAAACATGTCCCATTTTAATTGTTCCAGCCGTTAGCGGCTGGGATAACATTCTTAATTGTCCCATTCTTTTTGGCACTTGATGTCCTAAACTGTATAATAAATATTGTATAATCTTATATTATAAGTATTAATATTTGTATTAATATTATAATATTTTGTAATATTATTAACACTTAATATTAATATTAAAATATAAATATTAGTACTATTATATTAATATTTTGTAATATTAATATTTAATATAATAGTATTAATAATGTTACAAAATATTAATATAATAGTATTAATATTTAATTTATAATATTAATATTAAGTATTAATAATATTACAAAATATTATAATATATACAAAATATAAATACTTATAATATAATATTATTACAAAATATTTATTATACAGCTTGGGACATCAAGTGCCAAAAAAATGGGACAATCAAGAATGTTACTCCAGCCGCTACAAGTTGTAGCGGCTGGAACAATTAAAATGGGACATGTCTCATTTTAATTGTCCCAGCTGCTACAAGTTGTTGTGCCATTACTTTTTGGTAGCAACTGATCGTTATGAATGTATATATATATATATATATATATATATATATATATATATATATATATATATATAATATATATATAATACAGGGGCGGAGCCACGTATGGGCTAGGGTGGGCTGTAGCCCAGGTGATTTTTCTGCAGTCGCCCGCCTTCTTCTTCCTTTCTTCTTCTGCTGTTCTGCAGCAGCTAGTTTTTTTTTAATCTTACATGAAACGACGTCGTTTCATGTAAGATTAAAAAAAAACCCTAACCCCCTCTTCAAAATTGCCTCTGGAAATTAAGGCGTTGAGAGCTGCTCAAGTCCTGAAGCCGGCTGAAAGAGAATGCCGTAGAGGAGGTACAGTTATTACCATAATATATCCTTGGTACTTGGTAGCATAATGAATTAATGATGCATACTTTGAAGCTCCCGAGTGCCTCTGCTCTGCTCTGATTTCTGAAGTTGACTGCCTCTACTCTGCTCTGATTTCTGACTGCCTCTGCTTTGATTTCTGAAGCTCCCGAGTCGTGGTAACTGGTAAGCAATTATCTCCCTTCAATCTTTTAGTGGTATAATTTCTTAAAATTTTGGAGGCCAGTTTGGTAGTTTTCTTCTTATAAATAAAGGGTTTGTGTAATGTGTTTGCTTTGTTTAGATATGAAGGATAAGAGTATGTTAAGAATTTCAGAAATATGTTAATTTTGAACTTTTATGTATTTTTGGTATTTGATTTCATTATACTAAAGGTCATTCTAAAAAAATATGAAATCTATCCTTGCGATTATTGTTATTAGAATTCTAGATGCATTTGTCGGGTTGAAATAAGAATTCTAGATGCATTCTTAAGATGAAATTTATCTTAATAATGTGGTTGAAATAATCATGTTGGGTTTTGACAAACTAATTGAACTTTTTGATAGGTTGTGGTGGATTTTAGGTTTTGGAAATTTTCAATTTGAATAAATGACAATGAAAAGTCAAGGAAACAAGAGAGGAAAAACTTTGTTTTCTTTCTTTAAACCAAAAGAAAGTGCATCAACTAATGAAGGGTATTCTCCATCTAATGTTGAACCCCTTTCCAAATCTCGAAGAGTTGAAAAATGCTCAATATACTTCACCCACTATTCAGAAAGAAATTCTGCATATTATTGCAAACAAAGTTAGAAGAAAAATTCGTGAAGAAGTTGGAGATGCAAAGTTCTGTATTTTGGTTGATGAAGCCAAAGATGCATCAAATAAAGAGCAGATGGCTATTGTTTTGAGATTTGTTGACAACCGTGGTTTCTTACGAGAGCGTTATTTTGAGATTGTGCATGTTTTAGACACTAACAAAAGAGATTTGTTTGGCAATTTTTTTCGAAACTAACAACCATTATCAATCTCATTGGTGCTTCTCCCAAACGGTATACTGAGTTACATTCTGCTCAAGCTATTAAAATTGCACGTATAGTAGCTTCTGGTGAACGTGATACTGGTAGAGGCCTTAATCAGATTGGTAATCTACATCGGAGTGGAACTACTCGATGGACCTTTCATTTTGATTCTATTTGCAGCTTAATTGATATGTATGGTGCAACTATTTCAGTGCTTGAAAGTATTGTTGAAGAAGGATCCTCTAACTCTATGCGTGGAGAAGCTGGTGGTTGTTTGATTATAATGAGGTCTTTTGATTTTTTTTTTTCACTCTATATATGATGCATAAAATTATGGGGATTGCTGATTTGATTTGTAGAGCTTTGCAGCACAAATCTCTTGACATTGTAAATGCCATGGATCTAGTCTCAACTATTAAAGCACTACTTCACACTTTGAGAGAAGGGGGATTTGATCATCTCCTTGAGCATGTGTAATCAGTTTGCACACAAAATGACATTGACATACCAGATATGAATGCTTCGTTCAAAAAGGTTACCGGTCGTTCATGCCAACAAAAGAATCGATGACAGTTTGTCAACACTATCATTTGATGTGTTTAATTCAACAATAGATTTCTTAGCAGGAGAGTTGAATTCAGATTTAGTGATGAAGCAGTGGAACTCCTTATACTTAGCTCAGCTTTAGAACCGAAGGACAACTTTAAATCATTCAAAGTTGATGATATTTGCAAGCATGCTGAGAAATTTTTTCCAGAAGATTTCAGTGAGCAAGAAATGCATTATTTGAGATGTCAACTAAATCATTATAAAATTGATATGCTCTGTCATCAGAGCTTTCAAAATATATCTACCATCACTGAAATTGTGTCGCGGATTAGGTTGAAACAAATAAGTTGCAGACTATAATTTGATTGATAGATTGATTCGTCTTGTTTTGACTCTACCTGTTTTCCACAGCCACGACATACACGATCATTTTCAGCTATGAAACATGTTAAAACGGCTCTTCGCAATAAAATGGAAGATGAGTTTTTAGCAGATTCTATGATGATTTACATTGAACGAGAGCTTCTTGAAGATATTGATTCAGATTCCATAATAGACGAATTCTATTCTACAAAGCATAGAAGGATGCAACTTAAATAGTGTGTTTTGTTTTTCTTTTTCCTTGCATGTTATGTACCTTTGTACCTTACTACTATACTACTATGTATGATTTTGAATTTGTGATTGATCTTGGTGGGACAATTTTTTGTGGATATAATTGGTACTTGGTAGCCCAGTAGAAAATTAATTCCTGGCTCCGCCCTTGTATATATATATATATATATATGTAATAAATTTGTTTTGCCTAAGATTGTTTTGGGTCCCTAATGTTTGTTTAGTGATGTAGTAGTTACTATTAATATTATTTTTACATTCTAAAAAATAAGTCATTCATTCTATTCAATCCTTCATAAATAAGTCACATATTACGCCTTTAAATAGGTTCCAACTTACAGTATAGATTGTGTTTTTAATGACAATCTATATCCATCATTTAAAATTAGATATAAGAATAAAAATCACAATATATATATATATATATATATATATATATATATATATAATCTGAAACTATCATTAAGTGTGTTATTAATTGCAATCCTCTTCAATATTTAACCATCACCCAAAAGTTTTCTATAAATCTTCCCCTCAAATTTCTAACTTGTGAAATTGAGAACAAACCTTGAAATGCTTATTGACCAAAGTTGTGGTAGTATTTTAGTTACTACCATTTTATAGCTGGCTAGCTAGGTTTCTCATTGTTGTTTACCCTTGTCATTTGTAGTGCTTAATATTGAGTCTAGTCTATTGAATCAAGTTCATTTTTCTTTTTTCTTTTATACTCTTTTTCAATGTCTTATTACTAGATTCATCGAACACATCACTACACAATTGGCGCTGGCGGAATCAAACCATCAACAGTAAGAGATAAAAAAAAGTATTTGAATGAATCAGTCTCTGCGGATGTTTTGATATCGATTAACGTCTACACTGATCCTTTTTATTCGGTGGTCCGCCTTAAACCATGGACCTCAATCCCGAGATGCGGGAATATATGGAAGAGGTCATCGAACATTTAGATCTCGTTCAAACGTATATCAAACTACCTCAACTCCTATCAGTTACTACCCCACCTCACCCCCCACTATTCCGATTGGGTCATGGGAAGTACAAAACCATCGCACTATCTCCGCAAATCACTCACAGTCAACTCCAGACTATTATATACAAGCCCATCCAAACTTACCTCCAGGAGGAACTCCAGTCTCGTCCGTCAAAATCTTATACCAGACAATTTATGGGCGGTATTTCCTCCACCCCCTTAGCCGACGGTAAAATCCAAAATCATCAACGCCAAGTCTCCATCGATAAATCATCTATCTAAATTATATGTCCAGTAACATTAACCCATATGTCTAGGCAAGATAATAGATCCAAATAAAACCTCATATCATAACTTGCCTAAAGAAAGAAATGATCTTGTATTAAGATTTCAATATATAAAACCATTTTTGTGCTTGTAATTGGTATTTATTGAAATGAATAATTTTAAAGTTTGTGCTTATTTTCTAGTATTTCATTTACATACTTATCAATTTTTTCTTATTATATCAAGTTACCATAAGATTATTGTCTTTGTTTTCTCATTTAGTTCAAAATGCTACTACCTCCGTCCACAATAAGTGTTTTTTAGGCTTAATATTTTTTTCCAAAATAAATGATGTGTTAGAACTCCAATACAAATTTTACAATATTTTTCCATATATGCCCTCCATTATTCTTGACTCTTCGTCTCCTCCATTACTCACTACAATTAAATGACACTCATTAACTCTTCAATTTCAAAGAAATTATATTAAGGGTATTTTTGTCATTTTAGCTTATGTATTGATATATGTGATTTAAGCTAAAAAAACACTTATTATGGGACGGAAGTAGTATATAATTAGTATTCCCATTAAATTACATTAATTACTAGTATAACAAAGTCAATATGCATCAATTGCTACAGTTACTAGTATTACCAAAGTGTCTAGTGAAATGCATATTATTAAAGCTAAAACAGGTCATTCACAACAGTTTCTCCAATAGATTTTTTATCTCCAATTTTAAAGAACATATCAACAAATTATTATTCAACAGTTTCCTTATCTTTATTTAATTCTCTATTTCAATCTCAAGATTTTAATCCTCAGAATAAGGGAGTCATAAGACCATTCTCTGTGTATGCAAAATGACATTTCACACTCTCATTTAAGTGGACAACTCATCAATCATTATTCAAATCATCTTCATTTTCAAATTATAAAATTAATATTAACTTATTTTTAAAAATCAATTTCATACGTAATCAAATTTAAAATTGATATAAATTTATTTAATTCATGCCAATATAATTATAAATATTATAAAAGTATTATTAATTATAAAATTTTATTATTTTCAAAATTTAAATGAATCATATTAAATTTAAATTTAAAAATATCACAAATTATTTTTTTAAAAGTTAATATTGATCTTATGTACATTTGTAGCTACAATTTATTAATACTCACTCCATAAATTACTTAAAATTTAAAACAAAATAAAATTTATTTAACAGTGAAATACAATTAATAAATTATACTCTCTTTTATAAATTATAAGATTATTATTAATTTTTATAAGTCAATTTGATGCATTCTCAAATTTAATAATTTTGCTAAAAATTGTAGTAGTATTTTTTTTTCTAAATAAGTTACAATATGTATTAATAAATTTAAAAATATCAAATACTTATTTTTAAAAAAATTAATAAATTAATAACGATTTTATAATTAAAAACAAGATGTTATAGTTACAATGGTCAAAATATATTTTAACTGTTGAAACTTTCAAATTTTTACTTTTAAATTTCAAATTTCATTATTTAAGAAATAAATAAAAGAAATCTATTAAGTACATATTAAAAAAAATTGAATCTCTATCTTGCAAAATGAGTCAACATCACTACATAGTAACGATATAGATAAAGAAACTATTGTGAAATGTAATTAATATTTAATTTATTAAATTGATTTTAAAATTTTGATATTATTCTTCTAAAATACATCAGAAAAATGAGAGAGAGAAATCAAGTATTTAATACTTCTAAAATGACAAATAGAAAGAAACAAAAATCTCTCTCTAAATGACAGATAAAAACAAACGGATTGAGTAGTAAAATCTGCATAATTGATTATGTAGCATTTATTTATAAGATATCCTACAATTAATGCCAAAGATAATCTGCCACATTCAAAAAAACACAACTTTCTTTCCTCTTTCCCTCTTCTTTTTTTGTTTGAATTCAAACAAAGAATACAAACATTTGGCTACTACTCTCAAAACTCAAATGGTTTCAAGAGCTAGATTACCCACCATTTTAACCAAAGGAACAGGGCACTTGGTAACTATATCAGATTTTCGACAATTTGAGGCATGCCCAAAGAGTGACAAACTAAGCATAGCAAGCTCTCCCAAAGACAACCTTGATGAGAGAAATCCATGCCAATAATGAGGATCCAAATCAAAAAAAGCATCAAAAAATCTCCTAGTCCCATTCAAATCAAGCTTCAACAAAGTCTCCATTCCAAAAGAGTAAAATTCCCTAGTACACCTCTTCTCCACAGGCCACAAACCATTCCACACGCGATAATAAAGTGCACTCCCCCTAATCATTCTCATCGAGCCAAGGCACTCAGCAATGGCATCAGCTAGGACAGGAGCAACAGCCAGAGTCCGAGCCACCATATAACCTGTTGAAGGGTGGACTAATCCTGCATTCCCACCAATTGCCATTACATTCTGAGGAATCCGCGGTAAAGGTCCTCCCATGGGAATCAAACACTTTTCATCCTCAATTATACTTTTTACTCTAATGCCCAAATGCCTTAGCCTTGCCACCATCCTCTTCTTTACCTCCTTGTATGACAAAACTGGCCGGCTAACAAGTGAAGTTTCTTCTAAAAATACCAAATTCGAATCAAATGGCATTGCATATAAAAAAGTTGGTAATCTAGAATTATTAGCGCGAAGGTAAGGTTCATTACCCAAATGGGAGTTTCTCCAATCCATAAGTACCATTTTATCTAAATCAAAAGGGTGGCTTTCAACTTCTGCTAAAATACCATGAGCAATCTGATAACCATGGTTTCTAGGCTTATCGTACTCTACAAATGGGCTTGCAAAACCGCTTGCATCAACAACTAAACTCGCCTTCAATTCCATTCTATCATCACAAACAATTGAAGACTCAAATTCTTGGTGCTCCACTTTCCAAACTTTGGCCTTATGGAAAATAACTCCATTGGATACACAATTTTCTAATAACTGTACTTTCAATAGCTTTCTATTAACTCGGCCATAAGCACGATCCAAATACTTTGTCTTATGATCATTTATATAAATAGAAGCCATAGGCCATGTTTTGTCCAAACAATCTTGAAATCCTATATGGTCAAACTCATCAACCCAAACACCATAATTATTAGGCCACATAGAAAGCGGCGAAGGGTCAACACAACATACCTTAATTCCATAACCAGCTACGTGCTCAGCAAGCCGAAGCCCAGCTGGACCAGCACCAATTATGATCACATCAAAGCGAGATCGATTAGAGGGATCAAGCCATAACAGATCAAAACATATCGAATCTTGTTTTGTTTCGGGTTTAAGGTCTAGAAAGTTGCCCAACTTGGTACTTTGGGTTCTTTGTTGAATTTTTTGTGGATTGAAATTTTTGGGTTTGGAATGGAGAAATGGATTAGTAATTGGTGTATATGTAGTAATATGATTAATAGTAAGTAGAGGTGATGAAGATGGCCTAATAAGAGTCTCCATAAGAGAGTTGAACTTTTCTTCTGGTATTGAAATAGAGACGGGCAGATAAACAGAGGAAGGTTATTATATAAATATGTAGCAAAAGAGATTGTACTTTATATTATATGGACAAAGAGGAATCAATTAGCAGTACCAGAAAAAATGATGCTCCTCCAAGTTCCATTAAACAAATGCTACGGACGGAGTAGAATGCTGAATTCTATAGCCTGGGGGGTCCCACTACTATGAGTTCATATAAGACTAAAATTACAAAACTTTTACTTATTGATGCGGCAAGTCAAATAGAAGGTTTTTGGGCACCACTTGATCTAAATGTGGAACTGGGTCCCACTAGTAGAGTCATTTATGCCCAAGAAAAATGGACTAAGAACACAAGCATAAATTTACTTGGTCCCCTGCTATTCAAGAGAAACTTGTGGAAATACAACTTTTACTAGTATAAATATCAACTCTCTAAATATTACTCCATTTGCTAATAATAGAATAGTGATAGTGAAATTCAAATTCACTTGGATGCAATTTTCTGAAAACAATTTATATCTACCCCAAACTTTAATGCAAAAATTATGCAAGAGAAATTACTAATCATATTTGGTTGGCATTTTTGATGAGACATCCGATACATAATTAGTGCGACTTCAAGTTTCTCTCTTTATTTTCTCGAGAATAAAAGCAGAATTTTAGGGGTATCAGACAATAAACCAAATTGAAATTTATGTAAGAAGCCCAAATACGGGAGTCGGATATTCAACAGATGAGAAGAAGTTCCCCTACAAGTTTCAATGTGCACAAACATCATATTCAGACATCCTGGGTGCAAAACCTCACAATTCCAAGGTTTAGATATCTCCCTAAAAGAGAAAATGCGAGCATGAGTTTCACAGCGCTGTTAGTGTATACTAGTGTTAATGTATACAAGTAACACATAGCTGATCAGACTGCCTTATATTTTCTGTGCATTTTGTTAAGATCATTTCACAGTCAACTATCAAACAAAAGCTTTGATTTTGGTCGGGAGTTTCTCCTTCCAAATGCAAGGACCTAACAGAAACCAAGTAGAAAAAAAGAGCTAGATAGATAATTGGAGTGAGATTCAAAAGAAAATACACCCACCAGATCAAGATTCCAACAAGGGCAAAACTTCTTCAGCTTCTAGATCATTAAGTTTATGAAAGGAATGAAAGTACCAAAGAGATTAACTGATGACTCACCTCCCAATTGACAAATCTGTTTATAGGTACGCCATGAGTGACTAAAAATCCTGAAAAAGATAGGACAAGCCACACACACAGAGAGAGAGAGAAATATCACCCACCCAAGTATCTCCCAAAAGCGAATATAGTTAACGCACAAATCACCTAATTGTACTCTGCCTCATTCCCTACTTCAAACACTAGAAATATATCATGCACGCCGGCAAATCAGCTAAGCAACAATTCTTTAAGCACTGGAAAATAAGCAGGACAAAACTTTTAAGAAAAAATATTAATAAAAGCGCAATTACTCTGCAAAACACATCAACGCTGATGGGAAAATGGAGGAATAGTTAAATTTAGGCGGCCATATGCATATAGTTGCACCAACTAAATATATAAAAGCATATATACTTTTCTTACCATACCAAATATAGTTTTCTTTTACCACTACCAATTTGCTTTAACAAATATCTAAATCAGATGATGACTTGAAAAACTTGTTATTAGGCTTGAAATCTTAAGAAGAAAATTTATAGGATACTATATAAGAATTTCAAAAATTTACAAAATGGAAAGGAAAAGAAGAAAAACAATGTTATTACGATTTATCACACTTTCCCCAACAACTGTGAACCAATAATTACTTAAATAAAATCTGGAACCTGCAAGACATAAAATATATTCCAGAGTCCTGACACATTGATATCTGAACCATGAGGCAGCTCAGGCTCCTTCCAGCATATTTCAAGCTACATAATTGGAGGGTCATCTATTGCATACCTCAGAAGAAATGTTATGATCTGCAGGAAGGAAGAGTGATGCCTCCACAACAAGCTGCAATTATTATGTACAGCAACAGAACAATGAAGCATGTCAACAAGGCCCTGAAATACATGAGATTAAGTGATGGGTGAAACACTAGAATTTTAAATATTCAATCCATGAATCCACTTCTACATGCGCACCTACTAGTTGGTTATTGCTCTTAGTGGAGGAAACAAAAAGCTTATTCTTCATGTAGAAAAATCATATTACAATCAATAATGAAATTTGATAAAGGAAATTTATAGGAATTGTTTGGTGGTGGGGAAACATTATGCTGAAAATCTGTTACAATTCAAGTCAATTAGGTAGTTTGGTTCATTGCATTTTCTGCCTGGTAGTACCCCTTGTGCGATGAATGGAGTTCATCCACAACATAGATGAGCTTTCCACCTAACTTCTTTATTTGAAAAATTATTATTATTATTTTGTGTGTGTTTGTTTATTCACTTAATGGTTTACATGTTTGTACTTTTTTTTCAAATGGTAGAGTGAAGGATGTAATTATAATGATAATCCCTCAAAATATTTGGGACTTCCATTATTTAGTTATTGAACTTTCAGATTTCCAAAAGATGTCTTACGAGAAGATAAAAGTTTTCTCGAAATATCTGGGACTATTATAATGAAGTTCTTGAACTTTCATTATTCCTTAAGGAAATGTCTTATGAAAACGTAAAAGTTTAGTCTAAAAGCAGACGACTTAAATACTTACAAAAGCTTGGCATTTTTCATCCAAAGAGCACGTCGAAGGCGCTTAGACTGTTTCCTGAAGTGAAATGCACTATCTTGCATGGTTGCAGTTTTGTCAACTAGAAGCTCAATCCGATCACCTCTCTCAAGTATCTTCTCAATGTTATCCACCATTATGGTGCGTATCTGAAGATAAGTTTAAGGGATATTCACATTAGCAGATTTTTTTTCTATCTATTTTTATACAAGATAAAATGAAAAGAAGGTCAATAAAACTGCAGATGGCACTAGAGAAGGGGAAATTAGTGAATGACTACAATCTCTTCAAATTTCAAGAGCGCAGAGAGTTAATAAGATATCCTAATGCCTTATAAGTTTCAGAAAATATGGATTTTTGCTTTAACTAGAAATAAAAATATAAAATGTACTGAAGAATTAACAGAATATAAGAGCATATAGTAGTTTGTAAATGTACTGTTAAAATAAACTACACCCTGCCCATGATACATATACTTAAGTATAATGATTTTCTTTTTATATAAACAAGCTCATTATCCCGTGCTTCTCACGGGGTCTTGGTCTTGTTATAGAATTATTATATAGTTGTTAGTTTTTAATTGCAATTTTACAGATATTTTATTGGATATAGTACTTTTTGTTTTTATATTATTTGATTTTTGCTTAAACCGCATTTCTACAAATAATATGTACTGAAAATAGAAGTACGTATTAGTTTGTGAATGTATTGTTAAAACAAACTAACTACATTCTCCCCATAATAAATATACTTAAATATCATGATTTTCTTTTTATATTAAAAGCTCATTTCCCTGTGCAAAACACAGATCTTGTTGGAGAATTATTATATTGTTGATGCTTTTTAATTTTTATAAGTATTTTATCGGCAGGAGTAATAAATTTTTATTTTTGGATTTACTAATTAAATCATATGGATGGTGTTTTAATTATCCTTGTATCTTGAAGATATTAATAAATTAATATTGGGTACAATGATCTTCATCAGGAAATTGGTTCCTTTTAAAACTATTTTATCTAACTAATAATAAAAATTTTGGTTTTTCTGGTAGTAAAAAAGTCATAATGTCAAAAATGTATTTATAAAAATATATTATTAAATCTAAGTTTCTTATCCTTCAGATTAAACAAAGAATCATGATCATGCAACATGGCACAACCACTGAACTTAGAAACAAATTTTAACAATTAGGTCCTAAATTTTCTATCTTAATGTTTAACTGTTTGGAAAATCTTATTATGTTTAAAGTTGCACTTGATTTTTGTTATTTACTTTTTTTTAGCAACTACCCTCTTCTGGTGTGCACCGAGAACCCCTTGACCTCAAAGCGCCTCTATGAATTTTTGAACCCATGGGTCATGGCCAATGATTACCTCATCAAGTACTTACTTTCACTAGCCCTAGAGCAAATATGCCAAACAAATATAAACATTAATACATGAATATTGGAATCAATTATGTTAATTTTAACAAAATATCGAAACTTCTAGAAGCATAAACGAACCATCTAAATAAAAAGGAAGTACCCTAATTCAATACAAATGTGGCTCTTTTCTAATAGTACACCAAACTGACTCGGTTTTCAACCATATATTTGAAAATGGCTGCTAAAATTTCAAAATGGAAAACACCAATAAGTAAGACAGTTAAAATCATTAAAATGAGAAGAAAAGCATATTAAACATAAGAAAATAGCCATAGGGCCTCTAGGCCCTCTACCACAAAAAACCTACCTTAACTGCCTAGTGTATACTTCCTCACAAGCCAATGCACGATCATAGGTTACCAAAAACATTAAAAATAACTAAATAAATAAATAAATGAACTTCAAGACAACAGAAACACTTGCCTCACCAACTTCTCCTCTAACGCGATTAAGTGTATCTGCACTAGGATTACTAGAGAAAAATTCCATTTGCTGATGCAAAACCCTTGAAAACTCATCATTCATAGCATAAGCAGGTGCATATGGTGCCACTCTGCCGTAGTTTTTCATGAATCTCTTGTGAACTTCTTCCAAGTATGAAAAAGGAATTCTCCCTGGACCAAATTGTGAATCAATACATTGTCAACCATTGAAGACAAATAGAAGGATATATATTTCTATGAGGGATTCGCTCATACATAACTATAATTGCAAGAAGACGGATATCATTTTAGGAATGGAAAAAGAAGAGTACTTCAACCGATAAAAACATGCAAAATTTACAATAATTGTGGGAAAAATAATAAAAGCATTAAACAAGAAAAAACCAGATTATAAGCATAAATGAAGTTAACCGAAAAGACTAAATAAATTTTATTTATATGTTTTGATGCAAATGTAACTTTCTATTTATTTACTTTTTTTGGTTGTGGATATTTCTTTCTATTTGCTCTGGACAAAAACATTTGATTCATGTCATTACTTTACTAAAATGGAAAAAAGAGGGAAAAGACAACAGATTTGGTAAGCTTAAGATAGCAATTTAAGGTACACGAATGAAATGGAGCAAGGTTAACAAGAAGTTAATCTTATTGAAGCACTGAGAAATATGGTGGCTACCTAGACCTCAGCAACCCAGGAAAAATATGTATCTTCGATGAGAAGATTTGTCTTCACACTTCTTGTTGAACAATGAGGCACGCTTGGGGGACAGATCATTACAAATTGTGAAAAAAAAAAGAATTTCTGAATGCCAGTTCACTATAACAAGGGCAAACTAGATATGAATCATGCGTCAATTCATAACACAAACGATAATTGGAAATGCCATACATGGAACAAATATTATTCCTCAATTCATGCAAACAACAAATCATACGATTCAGATCTCCCTCTCTCCCCCTTGGTGAACAACAAATCATACAATTCAGATCTCCCTCTCTCCCCCTTACTAAATAGCATTTAATCACGTATGAACCTCAGATCCTAATGAAGCACCCTGATCGTGCTTACATCTGCTCTCTCTCTCTCTCTCTCTCTCTCTCTCTCTCTCTTTCTGTGGCATGCATGTACGTCAGTGCAATAACACATATGAAACAAGCACATGCTTTATGCTTCACCAACTGAGGTTTTGCTACTAAATAAATTTTTGTTTCTTTCCCCCAAAACCATAACCATGTTTTCCTTCTCTCTCGAACCAGATTAATTAAAGCCCAGAAACTTTACAATTAATCCGGATGTAAACTTGTGTGAAAGTATGAAACTCTCTCAGGTTACTTTATGACTCTTGGTATTTATATAATTGATATGAAACTTTGGTGAATAGAGGTTGTTGATGCAAAGAAATGGCAACTCCACTCACTAGATTGCTCGTGAAAGTTTAAACTTTAAGTTCTGCAAAGGAATTAGTTATTCACCATTATAGGAAAGGAAAAGAACTAAGAGCCTACTTCTTTAAATAGATGTCAATCAACTTGGTATTCTTATACAAAGACAACATATAATAGAAACATGTTTCCTGTTTTACATTTTCTCAAGAAAGAAAAAAAGTGTAGTGTCGCAAAAAAACCATGTAGTTCAGAGTTCAGATCTTTCATCCAATATATATGCAACTATAGAAACCGAACCCTACATTTTTTTAAACTGTTAAGACCATATATTATGTAACTAGCTAGTTTGGCATAAAAGAAATTCAAGTTTCATAATCTTCAAAAGAATGTACTAAATCAGCTAGATTAGGCAGTAAGTCAGATATTCACAAATCGATTCCACTCCTCATTCATGACACCACGAATAAATGATTCATCATCCAAATAATTATTTCAATCTTTAAAGTGTACGACTCTCACATTACAGTATTACAAAGTGGTAATTTAGCCAATACACCACAAGTCCCCAAATCCCAAAATGTTACATCATTAATAGTTAATACATCATATTTTCTTCGGTAGACTTTCCTTTTCCTTTATCATTTGCTCCTGATTTTTCGGGTTTTTCTGAAAATATGAGAATTGCAAGAGTGAGCAACTAATTTGCCCAGCATTCAGCAAGTATAAAAAGTTTGTACAACACAAGAATAACTTGATCAAATACTGATGATTTAGAAAGGATAATATGACATTTGTCAATTGGGGAATCAACAAAGATGTCTTTACAAGGTATTGAAATTGAAATATTGAAGTCTATTTTACTTAAAATTCTCATGTCTCATCGATAATTGAGACGATGAACTATCTAAAATGTTTTTCAATCATAGACCGAGAACTCTCCAATAATGTCCAACAGTCACAAAAACTGTGAACCATCCACAAAGTATCTTTAGGAGATCAGTCTAACAATACTCTATGTTACACGTAACATCATCTTCACGCTGTATTTTGACCGTGAAATGTCAGTTTCCTGACAATATCATATATCCCCCTATGTCTAGGGTTGTTCATATAAGTTATCATATCAGAGTATGCATCAAAACAATTTGATTTAGAACGAAATTAACAAATTTAAAAGAATACTCATTTAAAGAATCATATTAACTGAGTTTAGCCGAAACAAATGACATAAACTCATTACTTGAAATAATTCATCAATAAACAAAAATCTTTTTAGAATTGCTTGCAATAACGTACAATTCAATAATTGTACGAATTGTAAAAGCACATAAGTGCAGGAACTTGCATGTTATGAGCGTACTTTCCTTGCTTAAGTTACTCACTTTCTCCCAATGATAACATACATCGTCTATAAAGATTTATTAACTCATCTATTATTATTAATAGTTACAGTCGTTAACTATTCGCAAACCCGTTTTGGTAATTTCGGTTATTATAAACTCATTCTCGGGTATTCTTTTATATCTTTTTTATAACTTCATTATCATAATGTTCATTTAGTGATCTCATAATCTCATATGTTCCATTTTAACACATTTACCGGTAGTAATGTATTACGCATTTCCGGCTTTACTTTAATTAATTTTTCATAAATTCTTAACCTCTATTTTATCCATTAACCCCTTCTTAGTATTTTATTATCTTCCTCCTCGCCCGACCTAGGTGATTATATTTTAGATACTTTCCAAATTTTCTAGATTTTCCAGACTTATTTAGTATTTATTAAAAGGGCTTTTCTGTCCAATTTGTAAAATTCACCATATTTCGAAAACAAGTCCAAAAAGCATGAATTTTGGATAGTAGGTACTTTACATCAGAGAGTACTTCATCCTGAAATTTCATCCCAAAATAATTTGTAGAATTAAATTATAGTTGTTTTAATTTTTCAAATCCCAAAATTGTTTTGGTCATAACTCCTCTATAAGCCCATTTGAGCTAATTTTTGGACATGACCTACCTTATATCACTAGGTATCACACGCCAGAAGCCTTTAAATTTTCAAGTTAATTGCCCAAAACAGTCCACAGAAAATTAATGTCGGTAGGTTCATCAATATGTTCAGTCTTAGTATAAAATTCACTATAAATAATCTATAAGGAATCTGAGTCTCAAACATCCACACAACTTTAGCCAACTCATAAAGGTATCAAACACAACAAACCTCATTCAAAAATTTATTCTATATCAAGAGGTATATACTTTTGAAAAGCAGTCCCAGATTTAGGGCTAAACCTAGCTAGTTTCATGTTTTCTTCAAGTTCCTTGCTTATCTTTCCAACTTAATGATAATATATCTATTAACATGTAAGTTTAACTTACTCATGCTTAGGGTTTCATAAAATTCATAAGAATTTTTTTTTAGAAACTATATGAATTAGAAGCTAGAATAGGTGTGGTTTATCAATTGTTTTAGGTTCCTTCTCTTTTGCCTGTAGTATGCTTCAATTCCTTCCTTTTCCTTCTTGTTTATGGCTGAACTCTCCCTCTCTCTTTTCCTTTCTTGTTTGAGGTGCTTGTGTAGGAACAATAAGAAAAATGGGATTAATACTCCCCTTTTTAGGTTTTAACTAGTTTAGATTGTTTTGATTTTAGTCCCTCTAGTTTGGTTAGACTAAGTCAAAGTTCCTCCCTCTTTTCTTAATTACCTTGATTAGCCCTTACTTAATTAGTGTTAATCAAGATTAACATTCACTAATCACACTTAATTATCACTAATGATGCTCAATAGTTTAATTAGGTTTACTAATCTTAGAAATGATTGGTTATGGCTGAGCCACCTACCACCCTTGCTCTACACCTCATGCTTCTACAAAGGTGAGTATGCATACTTGTTCATGAGTCATGTATGCCACCCAACACCTAGATGGTAGGTGCTCGTCATAAAAACGAGTGTCCCATAGTTATCAAGGCGACAAGTCGAGGCGAGTTGACAGCCGGGAGCTTAAGCGCTTAGGCGACAAGGCGCCCGACTAGTCGTCTACAAGTCGATAAGTCGTTAACAATGTAAATTTTATACGAATAAAGTTATATATATTTAACATTTATATGAATATTTATATATTGATATTTCTAATGAATATTTATATATTGATATTTCTAAAGATTTACCAAATTCTATACAAATATTGTTAAGATAAAGGTATATAAAAGCATATAATCATGATATCATATCATAAAATTAGACAACCATCCTTTATAAGATAAAGACATGTTCATTGTGACATTGTCAAAAACAAACATAATATAGAAATGAAAACAAAGTCATAAAAATTCAGTATTCTTTAACTCAAAATTCTCATTTTGCATAATAAAAATATCACTCAAGCTATCAAACAAAATCATCAAAGATCAAATCATCATCATCTCTCCCAGAAGTGGCATCATCACTCGAAACAGTAGTTACTCTTTAGCCATAATCATCATCAACATCCTCATCATCATTAGGAAGGCCCTCCTCTTCTCCAACATCAGAATCAACTTCATTCACAATCACAGCTCTTGAAGTTGAAGCATTACCACGCCGTGAGTAGAATAGACCCGTCCTACGAGAAAGATTGCGTCCCTCGATGGCATCAGATGCACCAACAGCTCTATCAACATCCTCCCACGTAAGATCATCTCCATCATGAACTATATCTTGTTCGGGCACTATCCACTCATTACCCCAATCAAAGTCATCTAGGACTAATGGATCGAAGTTTCTTCCAAGTTCGCGCCTCCTTTGGAACCTATCAACAATTCGGCGATTGTATTGGACATGCACCAAATCATTTAACCGTTGATGCTCCAACCTATTTCTATTCTTCGTATGAATCTGAAATTTTTGTTTAAAAAATATTAAGCAAAAAGAAAATATAAAATATGTATACATTTAGTTATGTACTAATTACTTACAAACTCGAAAGTGCTCCAATTGCATTCACAGCCGGAAGAAGAAAACAAAGGCAGAGGATTCGCTTTGCAAACTTTGTAAGCTCAATAGCACAACAGCCAAAAGCATTCCACCAATCAACTACATTAGATGTAAAAAATTAAAAAAAATCAAATATAGTCTTAATTATTAAACTTAAAAGAAAAATTTATAGTTAATGTAATATGCTTACTATGATTCTTTGTCTTTCGATGCCTAATCGCCATGTCTTTAGAAAAGTCATCACGAGAAGACGAGAAGATTCATAGACATCGGCTAAGTCGCTTATCTTGTCTGCCAAAACTTGGTCGGGAACCATTTTTGAAAGAAGATCATTGAAGTTGCTACGCAACTTGTAAGCCAAATTAGATTCTTCTTCTTCTTTGATGTCAAAATACTTTTCCGGATTGAGAAACAATGCTGCGCCATATAACTTCTGCTCCATTTGGCATGCCCATCTTCGCTCAATGATGTCAATCACTTTCTTATACAGCCTTTGTTTGTTGTTAAAGGCATCTTTGATTTTTTTCTTTGCATATTCCATCGCAGCAAGAATCTCGGGCAGAGCTGGCCTCTCATCCAAATCCACAATCCTCAAGACTACAAGTAATGGTTGTGAGGCTCTAATACAATCTTCTACGTTGTGCCAAGAAGTAGAAGAAATAATTGTATCATACACTTGTTTCCCCGCCTCTGTACTTGATAGCCTCAAATTTGTCCAATCATCACTGATGAACAAGTGTCTCAAAGCATCCTTGTGCTTGCACAAGCTTTGAAGAGTCAGAAATGATGTAGCAAATCGGGTATCGGGTGACTCCCGATCTCACAAGGTCCCTCCCATTTGTTTTGGTTCTCATCGCCTCAAGAAGGCGACCATGTCTGTAAATGAATCCAGTTATTTTTCTGCCCTTCACGATTGTAGACTTAAATTGCTTCATATCACCTATGTCCTATAACATCAAGTCTAGGCAATGGGCAGCACATGGTGTTCAGAATAAAGTCGGTCTCCTCTCCATCAACATACGACCTGCTGCCTTATAATTGGCGGCATTGTCCGTCACCACTTGCACAACATACTCAACCCCAATCTCTTTTATCTTCCCATCAAGTAGCTTTGTCAACATGTTTGCATCCCGAGATTGAGCAGAGGCATCAACTGATCCCAAAAAGTAAGTACCTGCAGGACTATTAGCAAGAAAATTTATCAAGTGTCTGCCTCTTCTATCCGTCCATCCGTCTGACATAAGACTGCAACCGTGCTGCTTCCAAGAAGTTTTGTGTTTTTCTTTCAATTCCTTTGTTTTAGTCTTGGCCTTGGCTAAAAGAGGAACCCTCAACTCGTGATATGAAGCAGGCTTGTAACCCGGCCCTTATTGCCCAATAACCTCTGCCATCACCTCATAACTTCTTCGATTTGCTACATTAAAAGGGATGCCAGACTCATAAAAAAAGTTGGCAACATGCATGTCAACTTTCTCTTTCTCTTCCGGTGTCTTTAGACGATTCTCCAAAGTAGTTTGGCTAGGACCTTTTCGATGCCTTTCGTCCACAACTTCTTCAGGAGATTTCCTAAAATGAGTTTCAATGGTCTTTGTTTGAGATTGGGGCTTAGGGAATTGAAATACACTCTTCATCCTTTTAAATGCAGTCCCAGAACTTGGAACAGCTGTAGAGAAAGCATTAGAAGCATTAGAAGGATTGTTTGGAATATTAGATGATTGAATTTCTTCTACTTTGTCATGGTCATCAAATTGAATTGGTTTATTCCTTTTGTTACCCATTATTGCTTGGTGCATCACATTTGAAGTTTCTGTTGTAGTTCGAGGACACTTGAACACATCCTCATACCCACCGATAAGATGTTGTTTAAATCTCTTGATTCCTCCATGAACCTTTTTCCCACAGAGAATGCATTGCACAAGATTTTTGTCGCTCAATTTTGGCCAAAATGCATATTTCCACCCCGGATCTTTAGACTTGGCCTTTCTTTTAGGATCCTTAGTTGGATCATAACCCTCAGCTCCTGAACTTTCCGCCATTTAACTATCTACAATTCTACAAAATACAATTAAACAAACAAACAAGACATTGTAATTTGTAAATTGTAATAACAAAACAAGTAAACTAAACATAGATGGGATAGTTTCATTGTAATCTGGTATATTAATGATGTAATAAGTAGTGGGAGCAATTAGAAGTGAATAAACAATAAATAGAAAAACTTTTCTTACAGCATGAGCATGAGTGAGTCAGTCATAGCATTAGCATGAGTCAGAACAATTAGAAGGGAACAATTAAAATTTATTAAACAATAAATAGAAATACTTTTCTTACTTTAAAATCAAAGATAAGAGATAGCAGCAGCATGAGTCACAGAGTCAGTCAATACAACACAAATGCAGGTAGAAGAAGAAGAGAATAACTGAAGCAAAGTAGAAGAGCTCACTCGTTTCAGTCGCGCCGCGTCGCATCGCGCCGTAGTCAGTAGCAGGTTCGTTTCTCTCTCTCTCGCTCGTTTCAGTCGCGTCGCGCCGGAGTCGGTCGAACTGTCGAAGAAGGTTTCTCCTTCTCGATTCTCGAACTGTCGAGGACTCTCGGCTCGCTCTCGAACTGTCGAAGAAGGAAAAGCCGAAAAGGAACTGTCGATTTCGAAAAAGGAAAAAGGAAAGAGCAGATCGATTAGGATTTAGGAGTTTAGGTTTATGAATGGGTTCGGGTCAAACCCGCTTTGGAAAGTCGCCCGCTTTTCCAGTTAGTCGTCCAAGTCGTCTGCTGAGCGTCCAAGTTGTCCAAGTCGCCGCCTGAGCGGTAGACTATGTGCTCTGCCACCAAGTCGTCCTACCGGCTTGATTTTTCTGGGCGACTTGACGCCTAGTCGTCGCCTAGGCGACGACTAGTCGACGACTTGACATCTATGGAGTGTCCACTATAAAATTAAGGTAACATATCTCATGATATTCAAGTAAAAGAATAATCTTAGTAGTGTTTACATTGAAGCCAATTTCACTAAGAAATTTTGACTTTTGATACAACAAATGTACATTTGTGTTTTTTTCTCAAACCTGTGATATAAACAATGTAAAACCTCATGTTTTCAAAGAAACTTAAAATTGTGCCATGATTTGAACAAAATCTGGTACTAACATATAATTATAATTTAATGCACTTGCATACACTCAATACGTAACCAATCGCACCCTTCTTTAACGCTATGTTTAGCAACTCAATTCCAATTTCCAAGCTTTGGAAAAGGTATTGAAAGCACATTTGCCATTCTACAAAATTGAATTAGTTAACATTTGGAGCTCAATTCCAATAGAAAGAAAAAAAAAAGATAAAAGATAAAAAAACAGACAGTTAAATTAAATTCTGATGAATTCTTGAATCGCAAACTGTATATTAACACCTTGTTTGTAAGTTTAAAAAACTGAGGAAAATCCTTAGAAATCCCTTGTTTGTAAGTTTTTTTTTTCCGTTAAGGCGGCTCTGGAAAAGGTAAAGAAAATCAGATCCAATTTTCTTTAAAAACTTTCTTGGGCACAACCATAGGAAAGCTAAGAATTGGAAGATGAGATTAGTAAAAAAAATTATTCCTAAATTGTCCTTCATATTAACATAGGGAAACAAATTTGGACATTCATATCCTACACATAGTGACACTTTCTTAAGAAAAACTTACAAACAGACCTAAGGAAACTAAATTTTCTCTCCTTTCCTATCCTATCATTTCCTTACTTAAAAATCCTTAGCATTCCTTACCCTCAAAACTGTATACAAATAAGGTGGGTAGTCCACCCCATTATATAATGTCAAATAGAACGGATTTAGGAAGCTGGACCAGCATATATAAAGATTGTACCTTTTACATGTCATTTCTACAAAATCATTCTATTTATCTAAACTGCAATTTTGAATGAATTATAACATAAAAGTCAGTTCCATTTTCAATAAAAAGCATAGGTTCCCCAAGGACTACAAAATTTAAGCGCCTTGAGCATTCTCTAATAAAATTAAGGGAAAAAACAGAACTTACAATTCGTAATAGAATTCAAGCAAGTATATAAATTCACTAATTTAAATATATTAAATTTTGCGAAGAGAGAGAAAGAGAGGGTTACGGACTTCCGAAGGTGTCGTTGGCCATACAAAGGAAGGTGAGACCGTCCGATCTGAGTATATGGAATATGTACCGATCCTGAGAGAAACAGAGCTTTGAATCAGCCTCAGACGGCAACTTCTCCAGAATCCGGCGAGCCACGGAGCCGGTGTTTCCACTCACGACGCTGAATTCCGCCATTACAGTCGTTCCCCTCGCCACCACTGCGTACAGAATTGCCATCTGTCTAGATTTCTCTTTCCCTCACTCTACTATTGATCTTTAGCTGTCATAGATGGACGGAATATACCACATGAGGTTTTCCGGCGAGGGTTTTGTAGAGAGAGTAGAGTGTTTTAGCTGAGAGTTGGTAGATGGAGAAGTTTGGAGGTCACCGGGAACTCGTAGTGCACGACTGTTCTGGAATTTGTCTTGGGCCCTGTTTGTTTGTCAAATTGTCACAGCTTATTTTAAAAATAACTTTTAGCTTTTCGACAGTTTCTTTAGCCCAGTTTGTAAGCTTTTCCTTCTAGCTTCAGGTTTCTGGTTTCTCAGAAACTATCACTCTGTTTTAGCTTTTGAGTCCAAAAGTTATAAAAAAGTAGTGATATTTTGACATATCACTCTGTTTTAGCTTTTGAGATGTTTTAGATCATTGTTAATTATCAAAAATTAATTTGAGATATTTTTAATTTTAAAATTAAAAATACTGAAAGCTATGAGATAATAAATTTAACGGTAAATTTTCAATAATAATTTAACAATAAATCATACAATAAGTTATATTTTAAAAATTATTTACAAAAAATTGTTATTATATTAACTAAAGTTAAATGGATTCATTTCAACTTCAAATATAAAAATATCTTAAGTTAACTTTAAATTTTTAATAAAAAAAATAATATGTATTACAAATATTTATGTCAATTTTGAAATTATCAGTTACGATATAAATTTGTCACAATGTATAGTACGACTTAAATACTTAATTAATAATGATTTTATATATTAGAATAGATAGATGTATTACTAAGTAAAAAGGAAAAATAAAGAAAGGGGAAAAATCCAATGAGGCCACGGCCCACTCCGCCTATGTGTGGCTTCCATTAGCCCCGGCCCCCGGTCCATTAACATCCTTTCCACAGATGATAGGTTTAAGAAGAGAGTGGAGAATCTCAAAAAGAAGTGAATACTAGTAGCTTTGTAAAATGGTGACTGAGTCCATGATGCATGTTCAGCCCACACAAAAGCCCTAAGAAATTGAACGATGTTATGCTGGCCTGGTTGGAAAGGAGGTAACTACAATAGTATTATCCTCTATCATTATTCTCCTAACTCTCTATTAATTCTAAGATTATAATCATTTTATAATTTATTAACTAAAATCTCAAATCTAAATTTAAAAATAAATAAAATGCTTGAAATTAATAGTCTTATTATTCCAAGTATAATATTTGCAAACAAACATAACCATGTTATAATCTTGAAATTATAATTATTACAAACAAATATGATCTTGAGTATTACAAAGAAATATATTTAATTGATCGAGTAATAATGAGCAATTTAAGGAATTTGGTTTTTTGCATAGGGTGATTTATTTTATTTTTAGCTCCCTTTTTTAGTGAAAATAATAAATTGTTTATTATAAACATAGTGGGTAAAAGAGCTATAAATTTTAACTTGAATTATACATAAAAATTATTATATAATAATTCGATTGAGGAGTGTTTGATAAAAACTGAATGAATCTAAATTTGAATGAGCTGAATCTGAATTTGAATGAAAAAAATTATTTGATAATTGACATGTCTGAAACATCTGAATAACATATTTTTATTATTTTTCCCTCTAAAAAAATTCAAAAAATTGTTATAAATTTTTTTAATATTACTTAATATAATAGTTAATATTGTAAAAAAAATATTCATTCAGCCGCTCATTTAGCCAAAAAAATTGGACTGAACCAATTTGCTAAAAATCGTTTGAATGGCTGACTGATTCAACTATTAAGATAATTTTTTTTCCAAAGTAAACGCACTGAATGGCTGACAGCGCCCTAATATTATTGGCTAACTGAAATGTATTAATTTTGAAGATTTATCATGAGAATTAAGCAAGGAATTAAAATAATGATAAAAAGAAAGAAGTATTAATTAAAATGTCACATCAATAATTGACAAATTTTCCACAAGCTCGTGGATATTTTTTTTAAACATGTACACATTACACATGCCGCAACTTGTGAGCTGTGATTAATCCGTACTTGTCAATTTTTTATTTTTAATTTTCTCCAAGTCGTGAACCGTCAACCACTGAAGTACGTATAAAAATTCTTATCAACTTTTGTATTTAAAACCTTGTTTACATTACTCCCTCCATTTTAAAGTACGTAATTGTTCAGTTTTAAATTTCTCGATCAAATTAGTTATTTTTAAAATTTATTTTCTACAAAATATGTATATAGGTGAAGGTATTATGAGCATACAAAACTAACTAAAATTTATTATTTTAAAAATATATTTGTATAGACATTTAACGAGGGAACGGGAAGTTGAGTTGCGTGAGTTGTCCCATATAATAACACTATTTTGAAAATATTTAAAATATCCTTTTACACTCAACATTAGAAGGAGTGTTTATATATATACTAGACGTGTCTCGTGACTCCGGCACTACATGAACGGTAAAATTTATCCCAAACTTTGGACGGCCCAGATGATTTTATTAGGGTGAGCGAGAAATTCAATATCAATTGTATTTTGTTATATATATATATATATATATATATATATATATATATATATATACGGAAAGACTCTAAAGCGAACCTTAAAGAGCGAACCAAAGAAGAACCCGTCGTCTTTGGTGTCTATGGCAACGGTTCGACCCATCGCCAAAGACTACAGTCTATGGCGACGGGTCGAACCGTCGCCACGTCTTTAGTTAGTTCTTTAAGATTCACTTTAGAGACGGACAGTATATATATATATATATATATATATATATATATATATATATATATATATATATATATATATATATGGAGAACGACATAATCGTTTTATGTTATAGTTCATGCAATTAATATAGTATGTACATAGTATCTCTCACTTCTTTTTTTTGTCATATTTAATTATTAATTTTTAAAATAATTAATTTGACTTAAAAATTAAAATTGGATAATTATTTTGAGACTAGACTTTTATATTGGTATTGGTAGAGTGGACTGCGTAGTCGTCCATTAGTGCAAGAACAATAATATCGCAAAGGACAACCCTCAAAGTCAATCTCATTCATACTATGATCAGATCAACCGATAAATGTCTTTATGTATATATAATCTGATAAGTTTATTTTAACCCCACGTCAGGATAGGATAAAAAGAATTTTATCCTTAAATATATAAGTTAAATTTTGATTAAATTTAACTTCAAAAATTATTATATATACTTGAGAAATTAAACTCCACACTTGGTATAAATTAGTTTAAAGTTAAATATTTCAATATAGTATCAGAACTAAGGTTTTAATATATTCTTTTTATTTTTATTCGGGATTCATTTAAATTAAAATATTATTTAGTTATTTGCAATATATTTTAGATATAAAATTGATATTTATAAATAATTATAAATTATGAAATAGAAAGTGCATTTCACATCAAGATATGCAAAATTATTGCCACAATTTACGCCATTATTTATTTACTTGCCCCTCTTAACACTGTTAATTGATGCGACTCACCGGATATGACATTTAATTGGATAATTGACTGTTGCCTAAATTATTTGTCCTCCTTATTTTTCCATTATTTTAAAATGAATAATTAATGTAATATATAGTAGATCGACCTTGTTAAATTATGACACAAATACATGATAACAAGTTTTTTTTATATTTCAATTAAACAAGCTCACCAACTGTATGGATAATAATTTATTTTATTAATAAATAAATAAATTTAATTATAATTTCGAAAACATAGTTATACCTATTAAATAATTAAATACTTATTAAAATAATTAATGATTAGATTATATATTGTAAGTTCTTTAAATCAATTATTAAATTAAATATTTGAATGAATTATTATAAATGTATTTAGTTATGATTATAAAAAAATATTATCTTAATTTTTTTTAAGTTTGTAATGGAATTCTATAATGTTTATATTGACAAAATTTGCTTGAAACTCTAATCCGAATATAATTATGAAACTCAAGTTCTAATAAGTTTTTAATTTAGTTATTGCAATTAATTATGAATGAATCCACTTTAATTTTTCAACTAATATTAAAGTTATCATGTTTCAAATTCACATTTTTATTAATACAATTAATCATGTGAATTGATAAAATTTCATGTTTAAATGAATTAAGTTAGTTAGGATATTAATTTAATAATGAGATTCACAACAAATATTAATATAATTAAATCGCGTGATATATTTCTTTAGTGTGTTTAATTGTTTGTTTGTGATTGTTTTGCATATGTTTTTTTTAATGAAGTGTGTTTTACCTATTTTATAATAAAATTGATAAAATAAAAATAATTTTTTTAAAAAGTTAATTTTTCTAGTAGAGATTCATTTAGTTACTTTCTAAGACTACAAATTTAGGTAGTATATATTTATGGGAATTGTTATTTTCAATTGATATTTATGGGAATTGTTACTTTTCAATTGTTATTTAGATAGTATACATAGGTGTGAGCTAGATTTATTTATTATTTATGTGAGAGGGAGCTTATGGAATTATCACTTTTACTTGTGAAAATATCAATTCCCGTATTTAATTATTTATTATTATAAATTTATATAATACTTCTACTAATTTGAATAGAAAAGAAAAAAAATCCTTTTTTTCCTATTTCTCTTAAAGATAAGAATATTTTTAAATTTAAATAGTATTTATGCTAATATGAATTAGGAAAGTTGAATTAAAAATTGGTGAAACCAAACCAAATTTGTACTTTTAATTATACAAGCTTGATAACAAGTACAAAGCACGAGTAAACTTAAAGATGATTCATCGTGTATCTTGTTTTTGCGCAAAACGTTAAGTACATACCATTTTCTAGCTACTAGTTTTTTTATTGCGAATTGCTTTTTCTGATTAAATTAGAGTAAAAAATATTTGTGAATGAAATAAAATATTTTTAATACGTGAGTTATGTTGGCATTTGAAAAAAAAATTTACAGCTTGAGAAATTGATTAATAGATTAAAAAAAAGTACATACCTTTTTATCCAATAGGATAACATTAGTGTTGACAATCTTATTTGTTTTTGTATTTATTTTATTTTAAACTCAAATGACTCCCAGTTTGATAGTGAAATTATTTTTTCCGTAATATAGTGGAATCAAACGAACTTAATGATCTACAGTGAATTTGTGAGATTTTTGTGTGTAATGTGGTGTGTAGGTGGAGTGCAAAGAAAATTAAAGTGAGTTGAATGGAGTGCAATTTCATGATATTTCATGAATCTAATGAGTACTAATTAGATTCATGAAATATCAACAGTTATCAGATTATATTATATCAATCATTAATTGAATATATTATATCTTCATGAATAAAAAAGATGTGCTAAAATTTGTGTAATTTTTTATTTTTGGGCTACCGAGTCATTAAAGTTGGACTGTTGAGTTAACTTTTGGACCAACGAAAATGACTCAATATTTATCTTATTATATTTTGGGGAAGTAGGTAGTACGAAGTTTATTTTAGAGTAAGTTGGTCAATTAACAAATAGAATATTGACACATAGACGAGGTTGTATGTGTGTCAGTATTCTATTAGCCAATTGACCAACTTACTAAAAAAATAATTTCATATTAACCGGATCCATATTTTGGTATTGATCCATAGTTGATTATAACTTTTGCTTTAGTTCTCAAGCCACTAATCATATTTAGGATGGAGGAAGTACTAGTTATTTGTGAGAGGATTTTATCAAAAAGAGATAAATTTTAACTCAATTAAGCCATAATTGCAAACTAGTTGGGTTGACAAAAAGTAAAATTTGAAAATTGACAAAAAAGTATAGGGCAATCTCTTTTTATAGTTTTTTTTATACTATTTCTCAAGCATTTGAAGTTGCATGAAACATCTGAAGATCGAGATAAGTATTTTGGAACAGAAAAAAAACAATACAGAAGGATACACTTGAGATATGTAAAAAAATTATAATTATTTGGAACCAAGCTAGGTACAAAATAGGTTAATTGTGATTTCTTAATTTCTTTATTGGAATTCTTTATAGTATAACATAAGAACCTAAAAAAGAATTTCGAAAAGACGCAACACAAAAATTAAAAAATATCTTTGTGAATTAATTTACACTTGGACTCTACCTTTCAGTCATCGAAAAAAGAACTAAAAATAAAATAAAAAGATAGTGCTAATTTTGGAGTTAAATCACACATACAATTTGCACATAATTTATTAGGTGAACTTTTATTAATTAATCTTTGGAAACTATCTTTCATTTTATACAAAAATCTATCTCCCGGTCGGGATACACGTACAGGTTGGGCATGAGAGCCGTGTGATGAAAAAAATACTTCCTTGTTCTTGTGCAATAGTCAGAAATTTGGGGCATTTGATGTTGCAATATCCTCATTTCCATCAGCTTGGTGGGAGCTGGTCTCTCTTATAACTGTTGCCAAAGGGCGTCGATCAAATGCTCGAAAGCTACCTGATATCACATATACTCGGCACACGGACATGTCATGTCTCAACTGCATATTATTAATAAACAAAAATGCTTCAATTTAATTTAAATTAAACTAAAAAATATATTTCATTTTTGTAATGCTAAACTAGTTAGTTTAACAGTCCTGTAAAAAATGGGTGAAACATAAATCTACGAAACAAAAAAGGGATAGAATTATGAGTACGTACGTACCCTTGGAACAACACTAGTACTACTAGAGGAGGAGCATGCGAGTACTTCTTCGACCTCAATAGCTCTATACTCGTTCATCTTCCATTTTGTTTTCTCACCCGTAGGAGCTTTTCCCTTGTAATACACCATTGCTTTCTTCACTCCAATCACTTTGTTACTTGATGAGTACACATAACTAGGTGACCCTGTAGCCTTCCAGAATCCGGAAGAAGTAGTCCGGCTAGGCCTCCCTCCACGGGCTTCTCTTTCTTGTCTCGGCACAAAAAAGAACCATTGCTCCATATCTCCATGACATAACTCTCCTGCAAGCTCTAACAATCATAAAGAAAAAAAATCTCAGTCCCAATATCAAGTTATCTAAATTAATATATATATATACAAAAAAGACAACTGATATTGTCAAACCAAAAATGATGTTACCGGAATAAAAAGTATCACTTTGCTCTAATTGACAACATCATTTTTGCTCCGGCATTATATATCAACCAGAAATAAAAAATGGATATATATATATATAGAGAGAGAGAGAAAATTGATTTAAGAATTGTACTTGGTAGTTGCCAAGGTTCTTGTTCATAAATGTTGACAACCGGTATAACTCGAGCAAGAGCTTGGCTATAATTCCCCTCTAGCTTGTTGTGAAGATAAAAGGCAACTAGCTCTTCTTCAGTGGGATAGAAACGAAACCCTGGTGGTAATTCCTCCATTTTTCTTTGTTGTGGGCTAAGTTAAGCTATAGATTGAAAGCCAAATATATTTGAAGTGGTAAGTAGTTTAAATATATGGGTGTTCGTTCTTTAAGTTATTGTCTTATGGATTTGGTGTGAGCTTATATTTATATATAAAGCTAGTGATGGTAAAACTGTGTTTGTTTGTGTGTGTGTGTGACAGAGAGAGAACTGCCGAGTGAGGAGAAAATATGGGAGGATTGGGATATTGGTAGGATTTTCTTCCACACGGTTTGTTAATGAAAATGATGCATTTTCTGCAATATTATCTGTATATTGAACGAGTCAAAACTATCCCACATTTGTCTAAAATATGTGCTCGGTCGTTTGTAGTCGCATAGATATAGGAATTAAAACTATCCGACAGTTGTCCAAAATATGTCCGAAAAGAATGAAATATCAATATCAAAATATAGCAAGATAAAAACTTTTTTTTAAATTAAAGTCAAACTCAATAATTCAAAAAAATAAAATTGGTATTAATTGATAAGTCGTAAGACCCCAACTTTTTTGAATAAATATTAAATTTTTTCAAAATATATTTTTGAATATTATGGTGTGGATTTGATATAATATTATAGTTGTGGATAATATTTATAAATTTTGCAAAGTAATCAAGTTGTTATAAAATATTCGTTTGGTCAGAGAATATTCGTACGACATCACAATCATTAGTGGACCCCACAACGAAATTAATGTCGGAGTTAGAAAATGACAGAAATATCTTTTTATAAAAAATAACGGTTATCCGATGATAAAAGTACAGTAATACGCGTGGTTGCATAGTAGCACACAATATTGTACAATATCTTTGAAAATCCCCCTCTTTCCTGGGAATGATCTGGTTGTTAATATTGCAAGTTATAATATTAATGATGAATGTTATTAAAAATGTATTTTAAATTGTGAAGCCTAGTGAATTGAGATAAATAGATGGAATTTTTATGAAATTTTTGTTATAAGTTTGGCCTATTATTTAGACCCCCACTTACCCATTTTTCAAAATAGTCAGAAAAAGTTATCTCAATTTTGTTTTATATATATACTAGTAATTGCCCGTGCCTGAAGGCACGACGTAACAAAAAATTAGATTAAAATTCAAAAAATACTTTATTACCTAAAGACTCTTTGCAACTTAAAATCAGACATAATAATTATCATAATTTACCACACTACCACAATAATTAATTTTCCATTAAAAATAGATATCCAGAAAAAATTAAACTTGTCTACAAAACTTACAATTATCAATAAAAATTATCATAATTCACCACACCACCACAATAATTATTATTATTGTTATTGTTGTTGTTGTTGTTGTTATTATTATTATTATTATTACTACTATTATTATAATTTTAATTATAATTATTAATATTAATATTAATATTAATTTTATTATAATTATTATTACTTTATTACTACTATTATTATTATTACTATTATAATAATAATATTATTATATTATAATTATTATTATTTTGAATTAAAATTAGAATAAATCTGAACCGTACTTGTGCTTTCCCACTCAAATCAATTAGAATGAATCAGAATCTTTATTATATAGATTATTATTATTATTATTATAATTATTATTTCTATTTCTATTACTATTACTATTACTATTATAATAATAATTATTATTATTATTATTATTACTATTATTAGTACTATTATAATTATTATTAGTACTACTATTATTTTTATATTTATTTTTAGTACTATTATTATTTGTTTGTGTGTGTGTGAAGAAGAGAAGAGAGAGAAAGATTTTGTGTGTGAACATGAGAGAGAGTATGGTGTATGAGTGAATTTGATTTGGGCGGGAAGAAATATGAGCCTTTAGATTAAGTTGGAAAAATTAAGTTAGAATGAATCTGAACCATTCTTGTGCTTTGTCAAATGAAAGATTCAAAATGGGTTCTGTTTTATTATATAGATATTATAATTATTTTTATTATAATAATAATAATAATTATTATTATTAGTACTATAATAATAATAATAATTATTATAATATTAATAATTATAATAATAATAATTACCCGTAATTATAATAATAATTACAATAATAATAATAATTAATATTATTATTATTTGTTTGTGTGTGTGAAGAAGAGAGGAGAGAGAAAAATTTTGTGTGTGAACATGAGAGAGAGTATGGTGTATGAGTGAATTTGATTTGGGCGGGAAGAAATATGAGCCTTTAGATTAAGTTGGAAAAATTAAGTTAGAATGAATCTGAACCGTTCTTGTGCTTTGTCAAATGAAAGATTCAAAATGGGTTCTGTTTTATTATATAGATTATTATTATTATTATAATTATTATTTCTATTTCTATTACTATTACTATTACTATTACTATTATAATAATAATAATTATTATTATTATTATTACTATTATTAGTACTATTATAATTATTATTAGTACTACTATTAATATTATATTTATTTTTAGTACTATTATTATTTGTTTGTGTGTGTGTGTGAAGAAGAGAAGAGAGAGAAAGATTTTGTGTATGAACATGAGATAGAGTATGGTGTATGAGTGAATTTGATTTGGGCGGGAAGAAATATGAGCCTTTAGATTAAGTTGGAAAAATTAAGTTAGAATGAATCTGAACCGTTCTTGTGCTTTGTCAAATTATAGAATTTAAATTGAGTTCTGTTTTATTATATAGATATTATAATTATTTTTATTATAATAATAATAATTATTATTATTATTAGTACTATAATAATAATATCATTATTATTATTATTATTATTATTAGTATTAGTACTATTATAATAATAATAATAATTATTATTATTATTTTTATTTTTATTATTTGTTTGTGTGTGTGAAGAAGAGAGGAGAGAGAAAGATTTTGTGTGTGAACATGAGAGAGAGTATGGTGTATGAGTGAATTGATTTGGGCGGGAAGAAATATGAGCCTTTAGATTAAGTTGGAAGAATTAAGTTAGAATGAATCTGAACCGTTCTTGTGCTTTGTCAAATGAAAGATTCAAAATTGGTAATTGCTATATAATCTTGGTGTTTGTTTGGAGTATAATTTACGATTAGAGACAGTGGAGATAATGATATGTCAAGAAAAGACTCACCATTGGGAGGAATATGATAGTAATCTTCTCGTTTTTCTTTGGGGTCTATTAGGTCAACCAAGGATAATTCTCTGGACATATGATATCTATCATAACCTAGACGCATGGCCTCCCATGTACGAAGGTTTCTTTAAGCACTTCCCAAAGATTTTAGTTTCTAAAACAGTTTTTGATTATACCTTTATGTAAGGTGTCACTGTGAGGTGTTGTCCACGGTTGGGACATGTGTCACATTTGGTATATATTTGTATCCAAACTCACAGTATATGTGTTGTTGTATTTTGTACGACAATTATTGTAATAAAGTTGTAGTTATTTTCTGTACCATGTATTTGGCGACTCAGAAAGGGTTGGATTGAATGGACCTATTTTGGGGGCGTCACAATAATTATTATTATTATTATTATTACTATTATTTAAATAATAATAATAATTATTAGTATTATTATAATAATAATTATTATTATTGCGTCTTCAAAAGTTATATTGCGTCTGTATTATTTAGTCAAAAGTTATTACTGTTCATAAACAGTTATTTGTCTGTAATTTGAATTTCATTTGTATTTCATTTACATTTACATTTGTAATAGTTATTTTCCTTATTCTATAAAAGGAAGCAGAACTCAGTTATAGAGGCAGACTTAGAAAGACTCAGAGTTCCTTCTCTGGCGAATCTTTAGCCTCAACCGCTGTTTAGCCCACTTAGCCCCCCTTCATCTAATGTTTCTATTTCAGTAAATTGTAAGTCAATTGTAATCTTCTGTCTTGTACATAGTTTCAGTAATTATAAATAAAACTGTTTTATTTAATAATTTTAATTAGTTTAATTGTGTATGTATGCGCACTTTCAGTTCTTCTTCCTCTCTTCCTTAACTGAGTTCTGCTTCCTTTTATAGAATAAGGAAAAGAACTATTACAAATGTAAATGTAAATGAAATACAAATGAAATTCAAATTACAGACAAATAACTGTTTATGAACAGTAATAACTTTTGACTAAATAATACAGACGCAATAATGACCAAGTGGCCGACACACTTTTGACTAATTCAGCTTTCGGTGGAAAAGCTGATGCTAACTTTTGACAAATGCGGCCATGGGGCCAGATGCAGGAAAGTGCGCTGCTGACTGAAGATGCTGCTGACAATGCTGCCGGGGCAGGTGACTGTAGTTGCCTGAGCAGGTAATGACGTCATATCCCCACTCTGATTGATTAAGAAGGGGATCAGGAAAATGGATCCTGACCATCATGTAGATTGACTGTGCCGTATGGATCATAATCACCATCATCATCGGCAAATTGGCTGACTGAATCTCCGTGAGAAGAATGATTAGAAGCTTCTTCATTTAGAGCTTCGTCAATTCTTTTGTTGAGAACTTGAGCAATTTTTAATAACTCTTTACTGGTGCAATCTTTAAAATCTGAAATGCTACGGGAACAAGAAGATCCAGTAGGACTGACTTTGGATATTGATTTTTCTGACTCCTTTTCTTTAATGGTTGCTGAACTGAGTTTGACTGGAAGAACTGGGGATGGAGTGACAGGAATAACATGAAATTCCTGTTGAACCTGAGTAACTATCCTATCGACATTGAATTTATCCCACCATTTGATGTAAAAGAGGCGAGATAAACGAGGAAGTGGATCATTAGGAATACTGTTGACTGGAGAACCTGGAGGTGGAAGACAGTACTCCCATTTGAGTATCCAGGGAATTTTGTATTTACTAACGAATAAAAGAGTAGGTGGAACTCCTTCATTCAATTTGGTGGGTTTGTAGTGGTTATTGAAGTGGTTTAACTGAACCTTCAAAGGAACAGGAAGAAGATCATAACAAGATCCTAACCTATACCACCAAAGGATGAACCAATAAGGAAATGGACTCTTGAATTTGTGGTCAAATTGAATGAACCACGAATGACTGAGTGACTCATTCTGGTGAAGGAGAACCTTATACCAGGCTTCAATGTAATCATAGTAACAGAATTGATGTTCTTGACTGGAAAGATTCATAAGATCAGAGGGATTCTTCCCCCAATCAGAGAATTGAATGAATTGTTTAATATACAGAGAATGATAAAGAATTTTTGATTTATCATTCTGTGCATAGATTGGTTTGATGTTTACTGAATCAGTTTCTAGCAGGATATCCTTATAATACACCAGGGACTTATAAGGGGCTAGAGGCTGGAAATGCCATCCAGGGGGAAAAAACTGGGTAACAAATTTACTGGGATCATTGCTGGGCTTCATATTGGGTTCAATATGGAATAAGTAATTTTCCCATCTGAGCATATACTCAGAAGGAGGATGACCAGAGGCTGAGGTCGAAGCCTTAGCTGGATTACTGAAAGGATCAATTGGGACAGGCTGACTTGCCAAAGCCGAACTGTAGGGCTTAGGCATGGTACCATGAACAGTAAATTTATTACTGGTTTGAACGGTGGGGTTAACTGGGTGAGGAACCATAGCTCCTCTGAGCTGATTGAGTGGGCCAGGAGGGCGGCCCGGACCTCTTGAGGAAGAGGCTCCTCTGGTGCTCATTTTTGAATAGTACCTGTATTAATCAATTCTCTAGTAAGAAAGTCTGGAACTGAATTGTTACTTCCTTTAATATATTCAATATCAAAATCGAAAATGCTCAAAATGGCTTGCCATCTAGCGAAGGAATGCTTAGATGCAACGTTTTCAACATCCTTTTCAAGGATAAATTTTGCTGATTTGCAATCTATTCTAACTAGGAATTTTTGATTTAAGATATCTCTCTGGAATTTTTTAATACATAAAACAAGTGATAAAATTTCTTTTTTAATAGTACTATATTTTAACTGTGTAGGGTTCCATGCGCCAGGATGGAAACGAACAATCTGTTCATCAGAAGTAGGAGTAATTTGTTGTTTTAATATACCACCGAATCCAAGATGCGAGGCATCTGTTTCAATTATTTTGAATGCTGAATCATTTGAGATGCCAAGGCAAGGCAAAACCTTGACATATTTTTTAACTTGTTGGACGACAGAAGTATGAGTGTCAGTCCATGGAGGAGGGTTACTTTGTAAGCGCTGGAAAAGAGGCTTACAAATCTTCCTAAGGTTCTTGTAAAACTGGCCGATATAATTGAGCGAGCCAAGGAACCTTTGTAGCTGATTTTTGTCGGTAATCTTATCTGGGAACCGGTCGGCGAATTGAATAGCTCTGTCAATTGGCCGCGTGAGTCCATGATAGAGGATTAGACCGAGAAATCTGACTTTAGTCAGAAACAGACTACACTTGGAAGGAGAAAGAACAAGACCATTGGTTTTAACCGTTTTGAAGAATGAATTTAAATGCTTAATATGTTCTTCAATGGTCTTGGAGAACACAAGAATATCATCGATATAAACAATAATAAAATGACTGAAGGGATTCAAAATATTGTTGAGAATATTCTAAAATTCACTGGGTGCATTTTTTAGTCCAAACGACTGAACATTCCATTCGTAATGTCCAAATGGAGTGGTGAATGCAGTTTTATACCTATCATCTGGATGAATAGCAACTTGCCAAAATCCTGACTTAAGGTCAAACTTACTGAAAATGGTAGAGACGCTTAACCTACTAAGGAGATCATCCTTGTTGGGCAAAGGGTACCTAATCCATTCTAAAATTTTGTTTAATGGCTTGTAATTAATGACTAGACGAGGAACTCCTCTCTCTTTCTCAGCTTCATTATTGACATAGAAAGCTGGGCAAGACCAAGGCGATTTACTATGTCTAATTAGACCCTTATTGAGAAGATCATTAATTTTAATTTTGCATAATTCCATTTGTTCATGACTCATTTGAATAGGCCTAGCCTTTGTAAGTATTAAATGTTCTTTAAATTCTTTTGCATAGGGCAATCTAACTGTGTGCTTCTTCCTATGCCAAAAAGCATTGGGAGAGTCAGAACATAAATCTTTTAATAAATAATCCTTTAATTCTTTTATTTTTTCTTGAACTCTATTTGTTTTAAGTTGTTCTTCAACTTGTTTGTATTTAATTTCTTCTTTAAGAAACTTTAGGTGAGTAACTTTGCAATTTAGCATATTTACTGATTTAGAAATTGATTCTTCTTGAATAAATTTTAAATCTCTTTCTTTTGGTTTAATAAGAAATTTAAATGTGATTTTCTTACCTAAATGTTCACAACTTAATCCTTTGTTATTAGTGGTAAATGGGTACAATAAATATATAAATGGAAAGCCTAAAATAATTTTATCAGTAAGATTGCGTACTAAGACAAATGAGGTTTTGAAACACATACTGTCTTGGCATATATGCACATTGGGTAATTTATATTTTATTTCCATTTGACTACCGTTGGCTGAATTAAGTTTTTCACTGGTTTTCTTATAATACCTAGTGGGGATAATACCTTCTTGAATACAATTCAAATCTGCACCAGTGTCAACAAGAGCAGGGAGTTATACAGAGAAAGTTTTATCAATAACTAAATTAATAGATATGTACCATTTTTGAATAGTAATATCCTTAATTCTTTTTAGAGATAGACATTGAACAAAAAGATCAGGGTCTTTCGTGCCAGATGATTCTGGTTCATCGTGACTTTCATCACTAGAAGAAGAATCATTAACTTGAAGATCTGACTTTTTATCGTCAATTTCTTTTCTTAAATTAGAAACATCTAACTTCAAATTAGAAATTTCCTTTTTAAGTTTATTAACTTCTTGATTTAATTCTGGGAGGGTAATTTCTTTAACCGGGGATTTAAATCTTTCAAGTGTTTTATTTAAACTAAAAATAGGTTTTTCTTTGGCTCTAAGAACCTTGTCAGTGACTTTCTTATCTTTAGTTAATAAATCTTTTAATTGCTTTAGATACTGAGTTTTTAATTCAGGATCTGTAATTTTACTGATTAAATCTACTAATAAAGAGCTTTCTTCTTCATCTTTTGTAAGTACATTAATTCTTTTACAACAATTTTTATTACAATTATCTGTACATATAGTGACTTCATTTTCACTATTAGAATCATTATTAGATGTGTTGTTACTGGAAGATTCAGGGGCATCAGAAACTTCATCATTACTGCTACTACTTTCATTATCGATTCTCATTAATTCTAATAACTGATCTGTATCTTTAGTTGAAATATTTAATTGAGCTAATTTTTGTTTAACTCTACATTCATTTTTGTAATGACCTTTCTGCCCACAATTGTGACAGACAATTTTATTCTTATCATATGATTTTGATTTTTTATATGATTTTTTCTTTGATGATTTAGGTTTATTATAATAATTATCTTGATTATTATTTTTACCTTTGCTGTAATTATTTCTTTTCTTACGGCGTTTATGACTTTTATGTGATTCAATATGTTTATCTTTATGCCTGTGCTTTCTTCTAGAGGGAGCAACTGGCGGTAAACCATACTGTTCACAGAATGTACCTAACTCATATTTAGCTTTATTTTTATCTTTTCTAGCTTGTTTGGCTAACTTAAAGTCGATACACATTTTTAAACCTATCTTTTGTATATGACTTATAATATCACCATAGGTTAAATTATCATAATCAATAAATCCTAAATCTTTACTTAATTCTTCTCTTACTTTGTGAGCGAATAAAGATGGTAAACCATTAACGAATTTTTCTTTCCAAAATGGTTTATTACTATCATTTCTCATCATAACTCTTGAAGTGAATACATCTTTGTACCATCTAAAATCACTTAGAGTGGGACAAGTAAGATTACTTAATTGGTCATGAATTCTTTCTGTAATATTACTAGGGGTTCCAACAAAATGTTTGATTATAGTAAATATTAAAGTGTTAACTCCATCAGGAAGACCAATACCTAAATCTTCATTGAAGATAGGATTGCCTTCATTATCTCTTTGAATAGCATGAATAATGGAAATTCTGATATCTTCTGTGAGATGTTTCTCCCACCAAGACCTAAGAATACCAGTAAATCCACTTACTAATAATTCAACAATATCGGGTTGAGATAAAGTATTGAATTTAGTGATATAACTGTTTGCTACCATTGACATGTGATTAAGTTTATTTAGAATTTCTTGTTCACTAAATCCGTTTATATTCCATTCATAAATTTTATTGGAGGATACTGAAAATTGTTTATCTAGATTTCTCTCTTCGAACTGTAAATCCGGAGGAGTTGGTCTAGAGTACCAATTTCTAGTAATACTTGTATTTTTGACTGTTAATTTATTTAATTGCTCATTAAGGTTTGATATGGAAGATTGGTCGGAAGAACTTTCATTATTATCATTAGATTCTATCTGATCAATAACAGCAATTGTTCCACTCGGATCGGGTTCTGTTTTAAGTTTTTTAAATAGTTTTTCAATAGATTGGACTAATTCATCATCTTTATTTGGTAAACTTAAATTATATCTATTTTCTGGTAATTTTATTAAAGGTTGTTCAATTTTTAAATCAGGTTTTTTAATAATATTTTCTTCAAATTTCTCTTCAATTCTGTCTAACTGTTTTCCTACAGTAGCTAGATATTGATTACTAAAATTTAATTGTTCAATTATTTTTTTAGTAATCAATATCTAGCTACTGTAGGAAAACAGTTAGACAGAATTGAAGAGAAATTTGAAGAAAATATTATTAAAAAACCTGATTTAAAAATTGAACAACCTTTAATAAAATTACCAGAAAATAGATATAATTTAAGTTTACCAAATAAAGATGTTGAATTAGTCCAATCTATTGAAAAACTATTTAAAAAACTTAAAACAGAACCCGGTCCGAGTGGAACAATTGCTGTTATTGATCAGATAGAATCTGATGATAATAATAAAAGTTCTTCCGACCAATCTTCCATATCAAACCTTAATGAGCAATTAAATAAATTAACAGTCAAAAATACAAGTATTACTAGAAATTGGTACTCTAGACCAACTCCTCCGGATTTACAGTTCGAAGAGAGAAATCTAGATAAACAATTTTCAGTATCCTCCAATAAAATTTATGAATGGAATATAGACGGATTTAGTGAACAAGAAATTCTAAATAAACTTAATCACATGTCAATGGTAGCAAACAGTTATATCACTAAATTCAATACTTTATCTCAACCCGATATTGTTGAATTATTAGTAAGTGGATTTACTGGTATTCTTAGGTCTTGGTGGGAGAAACATCTCACAGAAGATATCAGAATTTCCATTATTCATGCTATTCAAAGAGATAATGAAGGCAATACTATCTTCAATGAAGATTTAGGTATTGGTCTTCCTGATGGAGTTAACACTTTAATATTTACTATAATCAAACATTTTGTTGGAACCCCTAGTAATAATTATTATTAGTACTATTGTAAGACCCCAGTTTTTATAAATAAAGATGAATTTTTATAATTATTATTTTTGAATATTATGGAAGAAATTTGATATAATGTTATAGTTGTGGGTAATATTTATAAATTTTGCAAAGTACGCAAGTTGTTATAAAATATTCGTTTGGTCGGGGAATATTCTTTTTGTCGGGGAATATTCGTACGACGGCAAAATTATTGGTGGACCCCACAACATAATTATTGTCGGATTGAGAAAACGACAAAAATATTTTATTAAAAATAACGACGAAAGTTTTACCGTTGATACTGTTGAACTATTGGGTAGTAAAAGTACAGTAATACGCGTTGTTGCATAGTAGCACACGGTATTGATTATTGATATTTATGTGAGAAGTCGCTCAGTTTGATTCAATTATTGTCGATTAATAATATGAATTATTATAGCGATAACGATGTTTTGTTTTATTCGTATTATTAACGTAATAAAACGGAAACATCTTTTTATATAAAACAGAATACTTTATTAAAGTTATTTTATAAATAGAATATATTATATTTTATTATGCATAGTGTTGCATAGTGTTTTGCATAGTGTTTGCATAGTAAAAATCTTTTTATATAAATAGAATATATTATATTTTATTTAAAAGATTTTTCTTTAAATATGGACCGTCAGATTAAAGTAAATTAATCTGGACCGTTCATGGATTAGTTACTATGCATTCCATTTTCCTATAAATAGAAGCTCATTCCTTCATTATTTTCTTACGAATTCACTGAACTCTAGAGAGAGAAACTATAGAGAGATAGAAGAAAAGCTTTCTGCTACTTAATTTTTCTTTTCCCATATCCAGTTTCTGTTACGGTAAGGGGTGTTATTCTTTCTTATTCATGAAGAGAACTGTTGTTATTCCATTTCTTATTATTCTGTTGGAATAACCTGTATACGCGGTCTACCCTATACTTGGTGACATTCTTCTATCATTCTGTTGGAACATCCTGTCTGTGTGTTTTACACCGGACCTGGTTCCGTCTTTATTATTATTCCGTTGGAACATCCTGTCTGTGTGTTTTACACCGGACCTGGTTCCGTCTTTATTATTATTCCGTTGGAAAATCCTGTCTGTGTGTTTTACACCGGACCTGGTTCCGTCTTTATTATTATTCCGTTGGAACATCCTGTCTGTGTGTTTTACACCGGACCTGGTTCCGTCTTTAGTATTCTGTTGGAACATCCTGTCGGTGTGAATTTCACCTGACCTGGTTCCATTATTATTATTCTGTTGGAATAACCTGTCTGTGCGGTCTATCGCATGCATGGTGATTTCTTTTGTTATTCCATTCTTTATTATACTCAGTTGGATAAAACTTTGATTTCTATACTCCATGAAATTAGTGGAATATCCTTGACATTTGCGCTTCATCTAGTATCCTTTCATGGAAATATTCTTCTGATCATTCTTGAATTTTACACCACAAAATAGTATCGTGTTGACAATTTGGACGTTAATAATTCCTGGATAAAATAATTCTTGAACTTGTTTTATTGAATTCTTATATCATTGTCATCATCCTCTTATTTATATTTTTGAAAGTCATCTGTGGCCTGTAGAGCATGGATGGACTTGGTATGATTATGACCAGGGATTATTCGGTGTAATCATGACCGTAATGTTACAAATGATGTGGTAAAAGTCTCATTTGCCGTAGTGCATTGACGGACAGTTGTTGGCATGATCATGACCATTGATGAATACACAAATATCCTTGGCCCGTAGTGCATGGAATTTGTGGTCGTGACCCTAATGAGTATCCTTGGCCGTAGTGCAGGGATGATGTGGATTATTTATTAAGCTGAGTCTCAGCGATAAAAGTGATTAAAAACTTTTTAAATCATAAAAGATAGTAGATTCTATTCTCTACTTGACTCTTTTAATGGATTGCTTGATCCGCTGCTGTTAAACTTGATGTTGTTATATTTTATCAGTTTAATACTGTTGAAGGCTAACGATAATTTATTCTGCATTATCTTAGTCATAATATTTCTTACTGGGCTAGTTGAGCTCACCCTTTCTTTCACTGTTCTCTTCAGGAAATGAGAACATAGCAGGGACGAGTCGGGGAACGGAGTAATGGTCCAGAGGATAGCATTAGTAGTCCTCACTATTCTGTGAAATAGTGTGACAATAATTGTATTGAGGACTCCTTTTGAGTTTGTATGATCTCTAGTAGACAATTATTGTATTCAAACTCACAGTTGTATTTTGTCGTATTACACACGACAGTGGTATTAGTAAGTTGTATTTGAATTCTGTGCCATGTATCTGACGACTCAAGATGGGTGATGTATACCTAATTTTGGGGGCGTCACAACTATAATAAAAATAATAATAATAATTATAATTATTAGTATTATTATTGTTGTTATAATAATAATAATAATAATTATTATTATTATTATTATAGTAGTAATTATTATTATTATTATTAAGTTAAGCCTTTAGATTAAGTTAGAAAAATTAAGTTAGAATGAATCTGAACCGTTCTTGTGCTTTGTCAAATGAAAGATTCAAAATGGGTTCTGTTTTATTATATAGATATTTATTATTATTATAGTAGTAGTAATTATTATTATTATTACTATTATTTAAATAATAATAATAATTATTAGTATTATTATAATAATAATTATTATTAGTACTATAATAATAATAATAATTATTATTATTATTGTTATAATAATAATAATTATTATTATTATTATAGTAATAATTATTATTATTATTGTCATATACTATTATTATTTGTTTTTGTGTGTGTGTGAAGAAGAGAAGAGAGAGAAAGATTTTGTGTGTGAACATGAGAGAGAGTATGGTGTATAAGTAAATTTGATTTGGGCGGGAAGAAATATGATCATTTAGATTAAGTTGGAAAAATTAAGTTAGAATGAATCTGAACCGTTCTTGTGTGCTTTGTTAAATTATAGAATTCAAATTGAGTTTTGTTTTATTATATAGATTTATTTTTAGTACTATTATTATTTGTTTTTGTGTGTGTGTGAAGAAGAGATGAGAGAGAAAGATTTTGTGTGTGAACGTGAGAGAGAGTATGGTGTATGAGTGAATTTGATTTGTGCGGAAAGAAATATGAGCCTTTAGATTAAGTTAGAAAAATTAAGTTAGAATGAATCTGAACCGTCCTTGTGCTTTGTCAAATGAAAGATTCAAAATGGGTTCTGTTTTATTATATAGATATTTATTATTATTATGGTAGTAGTAATTATTATTATTATTACTATTATTTAAATAATAATAATAATTATTATAATTATTAGTATTATTATTATTGTTATAATAATAATAATAATAATTATTATTATAGTAGTAATTATTATTATTATTATTATAGTAGTAATTATTATTATTATTAGTATTATAGTAATAGTAATTATTACTATTATTATTATTATAGTTGTAATAATTATTATTATTATTATTATTATTATAGTAGTAATTATAATTATTATTGTAGTAGTAATTATTATTATTATTATTATTATTATTATAGTAGTAATTATTAGTATTATTATTATTATAGTAGTAGTAGTAATTATTATTAATATTTGTTGTTTTTGATAAATTAATTTTTTGATTTTGTAATTACTTTTTTACCATTGATATTTTTTATGTATAATTTTTTGTTCTTGTGCTTTGTAATTGCGCGTGCCTAAAGGCACGACGTAACGAAAAATTAGATTAAAATTCGAAAAATATTACATTACCTAAAGACTTTTTGTAACCTAAAATAATTTACAATCAGACATAACAATTATCATAATTCACCAAACCTCCACAATAATTAATTTTTCTTTAAAAATAGATATCCAAAAAATCTAAACCTGTTTACAAAACTTAAAAATCATCAATAACAATTTTTATAATTTACCACAACACCATAATAACAATTATTATTATTATTACTACTATTATAAAAATAATTATTATTATTATCATTATTGTTATTATTATTGTTATTTGATTTGGGCGGGAATTTTTAGTGTGAGATGAAATGTGAACCTTTAGATTAAGTTTGAAGAATTGAGATAAAATCTGAACCGTTCTTGTGGTTTGTCAAATGAAATATTCAAAATGATTTCTGTTTTATTATATAGATATTATAATTATTTTTTTTATAATTATAATAATAATAATTATTATTATTATTATTTGTTTGTGTGTGTGAAGAAGAGCGGATAAAAAAATATTTTGTGTGTGAACATGAGAGAGAGTATGGTGTATGGGTGAATTTGATTAGGCCGAGAAGAAATATGAGTTTTTAGATTAAGTTGGAAGAATTAAGTTAGAATGAATCTGAACCGCCTGCTTTGTCAAATGGGTTCTGTTTTATTATATAGATTTATTATTATTAGTACTATTATAATTATAATTATTATAATTATAATTATAATTATAATAATAATAATTATTATTATTATTATTATTATTATTATTATTATTATTATTGTTGTTGTTGTTTTTGTTATTTGATTTGGGCGGAAATTTTTAGTGTGAGATGAAATGTGAGCCTCTAGATTAAGTTGGAAGAATTGAGATGAAATCTGAACAGTTTTTGTGGTTTATCAAATGAAATATTCAAAATGGTTTCTATTTTATTATATTGATATTATAATTATTTTTATTATAATAATAATAATAATAATAATTATTATTATTAGTACTATTATAATAATATTTATTATTATTACTATTATTATTATTATTACTTATTATTATTATTATTATTATTATAATTATAATTATAATAATAATAATAATTATTATTATTTTTATTATTATTATTATTTATTTGTTTGTGAAGAAGAGAGGAGAGAGAAAAAATTTGTGTGTGAACATGAGAGAGAGTATGGTGTATGAGTGAATTTGATTTGGGCGGGAAGAAATATGAGCCTTTAGATTAAGTTGGAAGAATTAAGTTAGAATAAATCTAAACCGTTCTTGTGCTTTGTCAAATGAAAGATTCAAATTAGGTTCTGTTTTATTATATATATATATATATATATATATATATATATATATATATATATAAGTATTATATATATACAACCAAGTTCAAGAGCATAAGTCTTAAGAAATATAATTTCCTAAAAAAGCATAAGTATATAATCCAACGGTCCACACCATCCCACTCACCACAAATTTAACTTCCACCGTCAGATCAGATCTACAACCCCCAATAGTATCCCTCCATCTCAATTCTTATCACCCACCTTCAGATCTCAAACACACAGACATAGCAAATATAGTGGAGAGGAGAAAGAAAATTCAAAATCCCACATTAATTTGCCGTCATACACTACACGACGGGGTAGCAACCCAATGACCAAGTGCTCGACATTCTGGCGACTCCTCCGGGAGATGTATGGTACAGCTATAGTCCCAACGCATTTGATGGCTCTAGTGAAATTGAGGTCGTTTGGTAGTTATAGCAACACTAAAACCCAATCAGTTTCAAACTCAATTTTAACTACTGGTTTTGTGGCATTTATTAGTAAAATTCTGCATAATAAAACAATTCTTGTTGTGGCTCAATCAGCAATTTAGGCTATCAAGATGCTCTTACCATTAGTAGATTAAAAAATTGTGGCTGTGCTTCTACCTCTAATTATACATACAATGCTCGTCACTATAGCAAGATGCCCAGTTTGTCCAAAGCAAGAAGATTCATAGGGATTGATATATCTACAAGTTCATGCCCATTCAAAACAACATTGCTTTAAATTGAAATAGCAAGATGACAATTCATTAGATTACAAACAACAACTTTCATTACAAAGCAACTACAACTTGTAATTTCATTACATTAAGCAATTTTTTTATTTCAGGTAATTTTGACACAAGTACAGAGATTGGAACCTGAACCTGCAACAATGAGATCATATATTTAGTAATAATATTCTAGCAGAATCCAAAGCAATAAAATCACACAAGAAGACTCTGCCTTGGTTACTACAACTCAAATGAGAAGGAAGAGGCCAGTGGCCATATGGTTCAAATAGAAAAGGGATGGTTGGCACTTAAAAGTGAACCAGATGAGGTTGTAAAGCCTCTTATTTGTACTGTCATATTAGTTCAATCACTACAAGAAAAAAGCTTAAGTCCGACGGATTATTTCGTCGGACATACGCCTAATCAGTCGAAAATATATTATTCCCGACGGAAATATCCGTCAGATATTCTGTAAAACTCCAACTTTTTGAATAAAGATGAATTTTCTATAAATATTATTTTTGAATATTATGGAGTGAAATTGATATAATGTTATAGTTGTGGGTAATATTTATAAATTTTGCATAATATGCAAGTTGTTATATTATATTTGATTGGTCGGGGAATATTCGTTTTAGCAGGGAATATTCGTACAACGACGCAATTATTGGTGGACCCCACAACAAAATTATTGTCGGATTGAGAAAACGACAAAAATATTTTTATGAAAATAACGGCAGAAGTTTTACCGTTAACTGTTGAAACACCCGGTGTTAAAAATACAGTAATACGCGTAGTTGCACAGTAGCACAGTAGCACACGGTTTTGATTATTGATGCTTACGTGAGAAGTCACTCAATTCTGTTCAATTAATGCTACAATAATTGCTGCATGGTATCTCACGTTATTTGATTCAATTATTGTCAATATTTTATATATTATTAAATCAATAATTGAGATGACAAAGTTATTAATACTATTATTTGCAATATTAACGATGTCTAGAAGTTCTGTCAAGGAGAGGTTTGGTCACCTAATTGCGCGCCAAAAGGGAGAAATCCTTATTGGAAAGCCTCCTCTTTCCTGGGAACGATCTGATCGATTAATATTGTGAATTATAATAATGATGATAAATATTGTTAAAATTGTTAAGGTAATTTTTATGAAATTTTGCTTATTTTATGGACCCCCATTTATCTATTTTTCAAAATAATCGATAGTAAGTTATAAAGTATATATATATTTGTGTGTGCCATGTGGGTGGGTGCAAGTGTGTTTTTAATATATATATATATATATATATATATATATATAAGTTTGAGAAAGTTGGTAAAAGGGGTAGCAATGAGTGCACCCAGTGCTTTTTTTTCAACGAGCATGTGCTAATTTATATATATATATATATATATATATATATATGTATATATATATATATATATATATATTATGTTATTGATTATTATATTAATACTTTGAAAAATCAGACGTCTGAAGATTTTTTTTCTGTCTGTGACTGCGAGAATTATTTCATCCGTGATTTTCTTCTTAAACAGTACCCCTTCAATTCTTTTATAAATAGAAGCTCATTCCTTCATAATTTCTTACGAATTCACTGAAGCTTTAGAGAGAGAAATTATAGAGAAACTATAAAAAAATATTCTGCTACTTCCCTACTCTTATATTCAGTTTCTTTTACGGTAAGGGGTGTTATTATTTCTTATTCATAAAAAGAACTGTTGTTATTCTATTTTTTATTATTTTGTTGGAATAACTTGTATACGCGGTCTACCCTATACTTGGTGACATTCTTCTATTATTCCGTCTTTATTATTCTGTTGGAATATCCTGTCTGTGCGTTTTACGCCGGACCTGATTCCGTCTTTACTATTCTGTTGGAATATCATGTCTGTACGTTTTACGCCGGACCTGATTCCGACTTTATTATTCTGTTGGAATATCCTGTCTATGCGTTTTACACCGGACCTGGTTCTGTTAATTATTATTCTATTGGAATAACCTGCCTGTGCGGTTTATCGCTTGCCTGGTGATTTCTTTTGTTATTCCATTTCTTATTATACTCAGTTGGTTAAAGTTTTGACTTCTATACTCCATAAAATTAGTGGAATATTCTTGATATTTGCGTTTCATCCAGTATCTTTTCATGGAAATATTCTTCTAAGCATTCTAGAATTTTACTCTACAAAGCAGTTTCATGTTGACAATTTGGACGTTAATAATTTCTGGATAAAATAATTCTTGAACTTGTTTTATTGAATTCTTATATCATTGTCATCATTCTCATGTTTATATTTTGTTGAAAATCATCTGTGGCATGTAGTGCATAGATGGACTTGGTATGATTATGACCAGGGATTATTCGGTGTAATCATGACCGTAATATTACAAATGATGTGGTAAAAGTTCTCATTGGCCCGTAGTGCTTTGATGGACAGTTGTTGGCATGATCATGACCATTAATGAATACACAAATATTATTGGCCCGTAGTGCATGGATAATTATGGTCGTGATACTAAAGAATATCCTTGGCCATAGTGTAGGGGAGATTCGATGATGTGGATTATTTATTAAGATGAGTCACAGCGATAAAAGTGATGAAAAACCTTTTAAATCATAAAAGACAGTAGATTTTATTTTCTACTTGACTCTTTTAATAGATTGCTTGTTCCGCTACAGTTAAACTTGATGTCTAATATATTTTATCAGTTTAACATTATTGGAGACTAATGATAATTTATTCTGCATTATCTTAGTCATAATATTTCTTACTGGGCTAGTTGAGCTCCCCTTTCTTTCACTGTTCTCTTCAGGAAATGAGAATATAGTTGGTACGAGTCGGAGAACGGAGTGATGGTCCAGAGGATATGTGACGCCCCCAAAATAGGTCCATTCCATCCAACCCATTCTGAGTCGCCAAATACATGGTACAGAAATAACTACAACTTTATTATTACAACATATAAACTGTGAGTTTAAATACAGATATTACCGTCTAGGCAATATCCACACGCAAATAAATTCCCATCATAATTATTGATACATTATTTTATAAAAATGGTGAGGACTACTAAACAACTCTCTCTAGAACCTTCATTCCATACCCCGACTAGTACTCGCTACATTCTCGCCTCCTAAGAAGAAAAATGGAACAAAAATGAAAAGGGTGGGCTCAACTAGCCCAGTAAAGAATATTATGACTAAGATAATATACAACAAATTATCGTTAGTCTTCAACAAGAAAAAATCTAATAGAATACAATAGACAACCTGTTTTAAATCAATAACTGCAGCGGAAACAACAATTCATTAGAAGAGTTAAGTAGAGAATGCAAACTATTATCTTCTATATATGAATTTAAAAGTTCATCGTCGATATTTTATCCCTGTAACATCAATCAATATATATCTGGAATCAAATATTCATCTTTGCACTACAGGCTAATGATATTCATCAGTTGGTCATGTTCATCTAAACACCTGTTAATCTTTGCACTACAGGCCAAAGATATTAACCAGTTGGTCATGTTCATCTCAACACCTGTTCATCTTTGCACTACGGGCCAAAGATATTCATCAAGAAATCATTCATCTTTGCACTACAGGCCAAAGATATTCAGTAATATCATCATTTAGGACTGAGGATGATGAAAAATATTTTAAAGAAAATGAATCCAGTGAAACAAAAGAACAAATATTAAGGATTCGTACTTTAAACAATTCTCATTCAAAAATACTTCATAAATAACTAGAGTGGGGTAAAATTCAAGAATGATCAAAACATGGATACAATCAAAGCTAGTGTCCAGAATAGATATTTTGGACGAAAAGAATAAATTTTATTTTTCGGTGAATAATGCCGTATTCGTGAATAGGGCCGTATACGTAAATAGTGCCATATACGTGAATAGTAACTTCGACACCAAAAGATAGAAATTTCATAAAAAACATCATCATGCTTCATGAATAGTACTCGTGAATAATAACTCATGAATAGTAACTCGTGAATAGTAACTCATGAATAGTAACCCCGACATGAAAAAGTTCCAAATTTGATAAAAACTTCCAACCAATATTTCGGCATAATGATATTGAAGAAATAATATCATTTGAGAAGAAAATAACATCCCTTACCTCGAAAGACAATACTTCTAGTTGAAACACCAGATATAGGCTATGACTTGAACTTACACCGTATAGCAATACTCAAAGTATACTCAAAATACTCACAAGAATACGCTCGATAATATAGAGAGAGAAAACTTCAGTTTCTGGTGTGATTTTCAATTCTAACCTAAACACCCTATTTATAGGAAAATGCTTAGAACACCAAAGTAGAAAATATAATATAATAATATATATATATATATATATATATATATATATATATATATATATATATATATATATATATATACAAATTTGTCTACGCACCTAGAACCATCTGAATTCAATAACTTGTATGTGTTTAATGAGGCTAACAAAACACAAAAAACGTTTTTGTTAATTAAAACAATTAAAACTTCCAAAAATCAATTATTTCGGAACTTCAGAACTTCAATAATTCACAATAAATAGCCCTTTTGTCAGAAAATTCGAATCACCCGAGTTTTTATAGGAAATTCAATTCTCTACAACTTTGCAGAAGAAAGTTTTTCCAAATTCCAAACAGAAATTAACCGAAATCCACAAACGGGCGATTTTACAGGCTATAATCAAATTTCAGTTAAGAAATGGGGTCCACCGACACATAAAATATGCTTTAAATATTTTTGGTAACAAAAATGCTCCTCCTCCACATATACTGATATATTCCACATTCATCATAAAAATATCATCATTATTATATTATAATAATATAATAAAATATTATTTTATCAGAAAAGATAAAATATCAATTTTTAACAATTGTCACTTTAAAAATTTTCTCCATCTATATCCACATAAAATCAATATTTTTCTCATCATATAAATTAATAATTAATTATTCACAAATAATATTACAGAATCACAGTACTGGCAACCGGGCCGTTCCTAGGAAAGAGAGGGCTTTCCAATAAAGATTTCTCTTTACTGGCGCGCAATTAGGTGACCAAACCTCTTCTTAGACAGAACTTTCTAGACATTGCCAATAATGTTTTCTAATAATATTATTCAGATAATATGAATTATTGCTCCGATAATAAAAAATATTGTGAAGTGACAATTATTGAAATAACAGTAATATAAAAAAATCAACGCAACAATTATTGAATCAATAAAATAAAATACTGAACAGTAATTACTGTAACAATTATTGAGTAGTGCCTTCTTACCTAAGAATCTGTTGGGTTTCGGTACAGAAAAACGCAGCGGAAATTGAACAATTCAAAATAATTTTCGAAACCCCAAAACAGGATCCATGCAAAAATTAATTAATTCAGAGGATAGAAATTTTACCGATTTGATTTGCTAGAATCAATCCGGTCGAATCTCCAACGCAATTCAAGTGGACTGCATCTCTACGGTATCCACACGAACGCTATGCACGAATTGTCCTACGATCTGCAGAAGAGGAAGTATGGTACTAGCCACCAAGGAAGGATTTTCAGAACTTTTCTCTCTAGCTTCTCTCTAAAGAGCGGCTAGGGTTTGGTTAAGAATGAGTTGTATCTACAAAGTGAAGGCTACATATCATATATATAGCAAAATAAAAACCACTATTTAAAACCCTAATTTGTAAAATCCGAATTTATATATATATATCTTAATTAAGTCTTACTTAATTAATATACCTATATATATAAATTATCCTATTAATTTAAATTCGTAATTTAAATACTATCAATCATATTGATATATTTAAATCCTTTAAATTAATTCCCTTTTAATAACGTTCTATGTGTGTGAACCTATAGGTTATTATTACGTTGGCAATAATTTTAAAATCATATTATAAAATTATAAACAGTGAGCGGCATCTAGTAATGCATCACTGCTACCCAAGTAATAATAAGATCGATGATTCGATGCAATCTTTTCGTGACCAATGTTTCAATGTAATCTAATCCTTTTAACCTCAATATCCAAGATTAAACTCGAGTCATGGAATCTGTCATACTCTTCATAATTTAATCTGAGTTTTCTTGATCAATGAGTAGACTATATAAAACAAATCACTATTTGAGCATGGCCATGCATTTCATAGTCCTACTCAATCAAGAGGCCTATGGATATCATCCCTAATATATAGGAGGGTTAAATTCCATCTAGATCACTCATATTCTTCACACGATTCATGATGTACCCAATAATCACCTTTATAGTCCACCCTGTTAAAGGTGACATTTGATGATATCAAAGTACATAAATTCCCGTGTAGTAATATAGTGATTTCAAGTCGGAGGACCATTACATCATTGTCACTATGAGAATTGCCAATGACATTTTACAAAATATTCCACATAGAATTCTCATGGTGGGTCTGTCCAGTACATCGTTCTCTAACATGTACCTATGCATTGACTTAATATCTCATATATTTATGACCATTGAGATTTGGCCATCAGTCAATCCACATACTAGTCTCAATGCATTATTGTTGTCCCATCAACAATGATACTCGACTAGGGACATTTAAGAACAATGATACTAATAGTAATTATATAATCTCATGTTCAAGTCACATACTTGCAACTATATAATTTATATCACTATTCTAAGGATTTTTATTATGTTGTCATTTATATAACGCAGTAAATAAAATCATAATAAAAGCATTCATTTATGCAATCAAATATAATATCAAAACGTTAAGCAATTATATCAAATAATTGGTATCTAGGGCATAATCTCTAACAGTCTCCCACTTGCACTAGAGCCAATCACTCATGTATCTAATACCTATGGAACTAGTGTGACCGTCGTGCTTCTGCTGCGACAAAGCCTTAGTCAGTGGATCTGCAACATTATCATCTGTTGGAACTCTTTCTATATGTACATCTCCTCTATCAATGATCTCACAGATGAGATGGTACCGTCTAAGTATATGCTTGGATCGTTGGTGAGATCTGGGTTCCTTAGCCTGTGCAATGGCTCCATTGTTATCATAGTATAACTTAACTGGATCAACAATAGTTGGAACAACACCTAGTTCAGTGATGAACTTTTTAATCCATACAGCCTCCTTGGCCGCACAAGAAGTAGCAATATACTCAGCCTCTGTTGTAGAATCGGCTACTGTCTCCTGCTTAGAAATTTTCCAGCTAACAACGCCACCATTAAGGCAAAATACAAAACCTGACTGAGATTTATAATCATCATTATCAGTCTGGAAACTAGCGTCTGTGTAACCCTTTACTGCTAGTTCGTCTTCACCTCCATATATCAAGAATGAATCCTTAGTCCTTTTAAGGTACTTGAGGATATTCTTGACTGCTGTCCAATGACCTTCACCTGGATTCGACTGGTATCTGCTCGTCATGCTCAAAGCATACGAGACATCCGGACGAGTACATATCATTGCATACATGATAGATCCAATTGCCGAAGCATAAGGGATCTTTCTCATACGCTCCTCATCATCTTGTGATTGAGGACATTGGGCCTTAGAAATCTTTACACCATGATTCATGGGTAAGTGTCCTCTTTTTGCCTCTTGCATGCTGAACCGTTTCAGCACTTTATCAATATATGTACTCTGACTTAGGCCGATCAATTTTCTCGAACTATCTCGATAGATCTTGATACCTAAAATGTAGGCTGCATTGCCTAAATCTTTCATGGAGAAACATTTTCCTAACCATGTTTTTACATCTTGTAATGAAGGAATGTCATTCCCAATAATTAATATGTCGTCAACATATAATATTAGGAATACAATGTGACTCCCACTAACCTTTTTATATACACAAGGTTCATCTTCATTTTTAATGAAACCAAACTTTTTGATTGATTCCAACTCCGAGAGGCTTGCTTCAATCCATAAATGGATCGTTGCAGCTTACATACCTTTCCAACATCCTTTGGAATGACAAAACCCTCAGGTTGTGTCATGTACACATCCTCAAGGAGATTTCCGTTAAGGAAAGCAGTTTTGACATCCATCTGCCAGATTTCGTAATCATAAAAAGCTGCAATAGCAAGTAAGATCCTGATGGATTTAACCATTGCCACTGGAGAGAAGGTTTCATCATAGTCAACACCTTGAATTTGTTTGAAACCTTTTGCTACCAGTCGGCCTTTATAGGTTTGTACATTACCATCCATGTCGGTTTTCTTCTTGAAAACCCATTTGCACCCGATTGGTTTTACCCCTTCGGATGGATTAACCAAAGTCCATACTTGGTTAGTATACATGGATTCCATTTCAGATCTCATGGCTTCAAGCCATCTCTCAGAATCTGGTCCATTCATAGCTTCTTGGTAGGAAGCAGGCTCATCTTGATCTATGAGCATCACATCGCCATTTTGAGTTACAAAATATCCATAATATCTCTCAGGCTCTTGGCGTGTCTTACCAGATCTACGAATTTCTTGTGTAATTTGAGCAGGTTCACTTTCCACAACATTTTGTGGTTCCTGCTCATGTTCCAACTCAAGTTCAATGATATTCAGTTGTTCTTGAATTTCTTCAAGTTCTACTTTCCTCCCACTGTTTCCTTTAGAGACAAATTCTCTTTCTATAAAAATACCAGTTCGAGCAACAAACACTTTGTTCTCAGAAGGTTTGTAGAAATAATACCCTTTTGTTTCCTTTGGGTATCCCACAAAATTACATTTGTCAGATTTGGGTCCGAGCTTGTCAGAATTCAGACGTTTTACAAACGCCTCGCAACCCCAAATCTTCATGAACGACATACTAGGACGTTTCCCAGTCCACATCTCATATGGCGTCTTCTGAACCATTTTTGTAGGAACACGGTTTAGTGTGAATGCAGCTGTCTCTAGGGCATGACCCCATAAGCTTATTGGAAGATCTGCATGACTCATCATTGATCGTACCATGTCCAACAAGGTTCGATTCCTCCTCTCAGACACACCATTCCATTGTGGTGTTCCAGGTGGAGTGAGCTGTGATATAATACCACACTCCTTTAGAAGGTCATCAAAGTCTTGGCTTAAGTATTCGCCTCCTCGATCAGATCGAAGGGCTTTTATGCTTTTGCCAAATTGGTTTTGAACTTCATTCTTGAATTCCTTAAACTTTTCAAAGGATTCGGATTTGTGTCTCATAAGATATACATATCCATATCTACTGAAGTCGTCAGTAAATGTAATGAAGTAATAAAACCTACCTCTTACTAACGAACTCATGGGTCCACATACATCACTATGTATAAGTCCCAATATATCGCTAGCCCGTTCACTGTGTCCAGTGAAAGGGGCTTTAGTCATCTTGCCTAATAAACAAGATTCATATTTTTCATATGATTCAAAATCAAATGAATCCAAAAATCCATCTTTATGGAGTTTTGATATGCGTTTCTCATTTATATGGGCTAAACGATAATGCCAGAGATATGTCGGATTTGAATCATTTGATTTAAATCGTTTTGTATTTATGTTATAGATATGCATTTCCAAATCAAGAATATAAAGACCGTTAAACAATTGTGCAACACCATAACAGATATCATTTAAGTAAAACGAACAACGATTGTTCTTAATTACAAATGAAAAACCTTTCTTGTCCAAACAAGAAACAGAAATAATGTTTTTGCTTATAGCAGGCACAAAATAACAATCCTCTAATTCTAATACTAGCCCAGTGGACAAAGATAAATGATAAGTTCCTACGGCCAGTGCAGCAACTTTTGCTCCATTCCCAACACGTAGGTCAACCTCGCCTTTTCCCAAAGTCCTACTTCTTTGAAGTACCTGCACATTTACACATATGTGAGAACCACATCCAGTATCCAATACCCATGATGTAGAAGTAGACAGGTTAATTTCTATAACATATATACCTGGATCAGAAGTCACACTTCCTTTAGATTTCTTCACTTCTTCCAAATAAGCATGACAATTCCTTTTCCAGTGTCCAGGTTTTCCACAAAAGTGACAATCACCTTCTTTAGCCACCCCACCTTTAGGCTTTAAAGCCTGTTTGGTTCTGGGATTAGGTCTAGCACCAGATTTAGATCCTATCTTTTTCTTGGCCTTCCAATTTCCCTTAGCATTACCCTTTTGTACCATCATTATGGTAGCGGGTGCTGCCTTTTTCATGTTGTTCTCAGCAGTTCTTAACATGCTCAACAACTCAGTAAGGGGTTTCTCAATTTCATTCATTAGATAATTCATTACAAATTGAGAGTAGCTGCTGTTCAATGATTGTAAGACAAGATCAGTTTGGGCTTCTGCAGTTATTGGAAAACCCAACCTATCAAGGTACTCAATATACCCAATCATTTTTAGCACATGTGGACCAACTGGGTCACGTTCACCCATCTTGCAGTGATACAACGCTTTGCTTGTATCATACCTTTCCTGTCGAGCATGCCCTTGAAACAATTTCTTGAGATGCTCGATCATCTCATAAGCATCCATCAACTCATGTTGCTTCTGAAGCTCAGGGGTCATGATTGCTAACATGAGACAACTCATGTCCAGAGCATCATCTTGATGCTTCTTGTAAGCATTATGCTCTGCACGTGGTGCAGTGACAGCTGGAGCTTCAGGAATCGGTCCATCAAGGACATATAGCTTACGCTCTTGTTTGAGGACAATCCTCAAATTCCTGTGCCAGTCTAGGAAATTAATCCCACTCAGCTTGTCCTTCTCAAGGACTGATCGTAGTGAAAGACTACTTGTATTGTTGATGTTTGCCATTTGATATCTACAATTTATAAGTGCCAAATGATAAGTCAATTTGCAGAGTTAATATTATGTAATTTGATAATAGTATATTCAAAATATACTCCCACTATTTTATTCAAATTAATAGCCCTCACCATTAACTCGAAAAGCATTTTTCTATTAAATCTTTCTAGTGAGCCAAGATCCATATTTCATTATGTCTTAAGTTAGCTTTGGCTAATCTCTTAAAACACAATTATTTAGGTAGACAACGTTTTTGTCAATTATATCATATATAACTCTTGGATAGTTTGGCAAACAACATTTGTTTCTAGTCCATCTAATGGTACCCACCAAACTCTATGCCTCTAAGTCCTCAATCCTATTGAGATAACTTAGTTAAGTCAGGCCCAATGATTTTAACAGTTTGGATATCACAATTATCCTATCGCATCTTACCAAGATAAATAGGTACTTTGCTTTGGCAAACCTACATCTATTGATCAAAGTCTTGATGAGTGTTTTTCATTGGAAGGCATCTGATTTAGACTTAATAATTTAATGAGGGATTTTATTAATTAATACAGATCTCACCATTTTTAATCTCATTAAACATGCACATTATTTATCACATCATATCACATACAAGCATAAATAAAGTGCAAAATTTAAATGTGTCACAGTTATGGCCCAATCCACTGTCAATCTTTTCAAGCTAATGAAAGATTGAAGGTCAATCTAAGGTGGTAAAAGACTTTAAAATAAAATGCTTCCTCAAGCATGTGCCTCCTTTCCATCAACATCTTTTATCGCGTTCTCCATCTTGACATCTTCATCGATTACAGATTATTACATAACATAAAGAAACCTCGAGTTACATTCGAGTGGAATTAGATGAGAAGAGAATATTACATTAGAGTTTATAGAAAGGCACGACATGCAAGCCGTATTTTAAAACCAAAAACCACTAACCTATGGGTCAAAAGGCCATAACTGTGCACCATGCATATCACAATAAGCACATAACAATTTATATATAATTAAAGAAAACTATATATAACATGTAGGGGTTGTGACGCCCCCAAATCCAGGTTCTCTAACCTCAGATTCAGTGCTCACGATCCAAGGAAAAATCCAATTTTTCAAATATAACCAGAAATTGAAAAATTTAAAATCCATCAAAACCATATATCGTTATTATTGGGGACACGACCATCGTGTGCTACGACAAGGGGGGTCTCCCCCCTGGCGGTGGTCCGGCTGACCGTGCAGTCGGGTAGGAATTTTTTTTTAATTACAATCTGTATTGCAGAATTTTTCCTTATATTTAATCCACCAAAACCGTCATAATAACAATATACTCGGTACATATCATATATGTCCAGATTCAATGAATCATATTAAACCGAATCTGCAAAACAGAATATCATATACTCAATTTTAGATCGGTAAAATCAGATCGGAAAAATTTCAGATTGGTAAAATCAGATAATCATATATCATATATATCGATTCCAATTTCAGATCGGTAAAATCAGATCATCATATATCATATATATCGATTCCAATTTCAGATCGGTAAAATCAGATCGAAAAGTTTCAGATCGGTAAAATCAGATCATCATATATCATATATATTGATTCCAATTTCAGATCGATAAAATCAGATCGGAAAAGTTTCAGATCGGTAAAATCAGATCATCATATATCATATATATCAATTCCAATTTCAGATCGGAAAACAACATATATCAAATATATCTATTCCAATAAACACATAATCTGAATCAATCGTTTCACAAGTAGCTCTGATACCACTGTTGGGTTTCGGTACAGAAAAACGCAGCGGAAATTGAACAATTCAAAGTAATTTCCGAAACCCCAAAACAGGATCCATGCGAAAATCAATTAATTCAGAGGATAGAAATTTTACCGATTTGATTTGCTAGAACCGATCCGGTCGAATCTCCAACGCAATTCAAGTGGACTGTCTCTCTACGGCATCCACACGAACGCTATGCACGAATCATCCTACGATCTGCAGAAGAGGAAGTATGGTACTAGCCACCAAGGAAGGATTTTCAGAACTTTTCTCTCTAGCTTCTCTCTCAAGAGCGGCTAGGGTTTGGTTATGAATGAGTTGTATCTACAAAGTGAAGGCTACATATCATATATATAGCGAAATAAAAACCACTATTCAAAACCCTAATTTGTAAAATCCAAATATATATATATATATATCTTAATTAAGTCTTACTTAATTAATATACCTATATATATAAATTATCCTATTAATTTAAATTCGTAATTTAAATACTATCAATCATATTGATATATTTAAATTCTTTAAATTAATTCCCTTTTAATAACGTTCTATGTGTGTGAACCTATAGGTTATTATTACGTTGACAATAATTTTAAAATCATATTATAAAATTATAAACAGTGAGCGGCATCTAGTAATGCATCACTGCTACCCAAGTAATAATAAGATCGATGATTCGATGCAACCTTTTCGTGACCAATGTTTCAATGTAATCTAATCCTTTCAACCTCAATATCCAAGATTAAACTCGAGTCATGGAATCTGTCATACTCTTCATAATTTAATCTGAGTTTTCTTGATCAATGAGTAGACTATATAAAACAAATCACTATTTGAGCATGGCCATGCATTTCATAGTCCTACTCAATCAAGAGGCCTATGGATATCATCCCTAATATATAGGAGGGTTAAATTCCATCTAGATCACTCATATTCCTCACACGATTCATGATGTACCCAATAATCACCTTTATAGTCCACCCTGTTAAAGGTGACATTTGATGATATCAAAGTACATAAATTCCCGTGTAGTAATATAGTGATTTCAAGTCGGAGGACCATTACATCATTGTCACTATGAGAATTGCCAATGACATTTTACAAAATATTCCACATAGAATTCTCATGGTGGGTCTGTCCAGTACATCGTTCTCTAACATGTACCTATGCATTGACTTAATATCTCATATATTTATGACCATTGAGATTTGGCCATCAGTCAATCCACATACTAGTCTCAATGCATTATTGTTGTCCCATCAACAATGATACTCGACTAGGAACATTTAAGAACAATGATACTAATAGTAATTATATAATCTCATGTTCAAGTCACATACTTGCAACTATATAATTTGTATCACTATTCTAAGGATTTTTCTTATGTTGTCATTTATATAACGCAGTAAATAAAATCATAATAAAAGCATTCATTTATGCAATCAAATATAATATCAATACGTTAAGCAATTATATCAAATAATTGGCCTCTAGGGCATAATCTCTAACAGAATCAATAATTGGTGCAATACCGTGTGCTAATGTTCAACAACGCATATTACTGTGTTTTAACCACCGGGTATTCCAACAGTATTAACGGTAACAACTACACCGTTATTTATAAACAACTTATACTTGTCATTTTTTTATCCAATCAATTTCCGTTATGGGGCCCACAAAAGGCTGCGCCGTCGTACGAATATTCCTCGACAGGAAGAATATTCCACGACCAAACGAATATTCTCCAACAACAATGAATATTTTATAACCACCTGATTATTTAAAATATTTGCGCATTTTACCCATAACTAACCACATTAATCAAATCAACCCTTACTATTTCAAAATAATAAATAGAGGAAATTAAATTTCATTTATTAATAATTTGGGGTCTTACAGGATAACATTAGTAGTCCTTACTATTCTGTGAAATAGTGTGATAATAATTATAATGAGGACTCCTTTTGAGTTATATAATCTCTAGTAGACAATATTTGTATTCAAACTCACAGTTTATGTTTCGTCGTATTGTACACGATAGTTGTATTAGTAAGTTGTATTTGAAATTTGTACCATGTATCTGGCGACCCAAGATGGGTGATATATAACTAATTTTGGGGACGTCACATATTCGGTCGTAAATAATCGCGTCGAAAATAAGATCCGTCAAAAATTCTGTCGGAATTTCATTATCCTCGACGAAGGTATCTCCGACAGATGTGCGTCGAACATTAATTATCTTCGACAGAATATATACGATGAAACTTTTCGTCGAATATAACAGTACCTATGTTCGACGGATGTATTCCCTCAGCCTTATCTTATGTCCGACTGAAAAATAAAATAATCCACTATTCATTAAAATTGGCTAATTATTAATTTCGATGGAATTTGCGTCGGAGATAGAGTGTTTACGACGGATACGTTGCGTCGAAGATAACGTATGTTTGACTGAAATTAGGATATTTCGGCATTTATTAAAAATTGCTTATTTGTTACTTCTGAGGGAAGTTCCGTCGCAACTACCCTATTCCGTCGGAATTAACTATCCTTTTTTTTAATTGCAGATTTTAAAAGTTCAGTTTCTAGGTGTTTAAACCCATTAACGTACCTATAACTTGTCACAACCCAATACACAGTAATATAAACCTGTATCTCACATTCAAATATGCAACGTAGCACTAAAACTTAATCTTCAACTCATTATCATTCACATTCACATTCAAATATCCATCAAAATGTATTATAAGCTAACCAATTACAAATATAAGCTAATGTTCCATAAATGTTAAACAATATAATTTACAATAGTTGTACAGAAACAATTAGACAATACAATATATACAAAAGTTCTACAATAACATGAATATATACAAATGAACTATAAACTAGTAAAAGTATGATCATCATCGGGCGGAGGTGAACGACGCTGCTATGGTGTATGGAAATCAGACTTGTGCTCTTACTCATCATTGCCAGCTTGGTCGCCATCGCCACCCTGTTGATAGAATCAAAAATATAAATTATTAGTCCGTATATATATGTGAGAATTAACAAACTAGCTTTAATTGAAAAACATAAACAATAAGAATATCTGAGTAGGTGAGGGAGGACAAAAAGCCTCCTCCAAGAGGGTAATCACTATCCGGAGCATCTCGGCACTCCAAGCGTCGAACTGCTCCCGTGGTAATCCTGTACTCTCTGCAGAGGCCCCTGCTATAATATCCTGAGCAATCTGGTGAAGACGAGAATTGGAAGGCAACTGCTGACGCCGAAAGACCGGATCGGTATGGAACCTATCCGATACGGCCCATATCAGCCGCTGGAAGATATCGTCATCCAAGACAGCGCCCGTATGAGATGGTCCAACATGTGCTCTCAGACGCTGGCGCTGGCTGGAGCCTATAAAGAGATACAAATTCGATTACTAATAATAATTTATATAATGTGATAAATTCGGATAATTTCGTGAAACATTAAAAAATATTACTTCCAGGAAGTGTATATGCGGGTATCCTCGATAGACCCAACACTCGATATCTGCCGATACTGCTAGTAGGGGGATCCTGAGACGCGACCCATAGTCTCAGCTCCTCATCCCAATTTAATACAATATCGGGAAGAGGGGTGGTGGAATCTAACGGCTCAGAATCCCTCCTAATAGTCTTCAGCTTAGCTATACACTCGTCCCGAAGCCTCTAAAATCGGTCCTGTAATGTATTCCGTATACGTATGTTAATTATATCATTTTAGTTACGATTGAATATTATTAAAAGCTAAATAGTAAGATAAGTTTTACCTGTATAGATAAAGCTGCCTGAGACAAAGCACGCTCGTCCTTAGACGTGTGGGCTCGATCCCAAAACTTTAGAATGGTAGGATCTTGGCCCAAGGTCCTCCCCAATGCCTAATACAAACAACCATAAAACAAGTCTTAAGTATTTGTGTGAGAACTTGACACATAAATAAATAAATACAATGCACTTACCGTCTGTACCTCCTCGAACGACAGAGAACCAGTGGTGTGTACTATCAGGAGCTGACCACGGTTCTTCTTCGCCTGCTCAGACTTTTTCTTGAAGTCATCAGCCTCCCAGTGCGCACACATAGCCTCCCAGGCTAAATCAGAGACTATGCGGGGCTGATAATCTCTGATGGTGGTCCCGGGCTGGTCCACAATTGCCCGGGCTGCCTTCTGTCGCATCTCATACAGCCATCCAGAGTAATTCACAGCTACGTGATGCTCAATCACATCATCGCCAGCTGACTGAGAGATGCTCGGGTCAAATCGATAATAAACCTATAAGAAAAGATTATTTAAAATTAAGAACAATTAATTTAGTAATCCCAATACAACTATGTAGTGATAATATGCTTAGTTTACGTGGAACTCCCGCAAGACAGTCTGCATAAAAGTGGCATCGTACCGCGCATACTGACTGAATCGCATGCACCCTCTCGGGAGACGCGTCAAACAAATCACGTGTAGGGTGTGTTTAGCCATCGGGTCTAGTATACTACAGAAAAAGTATAACAATATGTGTTATGTGAATTGTGGTTTGAAATAACTGATAGAAATAGTACGAATATATTAACACTTACTGCTGGAAAACGACATCCACCGGTACTGTAAGTGGCACTGCCGACGGACGACCAAAGATACCAAGGTTCGTCCCTCGGTGTCGTCGATGAGGTACATCTGTAATAATTGTATTTAACATAGTACTTCAATAATCATTGTAATTAATGTAGCTTGAGATATAATTAAATCCTAGTTAAGATAACTTACTCGCGCCTGAAGAAGAGCCACCATCGTGGCTACCGTCTCTAGTACAGGATCATCCACCACCTCGGCGGCCTCCACCGCTATGTCTAGCCATGAATATCCTACTACAATAATAAAATTGGTAGATTACGAATATGTAAGGTTTAACAATATGAGGTAAGTACTAATTTCAATTACTCACGTAATCAAACCCATCAGAATCAACGTGTATATCATTCTCGGATTCGGTATCTTCATCATCCTCAGTTTCGAGATCAGTTTCGTCATCGTTATAATCCTCAATGACTACATAATCATTCATGTGTACGTTGGCCTCGACATCCTCATCGTTAGGTACGTCATCAGTATTCACCACATCTTCTGTATGTAACACTACAGCCAATGGGTTTCTCACATCTTCTTGCAACACCTCATCCATACCAAACATGTTATCAGCATTAAATGAGCATATTTTAGTAGTGACTACTGTGTACCAATGGCTTTGAGCATTTACGACATTAAGAGCGTAATACACTTGAGTCACTTGACTTGCTAACACGTACACATCATCAGACTTTAACACCGACTTGATATCCACGGTTGTGATTCTATTACGATCAACTTTAACCCCCTTTTCAGTATCAAATCAGCTACACTTAAATGTAACTACCTTTTTACCGCTGTGATAATTGAGTACAACTACATCCTGTAAACGACCATAGTAATTAGACTCAGAATCTTGGTAGCAACTTCCTAACACCACACCCCCAGAATTGACTGATGTGAGTTCATGCAAGTCATCGACTCTAAATATGTACCCATTCACGATGCAACCAGGAAAAGAACTAACAACATTGTAAGGTCCTCGGATGACATCTATAAAACGCTCAGATATTCTCAGCCTCAACCCTTTTCTTAAACCACTGTTGGAAATCAGAATTAGTAAATGTTTCCAATTCTGCTGCAATAAAAGTTGGGTTAGAAACATGCGATTCCTCTTCGAATGAACTACGATAGTAGTAAAATGTCTTTAACATATATAGAGATGACTACACATATAAATTGTACTAAATGGAGCGTGATAATTAGACTTACGTGATGTATGATGATACTTCGGGCATATTTAGAAGCATGTATGTAGATACAATCTTCAACTCTTTGACGCTTAAGTAAGTTAGCGTCTCAGGGCCAAATGGTTTAGCCGGATATGTGAATACAGCTAACTCATCATCAGCATGAGTCATTGGACCAACAACCTCATTCCTTCCTAAACGGTCGTGCTTTGTTGAGATAACATCGTCAAAATATAATGAGCAGAAGTTGACAAGCTCTTCCTCTGTATATTGTTCAGCAATAGAACCCTCTACATGTTTCTCTGCCCCCCACGTTTTGTAACCTTGTAGCACGATAAACTGCATATATCACATTGTCCCTTATCTCTGTCCTCCCCATAGTATAACATGCAATCCTGCTCACAAGGATCAATTTTCTGATACCCCATATTTATCCCCTTGACCATCTTCTTCACTTCGTAATAATTCGAAGGAAGAGTATGATCCTTGGGTAAGAACTGTCCAATTATAGCGAGCAAATCGTTGAAACCTATCTCACTACAGTCATGCTCATTCTTGAAGTGTAAGAGCTTCGTCACTGTAGAAAGCTTGGTGTCCGTATCATTTCCCGGATACAACGCGACCCCAGATATATTCAGATAACAACTTGTAAAAGGCAGTTGTATCATTTGGCACTTGTTTCGCACTGCTTGAAGAAGGTTCATATTCAGCCCAGTCAATAGTAGTAGGGCCATAAGCATCGACCAACATCTCAACTGGATCATAGTGTTCGACGTATGAAGCCCGTGGAATTGGTTGTTCCACAATAATTTCAATCACTTCTGATTCCCCGTGATGAGTCCATACGAAGTACCCATCCACAAATCCACGAGAAAATAAATCAAATTTAATCTCGTCGACTTTCTTCCAAATCAGATTTTTACACTTGACACACGGGCAACACATCTTCCCGTTTGGATTATCTGTATGTTCTAATGCTTTGTTCAAGAAATCTAAAACCCCAACACGATAAGCTGAGACTAATCCCCTCCCATCACTGGGTATCCTACGGTACATCCAACTCCGGTCGGCTGGCATTTTTAACTACACAGAAGTACGCATTAAGTTTATTTGGATATTCATGCGTGAATTAGTTTTACCTAGTATCTCTACATGACAGGGGTAAGGCTTCTATCCCATTATTGAATGCGTCTCGTTACTAGTGCAAACACGTTGAGTACGTTTCATGAGTTTCAAGAAAACTTCGGCAGCACCTCCCCATGGTCTCCAAGCACACGAAATAGACTAAGATAACTTACTCTAAGTATGCACTCGGAGAACATATAGAAATAACAGTCGATTAATCCTTAAAATAACAAAAAATGTACCGTTTCGTATTTGCACAGGCCTAAGTGAAAGACATAACATCCAATAACAGTCCCAAACTGGGGACTGTTCGACATTCACCCCTACTGAGTGTATGTCAAACGGGTTTCGAAGTTTCAAAGTATATTACATATATAATTGAAAATGCTACTTAGTTTATGAGAATTGTTATGTGGAATCTCTACTTGAGTCGGCAACCGGGGAAAAAAAAGGGTCGTAGAATTACTGCAGACATTCCTCACTGTTCCATCATAACAGATGGCAACATCCGGAAGGAGTGCCAGTAAGTTGTTGAACAAAGTTCTAGGTTACACAACCCTCTAGATGAATGAACGATCACTTCTCTGCTAGGAATGAATCAACTCCCCATATGGGTCTAATCCATGATATAGATAGCTTCTCACCACTCCGAATTCCTCAAATGGATAGTTCTCATATAAGAGGTGAGACGTTTTGTGAGAACTACCCATTTGAGGAATTCGGAGTGGTTAGAAGTTATTTATATCATGGATTAGACTCATATAGGGAGATTATTTATTCCTAGCAGAGAAGTGATCGTTCGCTCATCTAGAGGGTTGCTTAACCTAGAACTTTGTTCAATAACTTACTGGAACTCCTTCCGGATGTTGCAATATGTTATGATGGAAAAGTGAGGAATGTCTGCAGTAATTCAATTACATTTATTATTCGAGTATATGACACAAATAGGAACTACGACCATTTTTTTTAATTGTTGCCGAGGAACCGGTTGGAGTAATATTACCTGCAACTGCTATGTCAAAACCTGCATACAAGAAAGAGTACATATATGTAGGGAGAGTGTTATTGCATTTATATATTAAAAATTATGGCAAACTAAGCAAATGTTCACTACAAGAAAAAGGTCTATCAGCGACCATTTATATCAGCGACCGCATATCCCGTCGTTGATACTCGTACTAGCGACCGACATTAGCGACCATTATATAATCCAGTCGCTAAGTGATATCCGCGACCGCATGCAGTCGCTGATCGGTCGCTAGAACAAATTTCCCACCCAAAATTTGGCAGGAAATGTTACCGCGTAGTTTTTTTGCGACCAATTATAATCAGCGACCGCATGCGGTCGCGAATAGCGGTCACTGATCATTTTAAATGAAATCAGTAACCAGTTCGCTCGACACAGAACACGGAAGGGGAAAAAAGAGGGAGGTCACCGAAATAAAGATAAGAGGGAGAAAGGGAGGAGAAGAGAAGAAGTTTTCATCGCCATTGCCACCTATCTTCCGCCCACCTGCCACTCACTTGGCAACCGCCTCTACAAAGGTAACTAACTTGAAATCCATTAGAAACCTTGAATCTGTTGTTAATTTGTTAATTGAATGTGGTTTAGACAAACCCTAACTATTTTTTTTCATTTTTGTTATTAATTAATTGTGGTTTAGACAAACCCTAATTTGTTAATTTTTGTTATTCAATAAACCAAGGAATGATGTTTACTCCTTATTTGCATCTTAATGTTCATTACAAACATAAAATACTCTCTCCATCCGAACACATTTTCGTTTGTAAGACTTGTGTATTTGTTTATTTATTTATTTATTCAAATTAAAAAGTTTATAGTGCATGCTATCAAATTTTAATTTTTAATTTATTCTTTTAAAAGGGTATAACCAAAATAATAAAAAAATTATGTACAAGTGTGTTCTAGACTAATTTTATCATGCCTAGAAAACTTAACATATCAAATAGAACTATAGTCACCCAAAGTTATTTTATTCCTTTTTCATTTTCAATTATTATAGCATTTCACAAACTACTATTTCTTAATTTCAATTTTGGTCGTGGCTTTTTTGGGGAGTTGGAGGAAATCGTAGAGTTGTCGTATAAGAGCACGTACGGGGGTCATATTCACTTGTTCAAGTGATGTTCGTTTGATTCAAAAAAAGGGATACGTGTTGACGGACATGGAATCGTCGATATTGACCTCCATAGGTCTGCGTACTCCAACGAACCGTTTGTTTTACCAACTCAAACAGTGCAAATATACTACACTCTTAGTCTTGTTAGGAAAAGGGATAGACCGCCTACAGATTGGCAAGTTGTAATTCATACTCCCGCGCGTAGTCGTGTAGAAGTTGTTGATGGGGAGATTTACCAAGAGCAGATGCTTCATAGTCAAACTATAATAAATATAGAGGACGACAATGAAGTAATCCAGTTAGATGGTGGAGATGAACCACATGAATTAGATCCTGAGTCAATACTTGTGTCAGATGACATTGATACCGAGGTGAAAGAGTTATTGACTGAATCTGACACTGAATCTGAAGCAGATGATGGTTATGAATCTGCAACACGTATACAAGATAATTTTGAATCTGACATTGACACTTGAATAAATGAAATGTATGTTTAGCATTATATGTTTTTATATCATTGTCATGTTTATGTAATAAACTATTTAAATAGAACTTAGATGTAAATTGCTTTTGTTTATTGTCATTTTATATTCATATATATACATGTTTATATCATTGTCATGTTTATTGTCATATATACATGTAATCAATTATGACTCATAATAACATCTTAAAATTTGTAATATACAGATGACTTCTGAAGCAGTGCAGAAAAAGCGCGGCATGGGTAGGGGGCCTAATTATGTGCCCAAGGCCCCTACTAATCCGGATGATCGAATTCTTATCCAGATTCACCCTCCTCCGAATAGCACGTACGTCCCGCATATATCATTTATATATAAGCATTTAAGATTCCATTTATACAAGAGATATAGAATTGTGATGTAAATTGCTTTAATATATCTACTTATCGTTGATGTAAATTGATGTTAATATACTAATTGATGTTAATATGCTTATTGTATTGAAAATTTGTATATTTCTCTTGGTTTGTGTCTTGGGTGCCTAGAAATGTCCATATATGCATGTCGTCATGCATTTGGCTAGTCTATATTGTAGGGGAGACTTTGGTGAATTTTTTTTTAAGTATTATAAGTATAAGTTTGAAAAATGTTCATAAGTATTATAACTTAGATGTAATTGCTTTAATATATCTACTTATCGCTGATGTAAATTGTTGTATATTATAGTGATTTTTCAGATAATAAGATCGTCAAGTGCATATCACAGCTGTGTTTACAGAATTGGCCTACACCTGTGATTACATGGGCGAGCACACCTATCGCCCACAAGGATGCTGTTTGGGCTGAATTTCAGGTATGTTTTTTTTAATTATGACATATAATATAATATTCAAAAGATAATTGTTTAGTAATGTTATTATTGTTGTTTTGTTTGCAGAAACGGTATAGATGGGAGGACGCGCAAGCTTCAGTGATACAGACATTATTCTGGCAGAAGTGCGAGGTCCGCACCAAAGACAATTTTAACAAAGAAAGACAAAAAGCCCTTCACAATGCCGAGATCGACCATCCAGGCCAGGGAGATGATTATATGCACGAGCATAGCCCCTGGTGGTGCACTCAGTACATATGGGCTGAGATGTGTGCCCAATGGAGAGCTGAGAGCTGGGTGAAAAGACGAAAGACTGCCTCCACCAACAGATCCTCGGGTGTACCCGATGACGAAAAGGCTAAAGCGACATACAAGGGAGACAGTATTTCACAGTTGCAGCATATCACTGCCAGGGTACGTATTTACAAGTTTTAATATGTTTACAATCATGAATTCTAGAAAATATATCACATTTTTACTTAGTAATATTGTGCTATTTTTTGTATAGGAGTCTCAGTCTCAAGGTACCCTATCCATTGGCTGGATGTGTATGTGGCCACCCGTGATGGTCTGCCTAATGTTATCCAGATAGCGGTAAGGAGTTTTAACAACTTGATCTTGTTTATCAATGCTTACAGAATTTTTTTAACTATTTAATTGTTAACATGATGACATGATACTTATAAATGTTTATTGAATGTGTGCTATCCTGAAGGCACTCCACGTTCGACTATTGATCAAGAGCTGTGGGAGAGGGCGTCTGTTGTGAAGAAGAACTACATTAAAGGTCAAGGACAACGACGACGCCCATCCTTCAGTGGCTTAGGCAGCTCTGCTACCCAGTCTTCACAGTCATCGAGTCATCCAGCTGTTCATACTCTGGCTGACTGTGTGAGAGATATATGTCGAGATCGAAATCTTTTGAAGATACTGGTCGGGCATCTGGGGGCTCTTGATCCTGAGGAGTTAGCTGAAGCAGTAGCGACAGCAGCAACATGACAGCATGGGGATGGCGACGAGATATAAAATCAATTTGTTGTATATATTGTCGTAATATATATCAGTATCAACATAGTTACTATATTTATAACTTGTTTTATTATTTTGTTAATTACAGGGTGATCAAGAAGGCGATGATGCTTGACGTACCTGCTTTAGATCAGTTTTATAGTTATAGTATAAGCTTGAACTTGTATATTCATTCTTTGGATGTCTGTATGTTACTTAAACATTAGATTTATGGTTATTTATTCAATTCATAGCGGTTTTTAAACATTAGATTTGTGGTTGTTTATATACTAGCTAGTTTGGTGGACGATGGATGTTTATGTTGTTGTGTATGTGTGTTGGGATATAACGGGTATAAAACAGGTACAGTTTTTTGGGAATTATGTAAAACAGCAAAAAGCTATTTTTCAGTTTTTTAGAATCAGCGACCGCATGCGGTCGCTGATATCTATTAACGACAGCTAGCATTTAAGGGTATAAGCGACGACCTGCGGTCGCTGATAGCGGTAGCAAACACGTGGACCACGTTAGCCTTTGGCTCTGCGACATGATAACTCAGCTTCGCGATCGAAATGACGAATTCGGTCGCAATACATAGTCGCAGATATATCGGTCGCTACTAGTGGTCGCTGATGTGCACCCCAGCGATCGGATTTTATGCGATGACTATCAGCGACTGCACTCGGTCGATAATAGCTATCTGCGACCACATACGGTCACTGATACGCGGTCGCTGATAGACCATTTTCTTGTAGTGGTTACATAGTTTATTTTACCAATGATAATAAACTAAGTAAGTGGTATTTAGTTTATGAAAATTGTTATTTGGAATCTATAGAAAATACTGTTTCGACATTCACTCCTACTTAGTTTATTTTGTCAATGTGAACTAAGTAAGTGGTACTTAGTTTATGAGAATTTTATTCTATTATTTTTATTTTATTTTATGTTTTATTGGATTGTATTTTATTTATATTATATTATATATTTTAAAATATTCTTTATTAAATTTAATTTATTTATTAATTTAAATTTTATTTATTTTTTTCATTATATTTTATTAAATTTAAATTATTATAATTTTAGTCCCAATTATTTTGTATTTTATTTCTTTATCTTATTATTCCTATTATATTA
>CM035109.1:0-287032 GCA_020205505.1 Panax japonicus | reverse complement strand
CAATACATAGTCGCAGATATATCGGTCGCTACTAGTGGTCGCTGATGTGCACCCCAGCGATCGGATTTTATGCGATGACTATCAGCGACTGCACTCGGTCGATAATAGCTATCTGCGACCACATAACGGTCACTGATACGCGGTCGCTGATAGACCATTTTCTTGTAGTGGTTACATAGTTTTATTTACCAATGATAATAAACTAAGTAAGTGGTATTTAGTTTATGAAAATTGTTATTTGGAATCTATAGAAAATACTGTTTCGACATTCACTCCTACTTAGTTATTTTGTCAATGTGAACTAAGTAAGTGGTACTTAGTTTATGAGAATTTTATTCTATTATTTTTATTTTATTTTATGTTTTATTGGATTGTATTTATTTTATATTATATTATATATTTAAAATATTCTTTATTAAATTAATTTATTTATTAATTTAAATTTATTTATTTTTTTCATTATATTTTATTAAATTTAAATTATTATAATTTTAGTCCAATTATTTTGTATTTTATTTTCTTTTATCTTATTATTACTCATATTATATTATATTATATTATATTATATTATTTAATGTATTTTATTTATTTATTAGATATAATTAAAGTTATTTCATTTAGGAACAATTATTTTATTTTAATTTAATTATTTTATTTTATTTTATTTCATTTCATTTTATCTTAAATTATCTTATCTTATGTTATTTAATTTTATTATTTTATATTATATTATGTTATATTATTTTATTTATGTTTATATTATTTATAATATTATTTTATTTTATTTAGTAGTACAAAACTAAGTAAATATTATTATAAACTAGGTTATTTTAGTATTGGAAAATTAATTAAGTAACATATTTAAATAGTTATATGGGCCCACAAAATTTGCAATTAAAGACTTCAGATAGAAATTCAGACAGAAATTCCATCGGAAATATCATGTGTAATTGCATACAGAAAAACAAATTGAAACATTTACCAGATGCTATACACTAAACAGAAGCTGCAATCCCAATTTGCACATCAGCTTGCATAACAGTTAAGCATAACACAATTTCGGCAACCTAATTTTCACAACAGTTAGGCAATTAACACAAATAATAACCCTTATAATTTCAGGAGAACACAAATAGATATAACTCATTTCAGCAGAACACAAATAATCCATTTCGACAGAACACAAATAATAACCCTTATATTGACAATGAACACTTAAGTCCCAATTTCAGCAATGAATCCGAAATATATATAGTAGCAGTAATTATCATCAATATATATATATATAGTACCAATTTTAGTGTAATATGCACAATATAGGGCAGGAAATTATACCTAATTATACAAATAAACCATTACTAACCTTAGGCCTTAGCTAGTTTAAAAATAGGTTAAAGGAGGAGAAAGAGAAAGCAGAGTCCAACCCGGCGAGGGTCGCCGGCAGTGGCGCTGTGTGGAAGGGTGGCCGGCAGTGAGGCTGAGTGCAGAGAGTGGTGAAAAGATAGAGAAAGAGAGAGGCGAACGTACGGTGGCAGGGGAAAGGGGGTGGCGGGGGACCGGCCGACGGTGACCAGATGGGTGGGGTGGGAGGATGAGAGAGGGAAGGAGAGTACTAGGGGGACCGGTGTGGGGGCGGGGAGGATGAGAGAGGGAAAGAGATCGACTGAGACTGAGAGAATGAGAGAGGGTGGGGGCTGTGAGGATGAGATCGAGGAGGAGTGATTAAACGAGCGTCTGAAATGAAAAGGCAGAAGGTGAAAGGTTTTTATTTTTATCTTCGACGGAATGTTCGTCGGACATACGTCTCTCGGAAATAGTTTAAGTTCGACGAAAAGTCTCTCGGAATTAATGTTTTTCGTCAAAATTACTTTTCGCGGTGGTGCCAAACTTGGACATAATCCTATTTCGACCGAATTTAATCCGTCGATGATACGTCAGTCGGAAATAGGCAGTTTTTTTGTAGTGAATTGTTGGTTGCTGATACAAAGAATCTTGAATTACACAGCCAAGTTCATTACCACATGCAAATGACAAGCAAAAATGAAGCCGTAAACTGGATTAATCTGACACACTGAAAGTTTGTTATACTCAAAAATTTACCATGCTTAGGATTACAATAAAAGGGGATGATAACCCATCACCATGGATGACGTTCCTTAACACTACGGGGTAGTCGCTCCAATAGCTTGATTAAACAAAACAGGAAGATATCTCAGCGAGGTATTTCCACAAACAACCGAGAAGCAAAAAATGACACTCAAAGCTAAGATCTTGAAGAATTATTTCCAGCTAGAAATTTGATGAAATGGGACAATTTTGAACCAGCAAATGGCGACGAAGGAATAAGCGGTGCATGATAGCATGTGGAGCATGGTTAGGAAGATGGGATAGCGGTAGCCAATAGAAGCTGAGGAGATACTTGTTGAAGAGGAGAACTCCGATGTTGGACAGCTACCATGATGCGATGATCACGACCGTTAATACCGTCGGAGAGAGGAATGATCAAATGGCGTTGGGGCTATAACAGTACCGTTCATCTCCCGGAGGAGTTGCCGGAATGTCGAGCACTTAGTCGTTGGACTCGAGTCTGGGGTTGCTACCCCGCCGTGTAGTGTATGACAACAAATGTGGGATTTTGAATTTTCTCTCTCCTCTCCACTATATTTGCTATGTCTGTGTGTTTGAGATCATCTGAAGATGGGTGGTAAGAATTAAGATATAGGGATACTATTGGGGGTTGTAGATCTGATCTGACGGTGGAAGTTAGATTTGTGGTGAGTGGGGTGGTGTGGACCGTTGGATTATATACATATGCTCTTTAAGAAAATTATTTTACTGGGCTAGTTGAGCTCACCATTTTGCTTTCATTATTCTCTTCAGGAAATGAGAATGTAGTCGGGACTAGTCGGGGAATGGAGTGACGGTCCGAGATGGTGACTGTAGTAGTCCTTACTATTTTATAAAATAGTGTGATAATAATTGTAATGAAGACTCCATTTGAGTTTGAAAATTGTCTAGAAAACAATATTCGTGTTAAAACTCTCAGCTCATGTTGTATAATTAAGTTTATATTTGTATTTTGTACCATGTATTTGGCGACTCAGAATGAGTTATGTATACCTATTTTGGGGGCGTCACATAAAATATGTTACTATTAGTAAGGGTATAATAGTCCAAACAATATTATTTTATTCAATCCTTTAATTAATCCCAAAAAAATAAACATAACATGTGATTATTTTAAATTATCTATGAATAATTAATCTCATAAAAAATAAATATGTGACTATGACTATTTAATTTTAGAATTAATAGTCTTAATTGAAATTATAATTTCATAGATTATAATCTTGAATTTATGATACTTACAAACAAAGATGACCATATAATCTAATTAGTTATAAGAGATTGAGAAGTGTGCCACCACTCTACCTCAAGGTATGTATGTGGGTTATGCATGATATGTGGTTGGTGATGAGCCGACTAGTGCCTTAAGAAAGATTAAAATGCAAAATTGTCGCATGTGTTTATTATAGATTTTTTTGTAATTAATAAATCCCTTCCTTACGGTACATTTATTTGTTCAAAATTGTATCTTTAAGATATATATAATTAGTAGTATAAAATTGATCAAATGATACAATTTTGAATTATTACAAAAGATAACAATTTGCAATATTTTAAAGTGAAGTGTCATATTTTTATAAAGTGAAAAACTTAAGTTAAAGTTTTGCATTTTAATCTTAACAAAATTAATTTGCGAAAAGAAAGAAGGTAAAATTAACACTCAAAATTTGATATAACAAAGTCAAATTATCAAGAGATATGAATCTTACTAGCATAAACAAGACAACCACGTTAATTTAAAATAATCTTGAGCATACAAATTTTAAATTGCGACAAAAATACATTGATTGTTGTTGCAACTAAATATATCAATTATTTACTTATTTATTTATATAAGTTTATAGCTTACATTAATGTGACTCTTGTTGCAAGTAGACATATTAATTAATTATTTATTTATTTATACAAGTTTATAGATTACATTAATGTGTCTACTGGCAATAATAGTGAACATAAGAAACTTGAGAATTAGTAACCTATAAAACTTAATTCTTGCCAACAATTTCGGATATATACAATTAAAACTTTGAATACAACACATAGGTTCATCAGAAAAAATAAAGACACAAACATAAACACAACATGTTTGAGATCATAAATATATAGCTTTGAAGATTTATTAAACTGATATAAAGGAAGTTAAATATCCATATATAACACGCATTAAAAACCTCATGTAATTATAACATTATAAATTACTCAACCTATTGGCTATATTACACCAACAATTAAGGTATGCCAATGATAGGGATGGTAGGAACGTAGTAACTGGTTGGAGGTAGGCCCCACTCCCTTGGAAGAGGAAGATCAACGGTCTTGGAGGAGCCGATACCGGAGTTTTTGGCCCCACATTTTCCATCTTTTTGTGACAAATTAGGGCATGAGGTATAGAAGTTTAAAGGGTTTGAGATGGTGTAGGAGTCATCATCATGAGCCTTAACAACATTGGAGAACATGTTGTTGTTTGTAGTGTAGAGCTGTTGTGGAGCACCCAGGACCCTGGCTAGGCAGTTGAATGAAGGAGTTGATGTTGGAATTATAATGTCAGAGGGAAGCTCAGTTTTAAAGGATCCATCTTTTCCTGTAGTGGCCATTGCCAACTTCTTGACATTATTACACTTCACAAGAACCTTTATTCCTGAGGAGAGAGAAAGCGGTGCATACTTAGACATGCAAACGTACGTGTGTGTATATATATATGGAGCCATAAATAGCTAGCAAATTGTCGCTATAGTGTCTATTTATTGCCATCATATCTATATCTTCCGTATATAAATCCTATGGTCGCGATTTAAAATAAAATATTACCCAACACGATGATCGTCAAATTTATGTATGTATATATGTACATATATATACAACCAGGATCCTGTCCGGGAGTCCGGACAGGTCCTAAAATGCGGACCAAATTTTTTTTTCTTTTTTTTGCTTTTTTTTTTTTGAAACAACTAAAAAAAAAAAAAAAAAAAAATTATGGAACTGAAATTTTTCCATAAAACAGTGTTTTGGGTGTGTTTTTAACACCCACACCAACCAATGTATGTACAGTCTGCCCAGACTGTACAGAAATGTTTTGGTATAGGCATCCAAATCACGCCCAAAACACTGTATTATGGAAAAATTTCAGTTCCATAAATTTTTTTTTTTTTTTTTTTTGTTGTTTCAAAAAAAAAAAAGCAAAAAAAAAAAAAAAAAAAAAAAAGGTCCGGATTTTGTTAAAATCCGGACTCCCGGACCTGATCCGGTCCCCATATATATATATATATATATATATATATATACATACATAAATACGTACAAACATAGTACATAGACGTACACATACATACATACATAAGTGATGAGAGAGCTAGGAACAAATATAACAAAGACAAGGTGGTTTATTCCGTGCATACTAGAAAGATAGTAATTGAGGATTAATTCCACGGTTAAAAAAATTAATAGTACTCCATCTGTTTCGCAAAATAGTCTAATTTGTAAAATTAAAAAATTTTAAATTAAGTTAAGTTTTTCTTCCATATTTATCTCTAAATGTAATGAATAGTGGTAATGTGATAATAAAACTGTGATGTTATATTTGAGTACATATTATTTTATATTTTCATCAATAGAAATTAAAGTAGACTCCTTTTGTTGAACAATTATTTTTTGTGTGTGTGAGATGGAAGGAGTAATATAAAAAGCAAAACATGCATGACTACTTTTAATTACCATATTTCTCTAGTTTATCATGGAAAAAGATATGCTAAACTATTATTTTAGTATTTTTTTGGCTCGCCATTTTTACCCAAGGTTTTAAGCATTAACATTGATTTACATCAGGAAAAGGGACAAACCTGAGAAATTGTAATCCTTATTACAGTCTAAGCAAGAGACTGAGCCCTTTAGGAGCTCGCATCTGGAAAGTTGAACCCTAGCAAGAGCCAAAGCGAAGAAGACTACTAACATTATCTGATGACGCGACATTGGAGAAGTTACTGCAAGAAATTTGCTGCTCAATATGGATACACATAGGGATGGCAAAGCAGCTTATAAGTAGTGAAATAATAGCATGATCGTAGTTGATGAAGGGACCCCAACCTAGCTTGGTTGTTGAAGTTTAATTACGAGAAGTGCAGAATCATTTATATTAGGTAGCATTATATACATATGAGGCGAGAGTCTGACAGGAGAGAGACCTATTCGGGGAGAAATTAAAGCAACCACTCCCCAAGTAAAGCTTGAGCCATAACTTTTAACTTGATCGAAACCTCTCAATAGTATGGTTATGTTAGGGGTTGGGTCGTGATTATTAGGACTCAAATTATATGGTAGACCAAAATTCACGTAGAGGTTTTATCTTAGAGTAAAATACAGTGACACCCCTCTAGATAATCATAATAACACTCACCTCCCCTCTAGTTTCTTAAATAACAATTAGTACCCCTATAAATTTTTAAGATTGACTAAATAGATAAAGTTACACATTTACCCTTGTATTTTATTAAATTTTAATTACTAAATAATATATATATATATGTTTAATTATCCTTTTTAATACAATACATTTTAATTATAGTTTTATTTGTAATTAAAACTATCTCATTTAAATTGTTCGTAACTTATAAAAAACTAATTTAGTTTAATTAATCCATATTTTTGGATAAGTGATACAAATATTAAAAAAAATTAAATTAAATTATTAATGAAGCTATTCTAATTAGAGTGATTGAGTATATTGATAGTTTAGTTTTTGGTGCTTAACAACAAAAAATATTATTTGAATTTTTAGTTTCATATTATAATTTTTATATGTTAAATTTTATTGAGTATATATAAAAAATTGGGATGTTTATGATTTTGATTACATTTTTTAGTATACAGTTGACGTTGTTTTTATGCAATGTTAAATAAAAAAATATAATTATATTTATTACTGCCTCTATCTTGTAAAAAAATCTTCTAATATATTTTTTCTTTTTTTAGTAACAACATTTGTCATTTTTACTGTAAATAATTATGTTTAAGTGTGACTTGTGTTTAGTTTAATATATGAGAAAAATAATTAATATAATTTTTAATACATTTTTTTATATGAGTAATAAGATTCGTTTAAATTGCAATAATAAGTTTAATTGTTTTACGTAAATTTTAATATTTAAAAAAATTATTATTATTTTATTGCGTTAATTTGTAATTTTTATGGGTATTAACATTATACTTTTTAATTACAAAAAAATATATTTGAATATATATCACGTAAATTTTAATATTTGGAAATTTTAATTAGTAAAAATTGTATGACTTTATTTTCCTGATAAAATGAATATTTATTATTTTTTGACTTTTATGTTATTTATTGCACAATTTCATAATTTAATTAATTAGATCAAATAAAGTAAAAATTATGATATACAAATTTATATTTAGTGGAGAAATTAAACAATATTATAGCTTGAAGGGTGTATTAGACATTATATTAAAAATATTTTTAAATATTAGTTGGTCAACCACACTAGGGGTAGTGAATGTTACATATTGTAGACTAGAGGGGTATTGACTGTTACTTGAAAAATTAGAAGGGTGGTGAGTGTTATTATGATTATCTACATAGGGTGTCAGTGTATTTTACTCTTTATCTTATGTAGGAATCTGTTTTTACAATTGAGTATTTTAAGGAATCAAAATTTTCTAATTACATTTAATTTCAAACTCTTAAGAAAAGTGTCAGGATAAAATCCGACTTCCTTTCTTTAATGATATTCAGTTTAATCCCATTAATGAGTCATACCAATGAGCGGAGAAGAGCTTGGAAGGGGTGGTATAATAACTATAAATACAAGGTTATACCTTAACTATAGGTACACACCATATTATTTTAATTACAACACTAAATCATTAAGCCTACATAGTTATCACTCGGTGACACAAGCCGTCAAGTTTCGTATATAATTTCGTTTCTGTGTAGGATTTGACGCGCTATTAATGATTGAGACGTGTGAACGAATCTTAACGTTAACATTAGGTTATTCGCGTTTGCATCAGTACGTAGCTAGTGTTTATAGTGCAATAAGCATAAAACATTGTGTTTTGACCAAGCAATTGTTGGAAATTGTTTTTTAATGTGCTCATTCAGTTTCTTAATATAAATCGTTTTAGAAAAATATTTTTGTTTCTTAATATAAGTCATTTGCGAATTTTAAATAAGCATTAATTGTTTAGGACAAAAATAAATAAATCTGGTTCTCTCACTATTTTCTGTCCAATACAATCTTTTAGGAACAGAGGTTGTATATAATTATAACATTTAATGTTATACAATTATTTTCTTAATATTTGTGCACAACTCTAAAACGACCTATATTATTAAGGAACAGACGAGTATTAATTTTGATCAACTTTAGGACTAATTTAACGTTAAATAAAGACTATTAAATTAATATTAACATAGTAGTACGTATTAAACTTGATTCAAGATAAAATGTGATACAGTGAGTCCCAAATTTGGGTACGTATAATGGATTAGGTCTATTCTTTTTGAATTCAAACAGATATAAATTTGAATCATCCAAATGAAATATTTTTGATCCAACGGCTCATACTTGATTGTTACAAATATTTCTTATAAATACTCAAATTAATTTGATTATTACATATATTTCCTATAAATACCATACATACAGAATTAATGTTCCTCTCTCATCTTTTTCCTTGTTTCCATATCTTCAATTTTCTCCCTTTCTTCTTTTATCATGTACTGCTTCAATTTTCATTAATTCAAAGAAGAGTTCTTGAAAATCATCAAATCTATCGTTATAGACACAAATAAGCTAGCTACTTGTAGATGAAAGAATCTCAAGTGCTTTTTAACTGTAATTAATAAGCACAGTACTAAAAGATTTATAAGTTATAGACACAAATAAGCACATGCCCATGATTTATATTTACATGTGTCCAGTTGGGCTTATTTCCAGCCACCAGGGTTTCCCATATTGAAGATGAGCTCCAAAATCAGCTAGCAAATTCAATTCAATTCATGCTTCATGGTAGTTGGTCTGCCTCCTGCCCCAACCACCACATTGATTGTACAGTACACAAATAAATTAGCCACAAACCTCTTTCCTTGAAAAAGAAAATTTGAAGATACTGAAAAGTAAATACAACTATGGAAAATTACATACTGATCATTTTCAAAACAAAAATGCTTCAAGTTAGATGAGCCTAAAATGAAAGAAAAGATAAGAGCTAGGGTTAGATATGACAGTAATATTTGAATTTTTAATCATTAACAAGAATAGGGTTTTTTAAAGCCTCATTTCGGGAGAATATCTAATAGTTCTAATTAAGCCTGGACTCTAAGAAATAGACATTTATTGAAATATATGAATACGAAAAAAATGGGAATTGTTAGAATGTCCGTGTTATATTATGTAATATATTCAATCTGTATTGTCGTTTAAGGTTAATGCACACAGATTAAGAAATATAATTAATACATGGCGAAAATACTATACTACCTTTATTAATTGTCTCAACCAATTATTCTCTTCCCAATGTTTTTTATTCAATTCAACCAATTATTTCTTATTCAACCAATTACTACTTGGATTATAGCATTGAATTGAATAAGAACCATTTGGAAGGGAATAAAGCTTTAAATAGGAGAAAGATTTAAATAAGGATAAAGTAGGAAAAAAATAGTTAATGTGTATTGATAAACTCAAAACGACAATCTTTTTGGAACAAAAATTACTTCCTAAAGCGACAATCTTTTAGGAACGAAGGGAATATATATATATATATATATATATATATATATATATATATATATATATATATATATATATATATATCAGGATCCAGTCCGGAATTTTGATTTTTGTTAAGCTATGAAATTTTTATTTTTATTTTATGTTTTTTTTTTAAATAGCTAAATAAAAAAGTTTAATAATCGGATTAACCTTTTAATTAAGAGTTTGGTATTGATAAAATGGGGATATTGGGTAGCCAAATTAGCTATTAAAGGAAAGCCTTGACGTTGACAGCTTCTAAACTTTAAATACCTTACAGTCTGTCAGAACAATAATGATTATAAGTTGCCGCCATGTTAGGGAAAGGCAAGTTAAGTGCTGAAATATCTTGTTGTGCGGTAGTACCATAATAATATGAGAAGCTGAATGTGGTTGAAATTGTCTTATGAAAAACGATCAGACCAATTTTCAAAACGTCGAGGAAAACAAAGAAAAATAAAAATAAAGACAAATTAATTTTTTTTTAAAATCTCAATGAATGAAGATAAATATTTAACTATACATATAGGTATACTTTAAAAAAAAAAAATATTAAGTGTTAAAAAATCTGAATGACAAGGGCTCTATATATATATATATAATTTATTTGTTGTACAACACCAAAGTTGATAGGTTAGTACTTGATACTATATTCTTAAGTCAATTATAGTACCCTCTTTACGGTCCAAATTCAAGAGAAATTTTATTGTATATTAACTCATTAAAAATTTAGTTCTTAACCTATGTGACATTTAACTTTTCACAAGTATTTATTATCATTTCTAAAGATGATCTTTGTGAGTTAATTTTTGATTCATTATTCTATAAATTTGAACTTCTAAATACTTAATTTTAATTTATTCATAGAGTATAACACATTAATATGTGAATTTACTTCAAATAATTAACAAAATCCACTTTAAATTTGACTCAAATTCTAACATTAAGAACAGTGACAAGTTGTAAAAATTGACTAATAAAACTAAAAGACTAAAAGATTGGGCAACTTATAATGTCTAAAGTGATTGGTCCATAACATATGCAATCTAATACATAATTCTCAAATAAACAAGGCACAGATTTGGTAAAGGAATGAAATTAGCAGCACTAATTGTCACGGCCTTAATATTTTGTTCAAAGGAAAAGTAGCTAGATTCGAAGAAAATTCAAGCAACTGCATGCATGCATGCATGCATGCGCAGCTCATTCAACCAGATTATTAACTATATCAACTTATCAACAATTATGTGTATGTGTATGAAACTGGTCACACATTTAATTACCATCTTTCACAAACTTAATTTTCATATATACATACAAATTCTGGTCGATATGGATTACAGAATCAAAATTACACAACACAAACAAATAACATAAACAAAAAAGGCGAGTTGCAAAAGTGTCCGTCTAAGTTGCCAGCCATTTCATTTTTGGCCCTTTAAGTTGTAAAAATTTTAATTAAGTCCATCAAGTGGCCAATTTGATCCAATTGAGTCCCTTCACGGAAAAAAATATTAATTTAATTGAAGACTATGTCATGAGTCAATTAAATCAAATTGGTCACTTGAAGGATTCACTTGAAGTTTTTGTAACTTAAAGGGTGAAATTGAAATTGAATTCCAACTCTGAAGAAACTTTTGCAATTTGGCCAATAAAAAATAAATAAATAACTTAAAAATAAGAAGTAGCCAGCTAGGGGTTCTGATTTCTAACCCGGCATGATTTCCCAATCTCCCCATGCCTACCGGTAAGAACTTGGATTTCGCCCATCTTAACCATGGCTTGACCAAGTCTGGTGGAGAAGTCCAGCCCAGTGGCCATGGCTCTAACGGTGGGCTTGGTTCGTGAATCCAATGTTTATTTATTAGTATTTGCTGATAATAAGAGTTGTCCACAACCGTAGAGCTTAATGGACCCTGATCAAGATTAGCAGTATTATCAAATGTAGCATTCTGTGGGCAATTAAGCCTCAATGAATTTAGCAGCAAATGGTCCATTGTGGGGTCAGGATTTCCAGTTCCACTCAAATTGTAGAGTCGATCTTTGAAGGATGAACAATGGGCCAGCCCAACAGTGTGGGCACCTATTAATTTGACAAAAGGAACTCCGAATCATTAGCCCTTTTGATATCGATATCGATATTGATAGTCCTCTGTTTTAGTTTAATTTGAAAAAGAAAAAAAAATCACAAAGAGAGTCGTCTACTTATTGTTTTGTTGATAATAATATAAAATGACATAATATCCTCTTGTTTACAATCATAATTTCATTATTTTGCCACAACTATTAAAGTGGCAATTAAGTATTATTTTTGGGAATAATTATGGAACAAAAATAGGCCGCTAATAATATCAGAACAAATAGGTTTAGACGACACTTAACTATACACTTCTTTCAGCTGAATTTTAAATTCCAACAATCTTATTGCTCTGACAGCATAATTATTATTATGGTATTATCAATGATAAACATCTTTAATATTCACGAATAAGGATTTCTCCATTACATTTTTCATCAGACCAAATCCCCTCCAATATTATACATGTCCTCTAATTTCATAAAATACACATTTAACAACCCAAATATCATATATATTTAACTACAAAATAAAATTCATCGCAAATAATTGTATTATTGAAAGTGTCGCTAATAGCAATATTTATGTCGCTAAATGTGACGATATGTGCAATGGAGGGAATCTTAATTTCAATTTATCTCAATACACATTTAATAACGCTTTATTATGATAACGACGACATAATTATTTGCGACAAATTTTATTGTTTCACTATAAATTAATGTAATAGTTGTGATGATGATAAATATATAATGAAAAAGATTGGGTGAGAGGTATAATAATACATGTATTCTTAATCTAATATTTATATGTAACTCATGAGAAATTTAATAAATAAAAAAACAGAAAACTGATGACTAATGGAGGTGGAAGAAATGAGTACCAAGAAGATAAACCATGTCTGTAACACCGAGTCCTTTTGCCGCAAATCTAGCAATTGCATCCGATATTGAAATGAAAGGGGGCGGGAGATCTACATATTTAGCTAGAGAAAAAGGAAAATGAAAAACTATTTATATATTGCAATTTTTTTTTGCTGAATTACGATTAATATATGAAATTGGATATGATTATAAAATTGACTTACGGTATCAAATATATCATAAAATTATTACCAATTAAATTTATCCACATAACTCATAATAAAAAATAGACATGTAAACTCGCAATATATATATAGAATTTTGATCAATCAAGTACTCTAATTACAAAACTTGGAGCATTTCCAAAAATAGTAGCAATTTTTTTTTTCAAATTGAAGTTTGTTGACCAACGTGACAATTTGAAGAGTACTTATTATTTACTACTTTCATATTTTGTGTCTCATCGGTCTCTTTAATTCAATGATCGAGATGTAAATCAAACTCATCAAGCAAAAGTAGTACATATTTTTAGCATTTCATAAATGTTTTGAAGAGATAGAATGAGATTGCAAATTTAAAAAGAGAGAATGAGGTTATAAATTTGATGACAAAGATTGAAGAGACTGTTGTAAATGGAATAATTTTTTTTGATATAACTCATCAATTTGAGTATACTAAAATGGTTGAAGAAATAATTGGAGATGTTTTTTGAGAGTAGTAGTTGATTCCCAATTACAAGTACAAGATTACAAATTTAAAAGGTGGCAAAGACAAGGGCATTGTGACTGTTCAGCTGATATCTTCTACTATTTCATCGGTTTCATAAAAATTGTCTTTTTAATTTTATGCACATAAATTAAGAAAGTCATTTAATATTACTACATCGTTTAAGAATAAAATTTGTATAAAATTCTATCACTACCTTTTTATGGAAAGTTAAAAACTATTACTAATACAAAAGAGCAAATTTATTAAGAGAATCAGAGAAGTTAGGGTAATATAAAAAAATAAATAATTTATTCTCCTAAAAAGTTGTAAAAGATAAATAAATTGAAACAATTTTTTTTAAAAAAAGACAATTATTATTATGGAAGCGGGAGTAGTAATTTTTTAGTATATTTGTTTGGTATGTGGTACGTGAGATGGAGGATAAGAAAAAGAAATTACTGAGTGAGAAAACAGCATCCCTGGTGGCCAAGATAAGGATATCAGCACAAGACACTAGTCCAGGGCAGGCTGCTTCCACGGCAGCTTTGGCATCGTCGATAACATCGTAGCCCCTCACTGTTAAACTTGCAAATGCAGTCTTCTCGCTGTCTGTCCCATCTAGTAGAAGTGATGCATCGCAACCCTTTAAAATCATAATAGATTAGGTTAGATGAGAGGGGATGTTGTGAGAGCAATAAAAATGAATGTTTAAGAACAACTACAGTACTAGTCCTTAGTCCTTACGTTGACAAAGCAATCATGAAACTGCATATGTAACAGAGCTGCCGTCGTAGTTGGATCCGAACCGCAGCGCCCCAAAGCAGTGACATGTTAATTTCAAGAAGATGATCCCCAAGGCTAGTTTGAGACCTGCACTTGCTTTTGACATTTTCTTATGCTGATTCCCTTTGTAGGGTATACAAATGAATTAAGAAATAGCATTAATTCCTATCCAATTTAAAGGGAAGAGAATTGATAATTGAGTTGTATACATATATGGCACACATTATATATGCAAGTTGGCGTCCATATTTATATATGCAAGGGCAAAAATAATTTTATTTAAAGTTTTAACTATCCCATATTTAATAATTATTTTTTACAAGGATAAAAAAACGTCTAAGGTTAGCAATTTTAAGTCAATAATCGATGAAACTATAATATTTTAAAGATGGTCCTGCAACAAGGGAAGCTCAAAAGCTTGATTAAGGCATGTGTTGAATTACTTTTTTTTTTACTTTTCTTTTATAAATCAATAGTTTTCTTATGATGCATATGCGAAATTGGATACTGTTTTATATTAAAGGATTAATTACAACGGAAAAAGAAAGTACTGAAAACTAAAATTAAATACATACATAAATTTGAATTACTAAGATCATGTCATGTCTAAAATCTTCCTAATTCATATACTAATTACTAAAATCATGTACAAATCTTTCTAACAACTACATTCAAAAAATTGCATATTCCGTTTATTAAACTCAAATTAATATAATATCTTTCTCCATCATTAAATTTTTATGTTTAAAAATTAAGCCACCAGAATTGTTGTATTTGATCAACAAAAAGGCTGTTGCTCTATTCCAAAGGTACTTCTTCATTAAGAAGGAAACATTTTCTTTAGGAAAAGCAGCTAATCAAATTGGTGATCCTTTTTTTGGAGAATTTGAATATTTTTAAGAGGGGGATCAAAATATAACAGTAAAAAAAATTTATTAATCGACGTTTGAAGTGTTTTTTTCAAATTCATTTTATCCAATTATATTATTTCACAACATCATATTCCAACCTTTGTCAACCTATGAGTTGTGAGTCTAATGGCTTTATATTTATATATATATATATAGAGTCCGGATCAGGTCCGGACTCTCGGATTTTAAAAAAATCCGGAACTTTTTTTTTTTTTTTGAAACAACTAAAAAAAATAAAAAAAAATTATGGAACTGAAATTTTTCCATAATACAGTGTTTTGGGCGTGATTTGGATGCCTATACCAAAACATTTATGTACAGTCTGAGCAGACTGTACATACATTGGTTGGTATAGGTATTAAAAACACACCCAAAACACTGTATTATGAAAAAATTTCAGTTCCATAAATTATTTTTTTTTAGTTGTTTCAAAAAAAAAAGCAAAAAACAAAAAAAAAAATTTGGTCCGCATTTTAAGACCTGTCCGGACTCCCGGACAGGATCCTGATTCTCTATATATATATATATATATATATATATATATATATATATATATATATATATATATTAATTTTCTCCGAACTATGAGACTATTAATCAAACTTTAAAGTTTTTAGTCAACTGATTAGCTATTTTTATAAATAATTTACAAATTATAATATTATATATTCAAAACCTTATATTATTGTTCTGCTCATCTTCTTTAGAGACAACTGAGAGAAGTCACTCAAAGAGCGCAACAAAATGAATTAAGTTATTTTCATTTACAAAAATTTGATATCAATGTATGATTAAATCAGTAAGACAAATGAGTGCAATATTAATTAATTAATTAATTATCAAATTTATTTAATATTATTTTATCTTATAGTAATATTGTTAATTTATTATAGGTGAAAGAACACGAGTAAACAAATGAATTAATATTATCTTGTAACAAAGATCAAATTTAACTAATATTAGCATGTTTCAAATTCCCCTCCCCTCGTTTCGTTCCGCCAACATACATAAAATACGAGGATGGTTATATCCACTCCATCGGTGAACACAGTGGCGAAGCTAGAAACTTTCATCGGTGGTGTCAAAATTATTATTAAGTTACAAATAATTTGGCGGGGGTTCGGAGGCAGTTCCCTTGAACCAATTTTTTTTAATACTTTATACTTTCGAGTGTGTTTATATATATATATATATATATATATATATATATATATATATATATATATATATATATATATATATATATATATATATATATATATACAGAAAGGATCAAGAGTAAAATTCTTAAATAGCAGAATGCCTTAAATAATAGAATTTTATCAAAACGACGTAGTTTTGATAAGACGCGGTGGCATGGTATTTATAAAAATGTCACCGCGTCTTATCAAAACTACGTCATTTTGATAAAGTTCTATTATTTAAGAGAGTTCTACTACTTAAGAGGTCTACTCTTGATCCTATATATATATATATATATATATATATATATATATATATATATATATATATATATATATATATATATATATATATATAGAACAGATCAGGTCCGGACTCCCGGACCTGATCAAATCCGGACACTAATTTTTTTTTTTTTTTTTTGTAGAACAACTAAAAAAAAAATATGGAACTGAAAATTTTTCATAATACAGTGTTTTGGGTGTGTTTTTAATACCTACACCAACCAATGTATGTACAGTCTGCCCAGACTGTACAGACATGTTTTGTTATAGACATCCAAATCACGCCCAAAACACTGTATTATGTAAAAATTTCAATTCCATAAATTTTTTTTTTTAGTTGTTTCAAAAAAAAAAGCAAAAAAAAAAAAAAGGTCCGGATTTTAAACCTGTCCGGACTCCCGGACAGGATCCGGCCTATATATATATATATATATATATATATATATATATATATATATATATATATATATATATATATGGGTATTCATCCATGACAAACGTTTGCTGCAGCAAACCAATTTCTTCCCTGCCGCTACAGCCTGTAGCGGCAGTCAATAGCCTAATTTTCTCTCCCTGCCGCTACAGCCTGTAGCGGCAGTAAATTAATTCCAAAAATGCCCCCTGCCGCATGAGGCTTCCCAAAGTTATAAGTATTATTCTAATATTCACATATTATTATTATTATTAACAGGTCTAATAATAAAAATAAAAATATTAATATTAAACATAATAATAAAAACATAATATTAAACATATTAATATTACAATTATTATTGTAAACATACTAATATTACATAATATTAAACATATTAACAGGCTCTAATTTTTTTATAATTATGAAACCATAATATTAAACATATTAATTATATATTAATTAATATGTTTAATATTTTTACAATAATAATTATAATATTAATATGTTTAATATTATGTAATATTAGTATGTTTACAATAATAATTGTAATATTAATATGTTTAATATTATGTTTTTATTATTATGTTTAATATTAATATTTTTATTTTTATTATTAGACCTGTTAATAATAATAATAATAATATGTGAATATTAGAATAATACTTATAACTTTGGGAAGCCTCATGCGGCAGGGGGCATTTTTGGAATTAATTTACTGCCGCTACAGGCTGTAGCGGCAGGGAAGAAATTGGTTTGCTGCAGCAAACGTTTGCCATTGATGAATACCCTATATATATATATATATATATATATATATATATATATATATATATATATATATATATATATATGGGGAGGATCTAAAGCAGACCAAAAGAACGGACCAAGGAGCGGACCAAGGCAAAAACACGCGGGTTTCAGGGTCTGGGTCGAAAAAACACACGGATTGACCCTGAAACCTGCATGTTTTTGCCTTGGTCCGCTCATTGATTCGTTCTTCTGGTTCGGTTTTGATCCTCCCCGCATATATATATATATATATATATATATATATATATATATATATATATATATATATATATATATATATAGTCCGGATCAGGTCCGGACTCCCAGATTTTAACAAAATCTTGACCTTTTTTTTTTGAAACAACTAAAAAAAAAAAATTATGGAACTGAATTTTTTTCACAATACAGTGTTTTGGTCGTGATTTGGATGCCTATACCAAAACATTTCTGTATAGTCTGGGCAGACTGTACATACATTGGTTGGTATAGGTATTAAAAACACACCCAAAATACTATATTATGGAAAATTTTCAGTTCCATAATTATTTTTTTTTTGGTTGTTTCAAAAAAAAAAAGCAAAAAAAAAATAAAATACGGGGTCCGTATTTTAGGACCAGTCCGGGAGACCGGACTGGATCCTTGTACTATATATATATATATATATATATATATATATATATATATATATATATATATATAATGAGTAATAATATATGGTATATATACACTATATCGACTCATAATTCGACTCATAATAGACTTTTTTAATCACAATTTTTCATAAGTAAATAATTTATTATTTATTTTTAAAAATAATATAAATTAGATTATTATTTAGTTTAAAATATTATAGCGAGAGATACATATATTGAGAGGATATGAGTCTTATATGATTAAAATTTGATCGACAAAATTATAAATTTTCTATTTATATATAATACTTAAAAATTTTAAAATTTATCTTATATTATAAAACAACTTCGCCGCTTGGTGCACGACGTGTTTCCCAAATCAAAAGAAAATAAGGAATCAAATATATGCTTTGTTTTGAAGGGGGGTTGAATAGATATTTGAAGATCTTTTCGTTTTAACTTGTTCTAAGATAATTATTAAAACTTTGCGGAATTAATGTTTGTTTTAATCTCCTTTACCAAGCAATGGAGTTGTGAGCAATTAAGGCAGTTATGGCAGATATAGCAGTTATAGCAGTTATAGTATGAATGTAAACGACACAGTTGTTTTTAAGTGGTTCGGAGCACTCAAAGCTCCTAGTCCATTCTTCTACTCAACGAGTAGGATATCCACTAAGGATGTCTTATACAATCTTCTGAATCACACAGATTCCTTCTAGACCAGCAGTCTAGGAACTTTTCTAGTTCACTTTTGAACTCTTCAAGTCCAACAGACTTGGCTTTCTTACAGTTCACTACGAACTCTTCAAGTCCAACAGACTTGGTATACTTCTTCAGTTGATTGATGATTGTTGTTGTTGCGTTCTGAAGGTTGCTACTCAGTTTGCTGTGTAAGCTCTGGTTTGTAATAGCTGAGTAGTTGTGTAGCTGAGTAGCTGAGCAAGCTTTTTAATATCTCAGATCGTAGAGTTTAGCCTTTTGAGAGTTCTTCACGTTGAATGTTTATGCTTGTTTTTCTTTCATCTGTCTTATCTGTATATATGTGTGATGTTGAAAAACTATCCGTTGGATCCATCCGTTGTGGCATTAAATGCATCTGAATTTTCTGTACTATGATGGAGACATTTCTGCACATCTTCTGAATTCTGCATTCTGGACCACTGACACTGCAGGCTGCTTTTTCACCTACCACCTGAAAAGGTGTTTTGTCCCTTTCATTCATAGTACTATCCTTAGCTTCTTCAATACGCTTCTTTGTTGCATACTAAGGATATTTCATTTATTCTGGGACTGATGGGCACTGCAGCATCTAGGATCCATTCCTCGTATTGTTGAATTAACAACTCATGAGGCTTTAACGTTTTCTGACATGATAGATGTTGCTCTACGATTTGGATTGTTGTACTCTACGATTCAGATCGTGTTGTTGACTCTACGATCTCGAGAGCATACTACGTTTGCTGACTCTGCATACTACGATCGTAGAGTTAGCTTGGTGAACATTGAGTCCACTCTACGATTGCTGACTTGAGCTTGTTGTCTTCATCTGATCTTGTCTGACTACGATCTCTGCATTTGTTCAGTGGACTCTACGATTGCAGAGTGTGGTCTACGATCCTTGTCTTTGACTTTGGCATCGCTAGACTCTACGACTCTGAGCGTACAGTGCATTTCATACTTAGCTTTGGCAGATTGTCGTTCGGCTTATAGGCAGGCTGTCTCTATGATTCAGAACATGACTTCCTCAGTACACTACGATCCTGAGGAGGCTCTTCTCGACACACTACGATCCTTCTTCGTTTCCCCTGGAAGTCTACGAACTCTGAGATCTCACTATCTTGCATACTCCTATTCTGCCTCGATAGCTCCCGAGTTGACTCTGACTCTCCTGGCAGACTACGACTTCTGGTGCAGTGCTCGACGATCAGACAAGCCTATCTATTACATCATAAGATCAACCTAACAGTTTTGATCTTTTTATCTATTCATTCTAGAACAGAATGATACACGTTGAAAGCTTAGATCAGTCTAACAATCTTGATCTTTCCATCACTAAGTCCTTTTTCATAAATTCAATTAAGGACCTTACAATAATCACAAGCATATTAAAACATCAAATCATGCTATGCATTCTCCCAACAATCTCCCCCTATTTGATGTTGACATAACTAAGGAGATTTGTTGTTATGATTATTGATTATATGCAGTGCAGAAAAATAAACATGACTTAGTATTTCAGTGAGCAGCTGAAATTTCTAGAGAATAAGCATTAATTTATTGATGTATGAAGATAGATGTTACATTTGAAATAGATACATCAATAAGAAGTGAAATTCAACTTATCTCTATTTTCTTGGCTTCTTACTCCTTGGAGGATTTGCTTTTTCTTCAGCTCTCCTTTTTCTGCTGGCTTCATCTCTCTTAGCCAAATCTTCGAGCTCACTGGGACTTAGTCTTGGATTGTGGTCGTGCCTGTTCATAAATGTCGGATCTCCAATTGGCATTCTTAGGCCTGTTGCGGTTACTCCTTGTGAGCTAGAAGCTGGCCCTTGACTTCTTAAAGGTTGGGCCACTAAGACTTCATGCTAATCTGATCGTTGAGTCTGCTGAGAGATATGCCTTGCAGGCGGATTCCTTGTTGTTTGTAATCCGCGTCCCTTGTGTCCTTAGTCTGCACGATCTACTTCCCGATCTCCCTTGCTTTTTTTCTCCCCCTTTATGTCAGCATCAAGAGTTCGAATGTCATCTGACAGACGAGCAATGCCTTGGACAAGTTCGTTCAGCTGACTTTTGGTCTGTGCAATGTCTTCTCTATTTTCTTCAATGAGAACTTCAGACCTTGCTTCTCTTTGTTGAAGGATGGATAGAATGTTGTCTGTTTGTTGGCCGCTGCTGACATAGAATTGTTGAAACTCTTTGACAGCAGTCTGGAGATTTTGAATGCTCTACAACATCTGTTTGTTCTGAGATTCTTGATTTTGCTGTAAGATTAAGACAGCATCCCTATGTCTTTTGGCTGCTTGGAAGTGAATGTCATCCATGTCCTTTATGCTTTGAAGCATTTCTCTGATGATCTCTTTTAGTGTTTTGGACAATTCAGAGCTCAGAGATTGTGGAAGGGTGTTTGCAGCATTGATCATGGATGTCAGTCTCAGCTGAATCAGTTCAGAGTGATCGTCAAGACTTTCTTCTAGTTCCTTGATCACTTTCTTAGACATAGCTGATAGATCGGCCTTGGTAGACAATTCTGAGAGAATCTCATCCATCTGGGGAATTCTTGAGGAAGAGGGTGGTGCATTGTTGAATTGTTCTTTTAGGGAGCAAAGAGCAAGTTCAAGATTAAAGCAGTCATTTCTGGACGAGGAAGGGATGTCTGATGGAGGGGCTTGAGTTTGGATGGATGGGATAGGTGACTCTACGATTCCGATATTTGATTCTTCTAGAGGACTATAGCCTGGAATCGTAGAGCATGGGATTTGTTGGAGCTGAGCAAAGTTGGCTTCTTCTGGTTCTTCAGTCACAGAATTTTGGGATTCTGTAACTGGAAACTGATTTATTGGGTTGAGAACTACTTCCAGCCATTTAGGAAATTCATAGAAATAACTAAATGAAGATGATGGCTGATGATTAACTCTAAAGCTTGTGGGGATAGTCAATACCTCAGATTTGACATTTGATGAGGAATAGTTTGTAATCAACTTTTTAGCAAAGATGACTTCCCTTGGAAATCCATGAGCCAAAACTATGATTGCTGGATATTCCTTGAAGCTCCAGAACATGTGGTCCCATGATTTCAAAATCTGAGCTTGATGGTATGCCATCATGGGTAGGTAAGAAAACATTTGGTTGTACAGATAGCTTCTGTATCCATCTCTACCTACACCAGTTATTTCAAGCTCATCATCATCATCCTCTTTCTCTTCTTTGTTGTCTTCTGAAGAGTCCATTGTCTCAATGACCTTTGGCATAGGTTCATCTTTATCTTGAGCAATGACTTCTTCTTTAGTCATTAGGATATTGTGAGGCTCCCTCTCAATATGATCATCTTCTTTTAGAAACTCCCCCTCAGCTGGAACTTCTTCTTGAGCAGTAGGCTTCTCCCCCTCAGCTGATGCATTCTTCTCTTCGGTTGCTTGGGGAAGTTCTACTTTTACAGCCATGCTCTTGGCTTCCTTCTTCAAAACTTTTTCATTTTCAAGAATATACTTCTTGACCAGCTATCTCTTTGCTTTGCCGGTGTTTTCTTTGATTGTTTTGCCACATTGACCGGCCACTGTCCTTGAAGCAGCTTCCTCCTTTTCTGCCACACTTGGCCTGGTTTCAGAGAACAGCAGAGTCTCTACGATTGAAGACACTGTTGGTCTTTTGGACTCATGACCAGCCTTATTCTTCTTTAAGAGTTGTGAAATGGTGGATTGATCCTCTTCAGCCTCTTCTTGCTGTTGTATGTTCCTCAGCCTCCTTAGAGTTTCTATGTCAGAGGACTCTACAGGCATGTTAGTTGCAGATCCCTGAGGCTCTTCGACTTGTGTTTCCCTCAGCTTTCTCTTGCCCTTGCTTTTCCTGACAAGAGCAGAGGGTTCTCTCTTATCTGCTTCTTCTTCTTCTTCAGCCTCATTGACAATAGCCATTCCTGCTTCCCCTTGATCCCCAGTTCTCCCACTTGACTCTGTCATCATTCTTGTATATTCCGCCGGGTTTCTTTCCCAATTTTTAAACAACTGCTGTGTCATTCTTCGGTTTGGGTTGATGGCTTCTCCTTCATCATCCCCAATTTTATCACCCACAACAGATTGCAGAATGATGCTAATAAATCTTCCATACAGCATCTTCTGAGGACTTTTTGATTTCTTCGAGCCTACAATCCATTTGCCGATCCACTCCAGTAGTATGGCTCCATAATTTAGTTGAATTCCAAGAGTTATGGCAGTCATGAGTTTGAGTTGAACTTCATTAACAGAGTCATGACCTGAACTCTTACAGCAGATACATTTCCCAATAATATCAGCTAGAAATTCATACCTTTGAGGGAATTCCTTCTTTTTATAGCCTTTTACAGAGGAGTTCTTTTTGTGATGCATTCTCTTCAATCTCTCTTCAAATCTTATGTTGTCGAGAAGTGAGTGCCCTGTATCCTTGAAACCTAGGGCCAGATTGAAGTCTTCTTCCCTTAGCATCATTTCAACTCCTCTTACTCGTGTAGTGATGGTGTTGAGTTCGTACACTCCATTCTTGTAGAACTCTTTCACTAACTCGGGATAGATGAGGGTGTCGGTACTCAGCGCCTCTTCGAGACCTGCCTTCTTTAGTAGTGCTAAGGTTTTGTGAAACTTTGGTGGAGCATCCTTGAACTCATCGAAATAGAGTCTGTAGCCTGAGATTACATTTGAAACAGCCATGATTCTGTGGTTGAGAAGTGGAATACGATTGAGCTTTCTTTGAGTTAGGGTTTTGCTTTGATAAAGAGAGAGATAATCTTTTGAACTCCAGATTTCAAAAATACGGTTCTAATTTGTACTTGTAGCTTCCCTCTCTCTTTTTAACTTAGTGGGACAGGTGTCGCCTTTTGCTTGAATGTACTGATTTGCCCTTTGAGTCTTCAGTGCTGAGATGTCCTTGGAATGACTACGATCGTTGAGGTAGTCTTCTGGTCGTTGTCTGTCTACCATTCGTAGAGTCTGTCCTACGATCGTCGAGTCTGTTTTACGATCGTCGAGTTCGTTTGACAGTCGTTGAGTCTGATCATCATTCGTAGAGTCTGTCCAGCATCGTTGTCTGATTATTATTCGTAGTCTGTCCTTTCTACTCTACGGTCGTGGACTTCCCTTGATTATGTCTATGATATTGAGTTTAGCCTTTGTACATGTTATGGTTAGCACAGTCTAGAGCATATATTTCATGGTTGAAGATTAAGCATGCCTAGTTCACTTAATAACTTATTGAATCTGGATTCATCTAGTGGTTTAGTAAAAACATCTGCAAGTTGATTTTCAGTAGGAATATATTGTAGTGATATAGTTCCATTTTGCACATGATCCCTAATGAAGTGATACCTTATTTCAATATACTTGGTCCTAGAATGCATAACAGGATTATGAGTTATTGTTATGGCACTTGTGTTATCACAGTGTATGGGTATCGATTTGAAATCAAACCCATAGTCAGCTAGTTGGTTTCTCATCCATAGAATTTGAGCACAGCAGCTGCCAACAGCAATATATTCAGCTTCTGCAGTCGAAGTGGACACTGAGTTTTGCTTTTTGCTGAACCAGGACACAAGCTTATTTCCTAGCAACTGACAGGTGCCACTGGTACTCTTTCTATCTATCTTACATCCTGCAAAATCAGCATCTGTGTAACCTGTTAGTTCAAATGAGGATTCCTTGGGATACCAAAGCCCCAAGTAAGGTGTGCCTTTGAGATACCTGAAGATCCTTTTTACAGCAGATAAATGAGACTCTTTAGGGTTAGCCTGAAATCTAGCACATATGCATGTTGCGAACATTATGTCTGGTCTACTAGCAATTAGGTACAATAGAGAACCTATCATACCTCTGTATTGAGTTATATCAATACCTTTACCATTCTCATCTTTATCAAGCTTAGTTGCAGGAGCAATTGGTGTTTTCATGGGAGAAGCTGATTCCATGCCATACTTCTTTAACAAGTCTTTGATGTATTTGGCTTGATTTATGAATATTCCTTCATCAGTTTGCTTCACTTGCAGTCCAAGGAAGAAATTCAGCTCACCCATCATGCTCATTTCAAACTTGCTCTGCATTAGCTTAGAGAATCTCTTGCATAATTTTTCGTCAGTAGAACCAAAAATGATGTCATCAACATATATTTGAACTAGTAAGACTTTGTCTTTGTGTTTTCTAAGTAATAATGTGGTATCTACCCTGCCTCTAGTGAACCCATTTTCTATTAAAAAGTTAGTTAGTGTTTCATACCATGCTCTAGGTGCTTGTTTAAGACCATATAAGGTTTTATCTAACCTATAGACATAATTGGAAAGAGATGGATTGATAAAACCTGGAGGTTGTTCGACATAGACTTCTTCTTGAAGCTCTCCGTTTAGAAATGCACTCTTGACATCCATCTGAAAGACTTTGAACTTCATGTGGGCAGCAAAGGCAAGAAAGATTCTGATGGCTTCTAGTCTTGCAACAGGTGCAAAAGTCTCATCATAGTCGATACCTTCTTCTTGAGAATAGCCCTTTGCCACTAATCTTGCCTTGTTCCTGGTAATGACCCCATCTTCATCCATTTTGTTTCTGAAGACCCACTTAGTTCCTATCACTGGATGATCATTTGGTCTTGGCACCAATCTCCACACTTTGCTTCGTTCAAATTGGTTGAGTTCTTCTTGCATAGCTTCTATCCAACTGGAGTCTTCCATTGCATCCTCTATTTTCTTTGGCTCAATTTGTGACAGGAAGCTTAGATAGAAACATTCATTCTGAGTAGCAGATCTTGTTTTGATTCTAGCATTCGGATATCCAATGATTAGATCCTGAGTGTGATCTCTTGCCCATCTGCTGCCAGTTGGAACATCTGTCCTGATGCCTTCCTGTCTTAAGTCTTCAAGGTCTATTTCTTCTTCTTGAAGTGGAGATTCATTATCTTGGATGGTCCTCTCTACGATTGCATTATCATGTTCTACGATTTCTCTGTCTGGTACTACACTCGTAGTGTTGGCCTCGACAACTTCAGTCGTAGTGTTCGCATCATTGGTCGTAGTGTCTTGAGGTACTGCTTTGTCTAAGTCAGTTTCATCAAAAATGACGTGTATTGAGACTTCGACATTCAGCGTCTTTTTGTTGAACACTCTGTATGCCTTGCTGTCCGTGGCATACCCAAGGAAGATTCCTTCATCTGATTTTGGTTGAAATTTTGTCAGGTATTGTTTTCCATTGTTGAGAATATAGCATGCACATCCAAAGACATGGAAGTAGCTGACACTTGGTTTTCTTCCTTTCCATAGTTCGTAGGGCGTCTTCTTGATCGTAGAGTGAATTAGTGATCTGTTCTGAGTGTAGCATGCAGTGTTGACTGCTTCTGCCCAAAAGTATTCAGGGGAACGGGCTGCTGCTAGTAAAGTTCTCCCAGCCTCTATCAGGGTTCTGTTCTTTCTTTCAGCGACTCCATTTTGTTGAGGAGTTCGTGGAGCTGAGAAGTTATGATTGATGTCATTGTCTGTGCAGAACTGATCCATTTCTGAGAAATCGAATTCTCTACCATGATCACTTCTTATAGCCTTGATTTTCTCTCCTTTCTCGTTCATCACCATTCTGAACATCTTGATTAATACGGGTCTTGTCTCATCCTTTGAAGTCAGGAAGAATACCCATGTGAATCGAGTGTAGTCGTCGACTATGACTAGAGAGTATCTTTTTCCTCCGAGACTGGTTGTTGGGATTGGCCCAAAAAGATCCATGTGAAGCAACTGCAGGGGCTTGTCAATAGAGTTATCAGTCTTGCTTTTGAATGAGCTTCTGGTTTGTTTTCCAAACTGACAGGCATTACATGGCCTTTCCTTCACAAAGTTGAACTTAGGAAGGCCAGCCACGAGATCTTTTGATGCCAGTTTGGACATGCTTTTAAAGTTGAGATGGGATAATCTTCGATGCCATAGCCAGCTCATCTCTTCAGAGGCTTTAGCTAGAAAACATATTATCTCGTCTGAGCTTAGTTGACCAAGATTCACTGTATAGACATTTCCTTCTCTTGTTCCGGTTAGCTTTACTGCAGATGTCTTCAAATCTCTGACTTGACATTGATTATTGATGAATGTTACTTGATGTCCCTTGTCGCAGAGTTGACTAATGCTTAGAAGGTTGTGCTGCAGACCTTCCACATTGGCCACTTTACTGAATGATATCACACCATTTCCGGCTGAGCCATAGCCTCTTGTCTTGCCAGTACCATTATCTCCAAAGTTGACTGAGGGACCCTCCTTTTCTACATAGTTGGATAGTAGAGCTTTGTTCCCTGTCATATGCCTCGAGCAACCACTGTCCAGATACCATGTTGAGGACGTGGAGCTCTTTTCCTGTCAAAACATTTGAACCTTCATTTTGGTACCCATATTTGCATGGGTCCTTCTTTGTTAGTGCCTTTGGGGACCCAAATTTGTCTAATCTTGGGTCTCACATGCATGGAATTATAATAACACTTTGTGGCCCTATGACCATATTTATTGCATATGAAGCATCTGTTATAATGCATGCCTGTGTGTGTGTGGTGATTCATCTTCCACTTGGACTTGTATGGTTCCTTAGTTAACCTTCTGTTAAACTGACTCTCTTTCTTCCACGTGTCTTTAGGTTTCATAAATAGTGATGAGTGTGCCTTACTTCTACTGTACCTTCCCAGTTGATTCGTAGAGTTGATTTTGATTGACTCTACGATTCTTCGAGGTTGGTAAGTAGAGGTTGGGTTACTCTTTTCCCTGATGAAACCCAGACCAGCGTGAGATCCTTTACTTCTCTGAGTATAACTAGAGACAGTGGAACAAGGTTGAACTGGTTTTTTCAACTGTGAGGATTTCACACAAGCAATGCCTCTACCAAAACTTGAGACATTACTGGTGCTAGTTTCCATTGTCTTTTCCATACTTAGCTCTGAGATGGATTCCCCAAAGCCTAAGCCTGTTCTGTCGAATGCGCTTTTCTGACTAGAGAACAGGCAATCCATGGAAGATGTGGATCTGTTCCATGCAGAGATAGTCTTCTCAAGATCCTCGATTTTAGAGGTTAGCATAGACTCTCTTTGAGTGTGATGTGTGTTTGTCTGTTTCAAAGTTTCATTCTCAACTTCAAGCTTGGAGAGAAGATTAGTACTTAGAAGGGCTGTTTCAAGCTCTTCTTGAACTCTCTTCTTCTCCTCTTGAAGAAGAGAGTGATCTTTAGACAAGACTCTGAACCATTTCATGTATTGATGTAGATCAGTGGTTATGCCATGCAAAGCAGTTCTTAAGTCACTTATATCTACATCAGGAGAATTAAAATCAAATACCTCATCGATACTTACATCATGTATGTTTAGGCTTTGGTTGTCCTTTGCATGTTTAGCCATTAAGCACAGATTGGCCATATGTGGTTTTTCCTCATCTCCGGAGTCTGCATTTGAGTCGTTGTCTGAATCACTCCACGATCCTCCGGCAACCAGGCCTTTGTCTCTTTTCTGAGGCCTCTTGGTTCCTTTGTATTCTTTCTTTGCATTGGATTTCTTCTTTAGCTCTTCTTTGATAGGCTTATTGCAATTGGCAATGAAATGACCAGGTTTCTTGCAGTTGTAACATAAATCATTTATTTGTTCCTGGCTGACGTAGTTGCTGACTTTCCTTGGCTTGCCGATTCTGCCTTGTCGCATGAACCTTCTTAGTCTCTTTACCAGCATGGCAAAGTCATCATCATCGTCTTCATCATCATCATAGTCAGTCTCAGTGATGACTTTTGATGCACCTTCATTTGCCTTGAGAGCGACACCTTTGTCTTTTCTTCTTCCTTCTGAAAGGGTTTCAGCACGTTGGGTTAGCTCCAGCTCGTATGTCAGGAGATTGCCATACAGTTGTTAAACTGTCATCTCATTAAGATTCTTTGACTCTCTTATTGCAGTGGTCTTTGCATCCCACTTGCTCGGTAGAGCTCTCATGAACTTTATGGTCAGATCATTGTTGGGATAGATCTTTCCATATGCTCGTAGAGAGTTGAGCAGAATGTTGAATCTTTCATAAGTGGCAGTTACATTTTCGCCTTGCACATGAGCAAACATTTCGTACTGCTGTGTTAGAAGAGACTGTTTGTTCTCTCTAACTTCTTCAGTTCCTTCGTGCATGATCAGCAGTGCTTCCCAAATCTCCTTAGCTGTTTTGTTGTTTACAACATTTTCAAACAGATCGTCCTCTAAAGATTGGAACAGGATGTTCTTCGCCTTTTTGTCAAGTTGGACAGTTCTCTTCTCTGTGTCTGTCCATTCTTCTTTTACTTTTATTTGTACTCTGTTTGGATCGTCAATGGTTGGTGCAAGCTTTGTTGGTATATAGGGCCCATTAAGAACAGTCTCAAATAGATCTTCATCTATTGAGTCCATGTAAGCTTGCATCCTGACTTTTCAGTTCGCAAATTTATCCTTGTTGCACATTGGTGGCTTGCTGCCTCCCCCGGTCCTGGATTCGTTTGGTACGAGTGTCATTGGATCTACTAAAGCGTGTAAGCTGTAAAATAGAACCTGCTCTGATACCAATTGTTAGTTCTTAGTAGGCACAAGTTATCTAGAAGGGGGGTTGAATAGATATTTGAAGATCTTTTCGTTTTAACTTGTTCTAAGATAATTATTAAAACTTTACGGAATTAATGTTTGTTTTAATCTCCTTTACCAAGCAATGGAGTTGTGAGCAATTAAGGCAGTTATGGCAGATATAGCAGTTATAGCAGTTATAGTATGAATGTAAACGACACAGTTGTTTTTAAGTGGTTCGGAGCACTCAAAGCTCCTAGTCCACTCTTCTACTCAACGAGTAGGATATCCACTAAAGATGTCTTATACAATCTTCTGAATCACACAGATTCCTTCTAGAACAGCAGTCTAGGAACTTTTCTAGTTCACTTTTGAACTCTTCAAGTCCAACAGACTTGGCTTTCTTATAGTTCACTACGAACTCTTCAAGTCCAGCAGACTTGGTATACTTCTTCAGTTGATTGATGATTGTTGTTGTTGCGTTCTGAAGGTTGCTACTTAGTTTACTGTGTAAGCTCTGGTTTGTAATAGCTGAGTAGCTGTGTAGCTGTGTAGCTGAGCAAGCTTTTTAATATCTCAGATCGTAGAGTTTAGCCTTTTGAGAGTTCTTCACGTTGAATGTTTATGCTTGTTTTTCTTTCATCTGTCTTATCTGTATATATGTGTGATGTTGAAAAACTATCCGTTGGATCCATCCGTTGTGGCATTAAATGCATCTGAATTTTCTGTACTATGATGGAGACATTTCTGCACATCTTCTGAATTCTGCATTCTGGACCACTGACACTGCAGGCTGCTTTTTCACCTACCACCTGAAAAGGTGTTTTGTCCCTTTCATTCATAGTACTATCCTTAGCTTCTTCAATACGCTTCTTTGTTGCATACTAAGGATATTTCATTTATTCTGGGACTGATGGGCACTGCAGCATCTAGGATCCATTCCTCGTATTGTTGAATTAACAACTCATGAGGCTTTAACGTTTTCTGACATGACAGATGTTGCACTACGATTTGGATTGTTGTACTCTACGATTCAGATCGTGTTGTTGACTCTACGATCTCGAGAGCATACTACGTTTGCTGACTCTGCATACTACGATCGTAGAGTTAGCTTGGTGAACGTTGAGTCCACTCTACGATTGCTGACTTGAGCTTGTTGTCTTCATCTGATCTTGTCCGACTACGATCTCTGCATTTGTTCAGTGGACTCTACGATTGCAGAGTGTGGTCTACGATCCTTGTCTTTGACTTTGGCATCGCTAGACTCTACGACTCTGAGAGTACAGTGCATTTCATACTTAGCTTTGGCAGATTGTCGTTCGGCTTATAGGCAGGCTGTCTCTATGATTCAGAACATGACTTCATCAGTACACTACGATCCTGAGGAGGCTCTTCTCGACACACTACGATCCTTCTTCGTTTCCCCTGGAAGTCTACGAACTCTGAGATCTCACTATCTTGCATACTCCTATTCTGCCTCGATAGCTCCCGAGTTGACTCTGACTCTCCTGGCAGACTACGACTTCTGGTGCAGTGCTCGACGATCAGACAAGCCTATCTATTACATCATAAGATCAACCTAACAGTTTTGATCTTTTTATCTATTCATTCTAGAACAGAATGATACACGTTGAAAGCTTAGATCAGTCTAACAATCTTGATCTTTCCATCACTAAGTCCTTTTTCATAAATTCAATTAAGGACCTTACAATAATCACAAGCATATTAAAACATCAAATCATGCTATGCATTCTCCCAACACATTATATATATATATATATAGAGAGAAAGAAAGATAGGAAGACAGGAGAGGAGAGAAGAATTGAATGTTAATAAGAAACTTAATTATTTGTAATGAGATTGCTGGTGCTTCTGCTGTTCTTTCATCTTCATGCCTATGGTTATTCTTCACCAAATCTACTTGTTTCAGGTACTTAATTTACTTCTTGTTTTGCTTTTGGTTGCTATATATATATATATAGAGGCCGGATCCTGTCAGGGAGTTCTGACAGGTTTAAAATCCGGACCTTTTTTTTTTTTTTTTTTTTGCTTTTTTTTTTTGAAACAACTAAAAAAAAAATTTATGGAATTGAAATTTTTACATAATACAGTGTTTTGGGCGTGATTTGGATGCCTATAACAAAATATGTCTGTACAGTCTGGGCAGACTGTACATACATTGGTTGGTGTAGGTATTAAAAACACACCCAAAACACTGTATTATGGAAAAATTTCAGTTCCATAAATTTTTTTTTTTTTTAGTTGTTCTACAAAAAAAAAATAAAAAATTAGGGTCCGGATTTGATCAGGTCCGGGATTCTTAAGTTTATGATCATTATTTTTGTTGTATTAAATACTAATTATACTTAGTTACAAACATTGAATTAAAATTTGTTGTAATTACTTATTTTGTGTCTTAACGTGCCCGATATTTTGCAAAAAAAATTCTTTCTTTTGGGTTAAATATTTTTTCAATCACTGTATTATATGTCAATTTACAGATGGATAACTGAATTTTTTTTTCTTACAGTCAACTCACTATACTGGACTTTTTTAACAAAAAGTTAAAAAATCGTTACAAGCTTTGACTTCTAACGGAACAGTACACATCGACTGCTGAGTTGTCCGTTACAAAGCTGATGTGGCGCTTTTGTGTGACGTAGCAGTGATTATGTGAATTTGTAGAAGAATTTTTATGAATAAATGAAAAAATATTTTAAAGTATAATATAAATTATAAAAATTATAAAATTAAAAATATTTTAAAATTAAAAATCTTTTCAAATTCGGACATTAAATTTATAATTGAGTCAATTTGGTGATAATTTTTTTTCTTTTCTAACTAGGATAAATAAATTTGTACTTTTACATCCAAATAATTTTTATCAAATAATTTTTTATTTTATCAAATAATTTTTATTTTAATTTTATCAAATAATTTTTATTGTAATTTTAATTTTATCAAATAATTTTTATTTTAAAATTATATAAAATTTAAATTTTATAATTTAATTTAATCAAATTTAAGAAATAATTATTTTTATTAAAAAAAATTAAACTATGTTGTTGTGACAGAGAAGGAGAGAGAGAGCGTTGTTTGGTTTTTTTAAAATAAAATAATTATTTTTTTTAAAAAAACCGCGCCTTTTATTTTATTTTTATAAATAAAACTGCGTTTTTTATTTTATTTTTATTTAAAAACTGCATTTTTTATTTTATTTTTATAAAAAAAAACTGCGGTTTTTTTATTATAAAAAAACAGCTTTCATTTTTTATAAAATTTTTTTTGCATTTTTTATTATTATTTTTATAAAAAAAGGACAGTTTTTTTTATAAAAAAAAAGCTGCGTTTTTTATTTTATTTTTATAAAAAAACTGTATTTTTTATTTTTTTTATAAAAAAATTGCATTTTTTATTTTATTTTTATAAAAAAATTGTGTTCTTTTTTTATAAAAAAACACCGTTTTAATTTTATTTTTATTAAAAAAAACTGCGTTTTTTGTTTTATTTTTATAAAAAAATTGCGCTTTTTTTTAATGTCCGAATTTGAAAAGATTTTTAGTTTTTTAAATATTTATAATTTTATAATTTATATCATACTTTAAAATAGTTTTTTCAATTTCTTCAAAAAAATTCTCCTACAAATCCACATAATTACTTCCACGTCACTCAAAGGCGCCACATCAGTTTTGTAACGGATAATTCAGCAGTTGATGTGTACTGTTCTGTTAGAAATCAAAGTTTGTAATGGTTTTTTTAACTTTTTGTTAGAAAAATCGAGTACAGTGAGTTGACGGTAAAAAAAAATCAATTATCCATCTATAAATTGACATATATTACAGTGAATGAAAAAATATTTATCCCTCTTTCTTTCTAAATGACATCCTCATGTGCCCATCAAAAGCTTATCAAATCAACAAACCCATGACCCAACCTCACATCTCATATCCATATCCATATCCATATCCATATCCATATCCATATCCATATTTATCATCTCTACTTAAACTAAACAACTAGTAATTTCCATTACAAATCATGGGGAACTGGAGCTGGACCTCTGCCGTAATTGGGGCGGCGACCGCCACAGCCACGGCGGCGATTGTCTCCTCATTACCCAAGGACCCCACTTTCCATCTCATATCCATTAACCTCACTTCCCTCAAGCTCAACCTCCCATTGATCGACGCTGAAGTAATCCTGACAGTACACGTCACCAACCCAAATGCTGTCCCCATCAACTACTCCTCCACCGTGATGTCCATCTTCTACGCCGGCTCACTCCTCGGCTCCGCCGATGTCAAAGCCGGGTCTCAGGCGCCTCGGTCGTGTCAGCTCCTCCACCTCCCGGCTCGGCTCAACAGCCTGGAGTTCGCCCACCACGCCGCCACGTTCCTGGCTGACGTGGCGCGGAGGGAGATGGTGGTGGACGCGACGGTGGATATTGAGGGTGTGGCTAGGGTGTTGTGGTGGGACCATAAGTTTGTGGTGCACGTGAAGAGTCGCGTGACCGTGGATCCTGTGCTTCTTGATGTTATTGAGCAGGAAAATAGATCGGAAATTGAAGTTTTTGTTAGTAGTTGAGTGTTGTTGGGTTGGGCTCGGCCAGTGAAATGTAACTTCTGTTTGGAAGATAAATGGTGATGCCTAATATTTGGGCTGGGTTGAGAGTTCACTGGGCTCAAGTCAACCCAACCCAAGCCCAAAGCCCATAAATGGAATAGATTTATGTTTTTCATTCCACTTATGTCATATTTCTATTCTCACTTTGTTTAAATGTTACCGATAGCACTAGCTTTTATTCTCACTTTGTTTACTTGCCCCTTTCTTTCGAGTATGTTAATTTGGCACCCTTATATGGCTTTAAATCTGCAATATATTTAATATTACATGTTATATTTTTAACTATATCAAATATGCAAATATATATATATATATATATATATATATATTATTTTATTTTATTTTTTTGCATATTTGAAAATATTTTCATGCCATCGTATTTGTGTTGCACTAAAATAAAGAGACAAATAAAGCCGTGCGGATAGTAACACATCTTACAAGGCATTGGCCGCTTGTGGACATAACGCTTGGTCATCGCTGAGACCATTCACAATAATTTTCTTTATCTCTATTTATATTCTATAATTTTATTAAATTATTTTGTAAAATAAAATTTTAATTTTTTCACTATGTACTCAACATGATATTTATATCAAAATTTAAAAGTTAAAATTTAAAATTTTCAACAATTAAAATTGTAACTATTTGACCTTTGTATTGGTTTCATGCGTTAGAGCTTATGATAAATATAATTATACTATAACTTCTTGTTTTTAATTATAAAATTGCTATTAATTTATTAATTGTTTTTGAAGTATGTGATATTTTTAAATTTAAATTTATAATAAATTTAATCAATACATATTGTAACTAATTTAGAGAAAAAAAATACTACTTATAAAATTTATTATTTTTACAATTCTTAGCAAAATTATTAAATTTGAGAATGCATCAAATTGATTTATAAAAATTAATAATAATCTTATAATTTATAAAAGAGAGTATAATTTATCAATTGTATTCCACTCTAAAATAATTTAAACTTAAATTTTAAATAATTTATAGAGTAGAGTAAGTATTGAATGGATTGTAACTACAAATGTACATAAGATTAATATTAACTTTTAAAAAGTTAATTTGTGATATTTTTAAATTTGAATTCAATACGATTAATTTAAATCTTGAAAATAATAAATTTTATAATTAATAGTACTTTTATAATATTTATAATTATATTGACATAAATTAAATAAATTTACATCAATTTTAAATTTGAATCCGTTTGAAATTAATTTTTTTTAAAATAAGTCGATGTTAATTTTATAATTTGAAAATGAAGTAGTAAAAAAGTCACGTCAGCAAATCTATTTTCATGATTTCCTTGCAATTGATGAGTTGTCCACTTAAATGAGGATGTGAAATGTCATTTTGCATAACGGTCTTTTGACTCCCCCACCCTGGGGAGTAAAATTATATATATAGATTAAAATAGGGAGTTAAATAAGGATAAGAAAACTGATCGGTGATGCATTCTTCAAAGTTGGGGATCGAGAGGTTATTCAAAAAACTGTTGTGAATGCTCTAACTGCAAGATCAAAAATTTGGGAGTCAGTATACAGATGAATATGTATGAATACACAGTACATGATGAAATAGCCATCAATTAGCAATTGAAACTTTAAACACCGACTGGCTGGCTGGCTGGCTAAACTGAAAATCTCTAGCAAATGCAGTAACAGAAGATGTTTCCAGCATTGTTTTTGGTAGATCATATACGGTCACAACCACCCCACCTGTGTATTCTACTGTCCCATGCACTGGCTAGGCCAATCTGCCACTCTGGGTGAGTGGTGAGTGGTGACCAACACCCACAGGCACTCGATCCTAAAAATAATCAACCATGAAAATAACTAGTAGATGTACCCATTGCTGATTGTTGGGATTGGCGACAATGGGCGCTGCGACAGGGTAGTCGGAGGTATCATTGTAGAGTGTGTTGTAAGGTATCTAATGAATACATGACTAATCACAATTTGGTGAATCTGTGTTCTTACTTTTCTATTCTTCATCTATTTTCTGTGAGATTGTGTTTAATATCCGATCTCAAATCTTACTCAGATACATTGTTGAGACCGCTAGAGAATTCATAAGAGATCCAATCACCCCCATGTCCCGCATCTCTAAACAAGTAAACAACAAACTCATTCTTGGATCTAACTGCTATGTCAATGAACCTCTACGTAATCGAGTTCTGTCATGTTGCACAGCTTTTAAAAATTTCCATGACGATGATTCTAAAAAAATCATCAGTAAGATACGAATCCTTTCCTTTCTACGTCAACCAAACCATAATCTGATACACTTCTTCTAATCTAAAAAACATCCCCACAATCTATTTCGTAATCTACACTTACAATTGGGCCAAGTTCGCCCACCTATTTCTCATGCTTATCAGAACATAAAAGCTTATTTCACAAAAACAGACAATGTTGACCTGAATATCCATTTTCACATGTATTAAATTAATGGGCTCTTTCTTACTTATTTCTGAAAAAAAATATTAACGAAGCAAAATTGTCTAATTTTTTACCATACCCAGATTCCAGAAAATTGCCTCAGTTCTGATACTCAACTATTGTTTCTACTTTCCAGCACCCCATCAAGCTAATTTTTATCTCACTTAATCAGTTGAAGGGATGTAAGCAATCAGTTTCACTGAAAAAACCATCTGTGATAATATTCACACGATGACCATAATAAAAGGACTACACTGCACTTGGGTATAACAGACAGAATGAACAACATGATATGACTATCAACCACGAAAATAACTAGCATGTAAAAATACACCGTACAAAGTAACTAAAAATACATAACTCACATATGATATTTGTTTTTCAAATAGCCTCCCAAGATGGTTTAGGAATTGGCGTTGGCCATGTGGGAAGCTCAAATGGAAAGATCTCAAACGTATATAGAGATTCTTTGAGGTAGCTTTCACAATCCACAACTTCCAAAAGCATAGTTGAAAGGTTGCAGCTAATTAACTGCTTTGAGGTAGAGCGATCCAGATAAACTACATCAGGGTTTAGTGGGTGAAACGCCAGTGGCCGTGTGAAAAGTCCCGGAAATGAAATAAGTTCATCCTGACTAGACCAACATTCATTCAGATCAATCCTGTACTCCAAACACCACTCTCCAGCATCATAGTCTTTAACACGCCATACACCCAAAATTTGATGTCTAAATTCCTCAATATAAATACAAGTCACGTCCATATAAAACATCAATCCACAAGAAACCCCAATAGCTCCAACATAGTCACTCTCCCTATCGCTAGGCAAATCAATCAAGCGGCATTCACTGGTATTGCTTTTGGGATCAAATGCTAAAATAGTGTCATAATCCACCAGCCAATGAATTATCCCTTGGTAAGACACTGTTTGTCTCCTCTTCACAAAAAATCTAATCCTGCGAGGACAGTACACCTTTAAGCACCTCCATTCCCCAGATTCAGAAGAGAACAACTCAATGTTGAAAACCCTCGAACGAAATAGTAAATCTGGAACTCTGGCCACCAAATAGTGACCAGAATCTTGTTCTACCAGAAACCCATCTTTCACCCATTTGGGTTGACTTGGGGGTTTAGGGAGACGGACCCATCTCATGGTTGATGGATTGCACACATAATAATTTAGTATTTGGGAATTATACAAAGCACAGAGCAATAACAAACCATTACTTGAAGCTAAGAGTTTGATTGATGCTTCTGGTTGTTGGACAGAATCGACAGCGGGGGCGAGAAATTGAAGGGAAAAGGCAGTGGATGAGGAGTCAGGGTGGCGAATTAAGGCTCTTTCCTGAAGACCCGTTTGTTCCAAGGAGGATAACATGGCCCATGGTGGTGGATTGTTGTTTTTGATGTTGATTAGGTGAGTGTAGGAGTGGATGAAGAAAGGGTCACAAATTATAGAAAGCCAGTGCTTGGAGACGGACTTGAATCGGAAGATGGATTTAAGAGGCAATCTTTGAAGGATTTCAACCAGAAGAGGATCAGGAAATCCATCCATCAGAGTCTTGGAAGTCTCCTCTGTTTTCTGTCGCTGATTCAAAGTTTCAACTATAAAGCCTCTTTTAAAAAGCAATTAAACATGATTACTATTATTTCTCCAAGAGTGGGGGGCCTTTTTGACCAACGACATCCTATTTAATCATCTAAATTGCTTAGCATTGAAGTAAAGTAATTTCTCTCTAGTCTAGTATACACACAGAAAACGGACGGAAAGTAATTTCTCTCTTTATGTGTTCAATTTATCATAAACTTTATGATAATCGAATCCCATATAAACTAATGTGTTTTATAAATCAACCATCATTTAGGAGCCGAGCTGAACCTACTAACGATGCAATTGAATGGGCCAAAAGACATAATTTTTTTGGGTTCTGGTACGGGTCATAATTACCACCATGTACACAGAATATGAGGGTTTTGGGAGAGGGATGAGGAGGTAGGGAGAGATTAACTCACATAAAAGGGGCCCAACACCTGCAAAAATTTTATTTAACCAATGCAAGGCTTATAATCGACATTGAAAACACAATGCATGCACTGAGATGATGATATAGTGGCTTGACCTCCATATATTACCAGTTCTACTCTACATACTACATGCACAAATATAATGCAAGATGATACAATTACAGGCACCAACAGTAACAAGGGATGCAATACCAACACTCAATAACCAATCTTGCATTTCTTCTTTGGAACCTAACTCTAAACTCCTCCCTCATCGGTTGATGCACCGGTTTGATCGCTTGAGCATGATACAAATTTTTTGCCTCATTTTCTCTGCTCTAAATCCCATAACTTAAATGCAATTATTTGATAAAAGAATTAAGATTTTATTACAAGTTCGAAATTTTGAATTTGTTCGTTTGGGTATGGGTTCTTCTATATTTACTTGCAGAAAAGGGATACAATGCAAAGGTGGACGAGAAGGAAATTGAAACAAGTGGGAAAGCCAAAGGAGAACGGCCACCCAATCTCTATGTAAATCAGACAAAGATGCAATATGAAAAAGCCAATATTTCTGATGCCAGCCAACAATGAAAGAATCAAGAATGGATGAGACCCCCCTTTGCCTCTCTATCGATTAAGTTGTGAAATTAAGAAGTGAGATTGTCTGCCCCTACCCTTTCAATTATAAAAACTAGAAATTGGTTACTTATTTCAACTTGGATCCATTCAGACCAAATATAATAATCAAAACACAATCCAATTCAGCAATGTCATTTAACATTATAATTTAGTAGGAACCAACTTCATTCCATGTCATCTAAATTTTTTACTCCATGCAACACGCCAGAAAAATGACATGCCAATTCAGATATTTAAACCTTGTTTCCAGCAACCCATCAAACAAATTTTATCTTTCGCACCTAGTCAATAATCAGTTTCACTGAAAGAACCGCATGTGATCATATACATTACGCATTTGATGACCAAAATAAACGAGCATACGGTTCTTGGGAATAATAAATAGAATGAATAACATGTTTATGATTATAATTACTTATACTAACATGATTCGACAATATTGCTTCCATGAAATTACCTAGTAGCGATAATTTCCACACACACACAGTTCCACATACAGTCAGTAAATACCAAAATCTTGTAGTACAACACAGTAAACAAAACACAGAACTAGCATTTGAGATTAGTTCTTCATATAACATCCCAAGATGACTGAGGAATTGGAGTCTTTGATTCTTTCAAGTAGCTTTCACAATCGACAACTTCCACAATCCTAGTTGAAAGGTTGCAGCAAAATAAGTGACCCAAGTGATCCAGATACACTATGTCAGAATCAAATGGGTGAAAAGCCAGTGACCGCTTATAATGTTCCGGTGATGAAAAAGGTTTATTATTATAAGCATCACTAGACCCAAATTCACTGAGTTCAATCTTGTGCTCCACACACCACTCTCTAACAATCCATATATTCAAACTTTGTTGTCTAATTCCATCAATTAAACTATCATCCACCTCCATATAACGCAACAATCCACAAGAAATCCCGAGAACTCCCACAAATGTACTCGCCCTTTCGCTAGGCATATCAATCAATCCAAATTCGCCGGCATTGCTTTTTTGATCAAATGCTAAAATAGTTTAGTAATCCACCAGCCAATGAATTATCCCTTTGTAATACACTGTGTCCCGCCTTTTCACATAGGAATTAATACGACAAGGAGAGCATAATTTTAAGCACATCCATTTACCAGACTCGGAAGAAAATATTTCAACAGTGAAAACCATTGAACTCCATAGGAGTTCTGAAAGTCTTGCCGCCAAATAGTTACCAGAATCTTTTTCTACCAGAAAACCCTCGTTAAACCATTTGGGTTGACTTATGGGTTTAGGGAGACGGACCCATTTCATAGTTAATGGATTGCACATGTAATAATGAAGAATTTGAGAATTCAACAGACTGAAGCAGCTTCTGGTTGTTGGACAGAATTGATAGCTGGGGCCGGAAATTGAAGCCAAAATCCAGTGGATGCCGCCGATCCAGAGTGGAGAATTAAGGATCTTTCTTGGAGACCCATTTGTTCCAAGGTGGAGAAAATCGCCCATGGTGATGAATTCATGTTTTTGGTGTGGATTTGGTTAGTGTAGGATTGGGCAAAGAAAGGGTTAGATATTATAGAGAGCCCGTGCTTGGAGAATTTGAATTGCCTGTTAACGCCAAGATCTTTCCCCACGTCCCAATCACCAAGACGCGTCCGATATCCTGCACAGTTCAACAAGTCGACACCAAAAGCTTGACGGCTTGACCGTCGAGGGATAGCTCCGGCGTGAGAGTCAGTATCGGCGATCACAAGGTTAACAATGGAGGAAAATAATGTCTAGTGCTTGAGAGAGAAGAATAATATGATTGTGTCGTAATGTTTTGTTACTTACCTTTCTTGTGTGATCCTTGCCCCATACGTACCCCAGACCCGGTTTACCGTGCCACCCACTATCTCCTGACACCTTCCCCCACTCCCGGTCATCTCAGCCAAAAGCCTATGGCTCACCTCCCTACCTGCTACTACTGTTTGCTACCGCCAGTCGCCTGAGTCCCATTCTCATTAATGTCATGCAGGAAGGTGGCAGACATAACAGTCAACTATTATTTGGTGTAATGATTACCGGTCAAAGCTAGGTTAAGTGGCAATTTGTATAATAGGCCAATTCAATGACTAAGCCCAAATAACGGAAATGACCCATGCGACCGGATCCAACCAAAAGGACCCAATGGAATAATCAAGTAACTGGGCCCAAATCATTCGGACCAATCAGGACAAGAGTAACATAATTCAAGGGAGGAGCCCATTAAGTCTGGCCCAATAATGAAAAGGATCATGGCCCAACATTGCCCATAGAAGTTTTTTTTTGTGTGTGTGTGTGTTGGGGGGCAGTTTTGAATATAAACATCAAAAAGCATATTCCATCTTAATGATAACTGATAAGAAAACAATAAGCAATCACAGCAAAATTCTTCACTTGTAATAATATATTAAAGTAAACAGGAGAGAACAAAGAAACCAATTAGTCAGTTTCTTTTTCTTTCGAGTCGGACTTCTTCAAGGATGCAAAATTGGTTCAATGTAGAATGTGCCAAACCTTCAACCTTTGTCCCGTCTTTGGACAATTCAGCTTGAATTTACCATATATTGAAGGAAAATATATAGAAGAGTAGTCCCAAAATAGCACAGCTCTGAATGAAAATTTGTTTTGCATCGCTCGGTTAATGTCCCTGGGGCTGTAAAGATCAATTTTGCTATTTTCACCTACCAAAACAGAAAATAAAGCATGATGAGAAAGTGTCGAAGGTTGTTACACCAACTCGACGTGTAAAATTGATTCAAGTTAGCTGCATAAATTAATTAGGTTAACTGCTAAGCATCTATAAACCTGGAAGCTATGGCAGCAGCAGTAACCCATGCAGCGTAGTTCCCATGATCTTGCACTCTGTTCAAATATTAAGTTTATCATGAATGTAGCTTCGCTATACCCAACAGAGAAGAAGCAATAATATTACAGGTAAAGCAAATGACTATACAAATTTATCAAATATCATTTTAAGCTAGAAATGCAGTATTTGTATCTTTAGCAAGACAAACAAGAGTAAAACAAAAACCCTCATAACCATCTCATTTTCGTAAAATATTTTACAATCATTTAAAACACGGTTCAATTTTTTATCATTACTTCAGCAGGAATAAAATTAGGAGGGGATTTTAAACAGAACGTCACTAATGAAAGAAAATATATATTTCCTGCATTTTCCAAGTGAGAAATTCATAAAAGGATAAAGAAAATAATATATAAGCTGACAATACATTATTCTCATGCATGATATCCAACATAGAAAAATGATCATTTATGTATATAAATATGTGTGACTTACAGGTATATATCATCACCATTGATTTCTTGAAACAGGTTGATATAAAAGCGAAAGCCATCAGGGCTTACATCTCTGCACAGAAAACCTGCCAATAGCACTCAAATGATGAATTATCTCCTGGTGAATATTTCTCAACCATGTTTGTAGTATTCTCAAGAAACAGTTTGTAAATGCATGCCTTTGCTCTCAGCAGTAAGAAGATGCTCCTTGGCCATAGCTGGAGCAATTCCCAAAGTCATTGCAGCATCACTGGCGCTGATTCCAGACCGGAGCGCTTCTGACTTCAGTACAAGTGATTTGATCCTACCGAAAACCTATGTTGACAGAATAACCCTCAATTGTTAAGGACCAAATATAAAGCGGATCTGATTTAACTTTAGATGCATGCCTATGAATTTAAGCACGTTCTAAATTAAAAAAAACCTAAAAAATATGACTACCATTCATCAATCAAAATAGAACATATTCATTATAATAATATAATCGCAAAACATGATATAAACCTTAAGAAATAAAACAAATTAAACATAAAAGAGTTACCTCCTCATCACTGTGAGACTTGTTCTGGATTACCATGACACCGCTATCAAACTTTCGAAGCATAACTGGACTGTAAACAAACAAAATGATCACTTAACCAAACAAAGCTTCAGCTTATAGTGGCCTTCATATTTTGCAGTCCTGGTTTTACTCTACATGCACAATGCAAGATGATAAAATTTAGGACAATTTTGTGCATACACGTCAAACTTCTCCCAGAGTGTACATGCCTGCAGCAAGTCATCGGGCGAGATCAATTCTGCACAAAAACAAGGAAGATATAAGTTATCACCCTCTGTGTGATATAACAAGAGTTGAAAGAAACATGCAAACGAAACATTGCTTCTTCACAGAAGATAAAACAGGCAGGCCGCAGGACAAAACAATGAGAAGCAAAATGTTACAGAGCGGCACCTGTGCCCCGCGCGCGATTGAAGAGACAATAGACATCTATAAGATTGATCATTCCTCCAGCTCTCTCTATTGGAATTTTCACGAAATCAGCCAACTATATAGGGGGGAGAAAACAAAAGGTAAAAGAATATGTATCACATGAGGAAAATGAAAACTGCAATGCAAGGAAATGTAGGGCTAACTAATGCTCAAAATTCTGCATGAACTAACAATAATTAATTCGATATGACAATTTCCATTAACAGTAAGTGTTTTCAACTTTTAATGATTGTTAATTTTGGATTACAATTCAACTCAAACACAAGGAAACTGAAAAGGAGATAGAGTAAAATAAAAGTACAGTTTCTTCTTCTTTTCTTTTTTCTTGGTTTGATTGGTATCCAAAGCATCATCTTCCTTTTGCAACAACACCATAAAAATTTGGGGAGATACATCACTTACACATGAAACCATGGGGATGAAACATAAAATTTCAGATCAGGAGGATTGTAACTGGATGGAATTTCGACATGTTTTCTAATTATTTTGTACTAAACTCCAATATATTTCATCAACTCTCATTTCATTAATTTAAGGGCCTAGTATTTGAATAATTGCTCCAGTTCATGGACTGAGATGAAGGTACTACACACACGTAGAAATAAAAATATGGCTACAGCAGAGCCTTGACATAATAAAATATGTGACGTTGGTAATGATTAAGTACCTAAACAAAGGAAAATGGTACTATAAAATGTTTCAAGTGCACCCAAAAATAGGTTAGTAAAGGCTTTATGGAGTTAGGTTAGCAATTTTAAATTTGAAACATGAAAAGAAAATAATGGTCAAGCTTTATTACCTACGGTGAGCCATAGAATACAAAGCACAAAGTTGACGTACATTTGTCCTCTAGGTATTTTACATGTTTCATAGAGCATGTATACGTTAATAGCACAAACTTTTTCAATATTAAAGAAGAGAAAAGATTAGAGAGAAGAGAACCTGACGAGACAACTGTTGATGATACAAAGCACCAGCAGACTCTTTAGTTACAGGGGATGCAATACCAACACTCAATAACCAATCTTGCATTTCTTCTTTGGAACCTAACTCCTCATCAGTTGATGCACTGGTTTGATTGCTTGAGCCTGATAGGAGTTTTTGCCTCATTTTCTCTGCGAGCATCACCATCTCTTTAGCCTTACTCTGTAAAATCAAAGCAAATTTGTAATTTAAATCCAATTAGTTGATAAAAGAAGAGTTTATTAGAGAAACATTTTCAAGTTTAAAATTTTGAATTTGTGTCAAGCCACACTTGGCCCTAACTTGAATCTGCAGAGTTAGAGTAACAAATAGAGATATAGATTGAAGAAATTTAGGGAGGAAAGAGAGAAACAGACAGATAGATTCAATTTGGGGGAAGATAGAAGAAGGGAGATAGGTCATAGGTGTGAGAGCAAACTTGTTTCTCAGATTTTCATATCATTCATCACTTTACAAAATAAAAGTTACAAGAATCTTGTATTTATAGACTACATAGACTTGATCCAAAAGTAAAGTCTAAACCTACACCATACTCCTTTATCCTTCACCCATTACTATCTAACTCACTTATAACATAGTTGTCACTAGAATATTCTAATAGATAGTAACTGCCCTATATGCCCTTGCCTGACAATTTGTTCATCTGGGTTTGGGTTCTTCTATATTTACGTGCTTACTTATAGAAAATGGATACAATGCAAAGGTGGACGAGAAGTCCACAAAAGGAAATATAGCAGATGAAACAAGTGATGAGTGATGGAGACAACCCCAACACCATCAATGGAGAATAGCCACCCAATCTCTATGTAAGTCAGACAAAAATACATCATGAAAAAGCCAATATTTCTTATGCCCACAATGAGGCATAGAAAGAAACTTTATTTCAAAGCATGTGGACATCAACAGAACGGCCGTCGGCTGGTGAAAGATCCTAACATTCCACTCTGTCAATAACCCCATAAAACTGCAAAACACGTGCATCTCCACAAGATATTACCATCTTTATTGTCACCAAACCCCCAAAGAAGATTTTCCACACTAGAAGGAGAAACCAACAGTCCCCCAACAAACCATACAAGAAGCACCAAAGTTAAGAAAAAATCATGAATATGAATAATGGATGCGACTCCCTTTGCCTCTCTATCAATTAAGTTATGAAAGAAGTGAGCCTTCGAAGAGATAGTCACCCCCTTTTAATTATAAAAACTAAGAATTGGTTAATTACGTTAACTTATCCATTCAGACTAAATATATTTGAGATATAATACAATAAAGCTCATAATCAAAGCACAATCCAATTCAGCAATGTCATTTAACATTATAATATAGAATGCCAAGTATAAATTTCCTAAACCATTAATAGGAACCAACTTCATTCCATGTCTACAAATTGGAAATATAGATCAATATCAATAATTTTGTATAACCATGTAATATTATTACTAATTATGGAAAAAAGTAGGTCATGTAGATATATCCTAAACACGAATTAGTACATCGACTACAAACATGAAGCTACTTAAACTTTAATTAGAATTACATAAACAGTTAATATAATAGTATGAACTGCATTTCATACGAGAAAGTTCCTTGAATTCTTGAAATTTTATTATTTAATAGCAATCTTATTTATAAATAAAACTAATACGTTAAAGATATGATAGTCATACTTAGCATATGTATTTGTAATTTTCTTTAATCTTTATTATAGATTGTTTTGCTTTATATTATTGTTTCGTTTGTATAAATGTAAGATAAATTATTAAAATTGGCTTAAAATAAAAAAATCTCACCTAGACCCCCCGGCCCGCCTTTTAAAACATTGAACAAGAGTGTTGTCCTCACTCGACGCTTCTTAAAAGGATAGTAACAAGCTTTTAATTTATTCTTTTTCTTTACCAAACAAAAAAATCTTGCAACCTTTTTTCCTTAATTTTTGATAAGTCAAAACATCTTTAGACCTAAGATGTATTTTTAGAGAAACATCTACAATGCAGTGGACAAGATATCTGCATGGTATTATTTGGCATGGTAATGTTTACGCAATAAGATGATTTCTGACAAATGAAAGTATGAATAGACTTAATTTAGTGATTTATAATTAATAATTTTCATCCCATGATTATTGCTCACTATAAAAGAGTTGAACGAATATTAAATTGACCTGCTGATGTATTTCACTCTTTCCCTTAATTATTATTTTGAATTTATGTAATTTATTATATTTTTATATTACCAATGATCTTTCTATCATATATAACAAAATATAGATACTCTAGGCAACATATATTTGGATATCCAAATTTAGTATTCTAGAATATTTGCAGGAAACATAAACAACCATACTAGCCATTTTGCGTAACTCTAGCCAACATTTGCATGACCTACAATAAGCAACTACCCTTTTGCCGATGGTTGAGTACCGGTGGCACAGTTAAGGAAGTTCAAGAAACATGGTAATCTAGTGGCTGACTAGAATGACCTGGTGTAAGCACATGCAATTACAGGGCGATTTGAATAAGAGAGCATTATGAAAAATTAACTTTGCTGCCCATAGTGATGGTAGCATGTCTAATAAGATAAATTGCATATTTGATATAAACATAAACAAAAAGCATAAGACATCAATTCAATGCACAAGTTAGGGAAAGAAAAATCAAATTGTGTCAATTCAAAATAATGATTTACAAAAAAAAACAAGTAATAATTCAAGCAGATTGTTTCTTCTTTTTTTCATTTAAAAATTGATGCAAAACACAATCAGCGCTTATTGTAAGGGGAAAAATTACAGTTTGACAATCACCTCTCTTAATCAGTATTCTAAAAATCCCTCCCAGGTCCGATTAATCCCTGCCTAGGCGCTAGGCGGTTTTCTATAGCCTCAATTTGGTTGGGGCGCCTAGGCCTCTACCTAGGCAGAATCAAACCTCTACTTTGAAGCTCTACAGTATTTAAAATGAATTTTTAAAAAATTGTTTCTTGGGTAATGTTTTATGTTAAAATTTTAAAAAATTACATATACTATATATTTTGTACAGTATAACAAATATATACAATAGAAAAATAAATAAATATAACCGCCTAAAAAATGTTGTGTTCGCCTTGGAAAAAGCGATTTTTAGAACATTTCTCTTAATTAAAAGTTTTCTTATTATGCCCATATATATACAATATTCATAGACATACACACTAAGTACAATGACACATACAATGGACATGTTGCAAATAAAGTTTTCTGTGAATCAAATGGTGCCTTAAAACTTAAAAGTAACCTTTTGTATTTTGGGTGTTTCCTCCTTTCGATCACCTTTTCTCATTTTGTCATGTGGCATCCAAATATCATAGAATCACAATACAGAAGCCATCCAGTATAACATCTCTCCTATCCCTTCTACTAGCCATCTAAAATTAATGTGCTTTGATGATTTTGGTGCAACAACTTGACACTCAGTCAACACAAAAAATAACATTTAAACAATAATCTGAGAAAATAATTGCCCTCTTAAAAGAAGTATCCACCTACTATAACTTAAATTTAGATAATATTAACGTTTACAAGGAGTTCTCCCCAAATACCCATACTTGAAGCATAAACATGCACCGCTAGCACATATTGAAACTAATGTTTGTGTTTGATTGTATGCATAAATAATTGATTACATTTCATTGTTTGAACTAGGCACTAAATCTTAGGGTCAAAAACGTATAGATCTAGGATGGAGACCATTTGCCGATTAGTGCCAATTCATCTATAAATGCAGTTATATATAGAAGAAAAATAAATACATAACACAATAAAATTTATACCATAAGGGCATTCAAGTCCTGGAAAGCATCCTGCAAACTCTTATCAGTACTCTCCCACATCTCCTGTTCCTTCCTCAATATCCCTGCAACCCCAACCACCGGCATTCTAAAACCTCCAGCAGCAGACCCGCCATCGCTTGACCCAACTTGCCCTGATCCGGACCCACCGCTTGAAGCCTCCCAAGCTCTAGCTCTCCAGGCCTCCCAAAACTTCCCAACAAACAAATCCGGGTCCGGACCCGATTTCCCCCTCAAAACAAGTGTAAACACCGTAGACTTTGCCCCGTTATCATCGACTCTTCCGTCATGAGTGGTTGAGACCTGGAACCGAACCCTAGGGCTGGCAAACATAGACTTGATTGACTTCTTGGAGGAGAAGATGTGGGTCACATAGGTGAGTGGGATAGCCATTGCGGTGGAAGTGGAGGCAGTGGAGGTTTCGGGGATGAAGAGGAGGCGGTGGGTGGTGAGGGTGAGGAGTCCGGACTTAAGGGGAGGAAAGCTGGGGTTTTCCTCACAGACTAGTTCAACGGAGGAGAGGAGAGAGCATTCGACCTCGCCGGGGTGGAGTACAGGCCGACCGCTGCCGGTGAGCTCTGCTGGTGGGAGCCAGTTTTTAGCCATCTAGGTAGAGAGTAGTGAACTGTGAAGACTGCAGATCAGAGATTTCTGAGCAGGATAACAGTCAGAAGTAATGTTACTTCAGTCTCTCAGGGGCCAATTGCCCACATCTGAAAAACAAGAAATTACAAATGTCACGAGATCTTAAATTTAATAAAGATGGTATTGAAATATACTCCCTCCTTTTCACAAAAGAGCCCCCTTTGTCATTTAATGATAAAAATATCAAATGATATAATTTCCTTTTTAAGTTTGCCATAGTAATTCCATTATCAGATCACATCACACTATTAAACTAATAACTAATTACTTTTATGAATATATATGCAACAAAAATATATCTTCGTATTAATGAAGTTTGTAAAATAAGACTCTTTGCGAGGAACTGAGTAGTAGTAACATACAACATCTTATTTTTGTCCTTTTTCTTATTTTTCTGTAAATTATATACTAAAATAGAGATTTCCCTTCAAAGTTTTGACATTTTTACATCAATATCAAACTTTGCCCTCTAATAAAACGTCGTTGGAGAATAATGTTAAATAAATTAGTTATTAGGTATATAGTTCAAAATGTATGTTTAATTGTGTATATATTGTATGTATGACGTACTTGCAAACACACAAAGCAAACATAAATAAACACATAACAAATAGTTGATTTCTATAAAGCTTGCAAGATGCAATATTATATATATTATATATATATATGCTGAATTTCACATATTGAAGAAAGAGATATCAATAAACGAATTGTATATGTTGTCTACTTAGGCTTGAATCTTACCTACAAGATAGAAGAAGTTTTCACCGGAAGACGCCAATATAGAGAGGATAGATCGGATTGCCTGAGCTCCTGCGGTGAAATTAGGAGATTGATAAACCTGGCTACAACTAAATGTCGACGGAAGAAGTAAACGGGATGAAGACAGAGTAGTTCGGAAAGGAGTGAAGATGAAAAAACAGCTCTAAAAATTAACTTTATAGTTGAAACAAAATGAAAGTAATTTTACATTTTTTTTTTCTAATTTTAAATAAAAACAACAATTTTATAAAAAAAATGAACTTTTAAATTGGGCTCTTTTAGTTTATCAATTGAAACCTTTTAATTCACTTGTTTTCAAACAAATAAATAACAAAACCTTTAAATCAGTTATAACCTAGATGAGGATAAAAACATCTACTATTGATAATGTGTAATCACACTATTATTATTAATGAGGGGCATTATAGTAATTTTTAGCACATTCAAGGTACACGATCTTTACTCCAATAATAATCATCTATCTTTATATTATTGTTTTGACTTAAATATCATAGAGTTCCCAGCTTTGATGGGCAATTTTAATTGACCTTGGACGGGATCGAAATGGTTACGTGACATCAAAATTAAAATTTATGATTAATTCTTAATTTAAAAATTGTTGATTGCCGCATCAATATTAAAAATAAATTAAATTAAAATACTCAAGTATCAATTCCTAGTTATGCAATTAGATACTCTTTTGAATAAAATGAACTTATGCTCTTAAAGAAAACAAATTTGTTTCCTCTAGAAAACAATAATAAAGAAGATAATAATCATAGCACATAAGTAAGGGTACGATGGCCAGATGAACAAAAACAATTATAACCGAATAATCGAACATAACTAAATTATTTTGATTATTTAATTATTTTTTTCAATTTGATTATAACAGATTAATAATTCGATATTCAAATTTAAATATAATTATTGAAATTGTGGTATTGAGTTACTTGTACTTCTGCAAACACCATAAACATTGATAATCAAACATACCCGTAATTATCTCTCTTGAAATTTGACAATGTCTCTTGTTTTCTAATGACCTTATTTATCATCTAATAGTAAAATTTAAAAAAATATTTATCGGTCCGGATCAAGTGCATACCTCTTATATTACTCACTCATACTCACCCTCCTTTAGACGGCAGTTTTGGTCATACAACCGTCGCCTATACTTTTAGCGACGCTATATGTTGTCCGTCGCTAAAAGTATAGGCGACAGTTGTATGACCGAAACCGTCGCCTAAAGAGGGGTGAGCACGAGTGAGTAAGATAAGGGGTATGCACTTGATCCTTACTCAAATATTTATAACTATAATTTTTTTAATTTAACACTAGGATGGGCTAGGCTGGGCACAACCAGGCAAGGTTAGAACTGGGTCCGAACCACAATTAAGATGGGCCGGGTCAAATCCAAACTTGCACCCCTAATTGAGGCTCAATTGGCCATTGCCAAGTGCCAAAACTACTGATTGGCTCCTTAAAAAGAATCGAATTTAATTGGCGAAGACAAGGATCAAGTAGTAGTGGGTACAAATTGAGATCTAATAAATCCAAAAACATAACCCCCACCTGAATCAGCCATGGCAGTAACTGTAAAGCACTACTACATATATTAAATAATATAAATTCCCCACCATTTTTTCTCTCTCTAGACTGTTTCTCTCTCCCATTCCATCCAAGAGCCAGTCCAGAGAATTAAACACAAATGAATGTATAATGACTTCATGATTCTCACGTCTTCAATTCAACTCTACTCCTAAACCCCATTAAATCCCATTAAAATCTATATTCCCACTCCTTTTCTTTCTTTAATCCCTTTCAAATCTCAAAAAAATATTTATTTAATCAGAAGAAAACAAATCCATTTTGTCAATTCACAGCCATGACAGAGGTCATCCACTCCTCACCCTCTTCCTCATCTTCTTCTTCGTTGCACAATTTTCAGTCTCGGTCATTTCGGGAAGAAGAAGAAGAATTAGAAGAAGAAAGGGTTTCTAGGGTTTTGAATCAAGAAATAAAGGAGAGAGTTAAGGACAGAGATCAAGTGTCTCTGTTGGCCCTTTTGGTCACCCTTTTCAGAAAATCTTTTTGGGTTGCTTGCAAAACGGATAGAGATAAGCTTTGTGGCATGGAGATTGGATGGCCGACTAATGTGCGCCACGTTGCGCATGTTACCTTTGATAGATTTAATGGGTTCTTGGGATTGCCTGTGGAGTTTGAGCCTGAAGTGCCTAGGAGAGCTCCTAGTGCAAGGTACGTATGTATTTCTCATACTTGGTAGAGAAAATGTGAATGTGGGTTGTTTTTGGTGTTTTAATGGATTACCCATGTATATATTTTATTTTTATTTTTTGAGTTTCTTCTATTGTAGTTGATGGGTTTATGTTCTAGTTTATGGAATGATTGATTTTTTCTTGTTTGTGGGGAATTTGGGAAAGGGTATATATTTGTAAGATTTCTGCTGGTTATTGTTCTGGTTAGATTTTTTGGGTTGTTTAATTCTTGACAATGTGACTAGATAGGAATTAGGATTATTTCTGTATTGAAAAGGGAATTTTGCATATGATAGCTCTTCATGGTTGTTGATATCTTGAAAATGATTTTCTATTTTATGTGCTATCGGAATTCATATTCTTAGAACTTTGTAAATTGTTGAGTTTAATAGGTGGAAATTTTTAGTTTCCTTTTATCATAGGAGATGCAATTTCGAATGGATTAGATATCTACACTTTATTTGAAGCAATCAGCTAAGGGTGAATTGACAGATGATAGATACATGGCATTGTTCGGTACTGAAAATCTTATATTTCATTACAATTTGCTTTGGAAGAGCATTGGTGTCGTTCACTTCTTCACTCCTCTGTCATTGGATGTTTTCCATCTCTCTTGCTCTCTCCTACTCTTTTTATTATATTTACTTCGCTATGCTTTGTAGTTCGGATGATATCCTTTGATGAAGAGGTTGATTTCATAATTGGCACACTGCTAACCCTCAATGTTTTTTAGATATAATTCAGCTATCAGTTATCATATTATTTTTTTCACATTCAGAAAAATGATGCTACAGGAAGGACATAAGCAAGATGTTTAGCAGTAAAGCAATTAAGATTTAGTATTGCAGGAATTCTGCAATCAAGCGCAAGTCTAGATCTCACTGAGGAGTATTCTCAGATATACAACTAAGATTAAAATAGAATGACTTAGAATTTGTATCACATCATTTGCATGTTGCTTTGGGACTAACCAATATATGAATCTCTTTAAATATTGATAAGGAAAGTGAATTGATATGAAACTGATAGAACAATTTTCATTTAAATCAAAACGACGTGCCAAGTTCTTGGGCCACCATTATAACTTTGGAGATTCCTCTTTTCTTTTTTTTCCTGTTTACTATGTTTTAGGTATCAGGGTTGAGTTCATTCTTATTTTGAGTTGTATTAAGTTCATTGATATATTCTAAATATAGTTTCATATTCCCACATTTGGGTTGCCTGAAACCGCATCGGCACCCATCTACTTAAAAAATGATAAAACTTTGGAACCTCATTACAAGTTACAATATTAACTGTTTTCACATTGAACATTATATACATATCTTACTTCATAACAATCACGTTTTCTTCAAAGTTAAGGATGCGTTTTGTAGTAGCATTATTGTTTTTCTTTTATTTTTCTCTACGTTTGACTAGCATTTTCCCATCTGTAGCACCACTGTTTTTGGAGTTTCCACAGAATCCATGCAGTTGTCATATGACCATAGAGGGAACAGTGTTCCAACGATACTGCTGCTGATGCAACAACGTTTGTATGCTCAAGGAGGATTGCAGGTCTTAATGTTTCTCCTCTTTCTCATTTTAGCATCGAATACATTTCCTCAATGCTGTGTTAGAGCGACTTTCTCCAGCCATTTTTATACATCCATCACATATTTCATTAGCTCTATAATCTTTATTGAACTTTTGAACTCATATGTACAGGCAGAAGGGATTTTCAGACTCAATGCAGAAAACAGCCAGGAGGAATTTGTCAGGAACCAATTAAATGGGGGAGTGGTTCCAGAAGGCATTGACGTACACTGTTTGGCAGGTCTCATCAAGGTATACTTTTGATACAGAATCGCGTGGAGTCTTTTATGAACATATTTCATTTTCCATGTGGTTATAATGCCATCAGAATTTATTATTTATTTGCAAATATGGGATACAGCTCATGTTTTAGTTCCCTGTTGTTGATTACATGTTGTTGAGAATTGTAATTAATATATAGTCTCCCTGGGTAATGCTCTAATATAGGTTTGCATTAATTTCCCCGAAGAAAATAGCAAATTAATATTATTAGGACTTCATTGTAGTTTTTAGTTTTTGGTGAAAGTATACAGGTTCTCTAACTGCGAATTCCTGGTAGTATCTTATTAGTTTCCTCTTGCCAGTATTTTATTTCATGGTTACAAGTAGACTCCTCTTCACACTGGTACTTTCAACTTAATAGTTCTTGTAGCACATACTGAAAGAAGTTTTCCTAAGCCAAGTACATTCATGAATGAATATGCATGAAAATAAGCTTGTCCTCGAGCATGTACAGAGACTAAATATTGCCATTTGATCATTAAGTTAACTGGTTTAATCTTTTTGGATTATATAACTTGACTTATTGTGCATATGATTTTGTAGGCATGGTTCAGAGAACTCCCAGCCGGTGTGTTGGATACCCTATCACCTGAGCAGGTAATGCAGTGCCAGTCAGAGGAAGACTGCTCTGCTCTAGTGAGGCTTCTACCCCCAACAGAAGCTGCTCTACTGGATTGGGCCATCAACTTGATGGCTGATGTTGTTCAACAAGAACATCTAAACAAGATGAATGCACGCAATATTGCAATGGTGTTTGCGCCAAACATGACGCAGGTGAGTTAGAGTTGATCTTGGTGTGGAGATGTGTTTGAACAGTGTCATAAGTCATACCCATATAGTTGGGTACCTTTGAGTTTATGTCCAGAAAATAGATTTTTGAGGTTATCTTAGAACTTGAAATTCTGCTAATTGTTTTTAACAATTGTTTATTTATTTATGATTTTTCTGAATCATATCGTAATATTAATTAAATATACGAGATAAAGGTTACATTTTATTTTTTTACCAATACAAGGGAACATCAAGTGTTCTGGGAGTATAGTAGTTTTAACAACAAATTATTGGGGTAGATACAAAGTTTTCAGGTACAACTAATTTTTACTCAGAAAAAACCAGATTGACTCATTCAGATGTGAATAACTGATTTATGGACTCTCCCCTCCCCTTCTCTCTTTTCACCTGCTTGCAGATGGCAGATCCATTGACTGCATTGATGTATGCTGTACAAGTTATGAACTTCCTCAAGACACTCATTGCAAAGACACTTGAAGCAAGACAAGAATCTGTAATAGAACCAGCCCATGATTCCCGTGTAGAACCTTCTGATGAGAATGGGCATCAGGGTCCTTCACAGCTGTTTCCGGAAGAAACTACTGAAGAAAATGAAGAGACCGAGCTGGCCTTTATTGCCGAAGATCCTCTTGTAGAAAATAATTCCGGCACTAATCAAATAGATAACATCAGCGATGAAGAATATCTCAGTTATACAACTTCTACCGAGGAATCTGATGGCACTGGATACAGTGAAACTCCTAGTCGTGTTTCCTCTGTTGGTAATACAACAGAAGCAAGTTTAACAAACGCTGCAAAAATCCAGGTGGAAGATACCACTGGAGAGAGTATATTAGGTCAGTCAAGTGAACCAAATTACAGTAAGATTTCGGGACAAATCAATGGCCGGCAAATTGTGGCTCAAGCTTTGGGACCTATTGATAAAAGCAAGGGAATTAGCAATTTAAGCAGGATAAACTCAAGGTCAGAGCGGATTGAGGCCTGGCGGTGAATGCCTATGGTTAATTCTACTAGGACAAGAAGAATGCATTTCTCTTTAGCTTGTGAGGTTGTGAAAATTTGTGTATTTTGTTTTGGTGGTGGTTGAGCTCCTTGACCTTTTGCCATTTTATTGTATTCCATTCCATTCATCCTATGGTATCATACTCTTGAACAAACAGCTAAAATGGGAGAAATTTCATTAATATAGTTTGAAAATGTTAATGTAAACTTGTTGAAAAATAAAATAAATAAATAAAACAATTAAAAAATAATAAATAAAAACTCTATGAATTTGTATTAGCTTTTATCCAAGGGTCTATTCAACTGAAGTTTTTCCAATGAAAACAGAATGGGAAAACATAAAAATTGCACATTTTAAACAGAAGTAGGCATTCACTGAGAGCATGGCTGGCTGGCTGGCTATTAAATTAGAATTATATCAAACACTATTTTAGGTTTCAATTTCTTAAGCCTTAATCAAGGTGACGATAGTTACTTATTAAAAAAAAAGGGATAAAGAAGAATATTAATAGAAATATGGCAGCTCTTTTTAGAATTCTATATTTCTTGTAACCATCCCTTGTTCCACTCCAAAACGATGTACCCTAAAAAATAGCACCTTCTTTTTGACTTTATCTATCCTCCATAGCCTCTCTCTCTCTTTCCTATGTCTTTCTCTCTCTAAAAAAGGAACTTATCTATTTGTTTACTCCTCTGTTCTATTTGTTTGTCCACTTTATCATCCAAAAAAAGATAATAATACAGAGGCAAACCATGGCAGCCTGCGGAAGCCTTCCAAACATCTTTGAGAAGCCATTGCTGGGGATTCCAACTCTCCGGCAATCTCTTTCGCCATGGAAACATCTCAATTCCCTTGAAGATTCCTCATTTTCTCTCTCTTCTTCCTTCTCTTCATCCTTCTCATCACCAACCTCATCCTCCTCCTGGACCTCCTCCTTTTCATCCTCATCATTCTCGTTAGATTTTAGCCCACAACTTGGGAATGAAAATCTCAACAACAAAGAAAAGAACGAGAAAAAACATTTTAGACATAGCGATAGCTTTTCTTCCATGAATCCAGAGAGTTTATCTCTATGCACAGAAGGTCTTGGCTTCCAAGGCTGCGAGGATATTGAGGCCCCTGTTAGTAATAATTGCTGGAGGTATCGCAAGGCGAGAAAATGTATTACAAGGCATACGTCAAATGAATATCAATCTGTTTGTGAATCGAAGAGATCAAAGAGATCTAGGATAACTGGGGAAGAATTCCCTCCACCAATTTCTAGTATTGGGAGGAGTGGAAAGCCTTGGTTATCTCTCAAGTCTTATAGGCACAATGGAAGATTTATTCTTAAGGAGGTAAGAATTCCAGTACAGGAGTTCTTGCATGCATGCAGAGAAGATGGACGCTTGAAGCTACAATTTATACAATCCGATGAAGAAGAAGATTACGGCGATGAGAATGATCAAAGTTGTGATCATTGCGGTTATTGGGATGAAGAATATAATGGCGAAAAGGATCTTGGAGATGAAGGCGAGTGTTTATAGGTAGGGAAGATTCATGTTTTCATTGTTTTTGCATTAAAAGTTGCTAAGCTTTCAATGCTCTGTTTCTTCTGTTGTTTCTTTTACTTGAAATCCAGCTGCAAATAATTAGAATGAGAAGGACATGAATATGATCGCTTTTCAATTACACATGTTTTTTAGTTTGGATTTACCTTCACCGAGAAAAATACTCCGTACCAAATTTATTTGGCCTAAACAATAACACGTTCTACTGTCTCCACGTACTTTCTAAGCCTAGTAATGCGTAATGAACACCACTTTAGCTGGGAAAATTAGCAGTTAAATAAGTTATTTTATAAAGATAAAAAACAGAACGATTATGAGAAACATGTTCACAAACGGAATCTAATCTAATCAACGTAAAGATGTTAAATGTAAATGAGCAATCAAATCTTTACATGTAAATGAGCAATCAAGATGATGAGTACGGTTTAAGATGGAATAGAGTTGACATGCATGACCTATAAAATAAAATCCAACTAAAAAGGCCAAGTATTAAAATATATACAAGCAAAACAAATTAACAAGTATCAAGTTTGATATAACAACTTCTCTAGTTTCAACACCGTAAAGTAACATTCATGATTCAACTAATAGTATATCTACAATAGATTCAAAGGAAAAAGGAACATGGATACACTAATTGCAACAAACTGCACCAGATCAAAAGAGCGGGCCCCAAGATTAACTAGTATCATGTTTGATATAACAAGGGAAATCAAAATAACTGGTATTGTTGTATCGACTAATGTAGGTCTGCATCTGAAGAAGAGAATATTCATATCACATACAAAAAGGAATATTCATATTACATGTTTAAATCATGCATGTCTTTGATGGGAAGAGTTTTCTAATGGGATCCCCTGATAATCAGTTCTTCGCCAAGTTGAGCATTACAAATAGCATGCATGTGACACAAGCAAAGCTTAATGAAGTTTCTCTTCAGGTCTAAGGCTTAGCTTACATGTAAGAAAATCAGATTTATTTTCATGGTATGTAACATTTACCTCTGAAGATAAATAACTTACTAACTCTTTAACAAATAGGATAGAACATAACACGCATGGTTGCTGAACAGTTTCTATCAAGCACCTCAAATAGAAGGAACTAAAAGGATAGATCAAATTGAAGGATTTCTTCCATCTAATGTCAAAAGCACCTTGTATAGATCTGGACGCCGATCTCGAAATACACCCCAACTTTGCCGCTTTGTTTTTATTTTATCCATATCAAACTGTGCTATAAGAACAGCTTCTTCTTTATCGTCAGCTTCTTCAACAATTTCTCCAGTGGGTCCTGTTCATGATAACAAAAAAGTCCAAAATTGATTAATAAAGTAAGAAATCAACTTATGTCATGATACCTGTGTCATTTATGCTATATAAACACCAGGAAAACAACTAATCGAATACCTGTTATAAAAGAGTTACCATAGAAGGTGATCTCACTCTTGCCATGCTCCGTCTCAATTATCTCCTTCCCTACGCGGTTTGAAGCTACTAAAGGTACCTGAAAATGAATAAAAACTTTCATACCATTTTGGGCGGAAATTGTCATAAAGAAGAACAGCAATGAAAACTCTACTTGGGAATTCTAAGAACAGTAATTTACTCAGTAGCGTATCAATAGGTAACACCACAATGATGAAGTTTTATAAATGGATCTAATCACAGGCACATCCCTCGATATGATTCGTTAAAAGAAAAAAGTTCCTCTGAAATACATCTAACTGTGCAATATATGCATTTGGCTGGGAAAAACACAGTATTAATATATACGTGTGTGTGTGTGTGTGTATATGGAATATTGACTGGACGGTTATTAGCAAGGATGCAAATATTATTTACGTTTATAGATATCCCATAGTACAATGCCGACATTTGAATAAAGCAGGATACACATTTAACCACCATTAATCAACCCATTACCTAAAGCATATGACTTTCAGAGAAACTGAAATCCTAAGAATTAACCGACTTAATTGAATATAACTGCAAGACTGTAGATTACCACATTAGCCCCGGCATGCCCTTGCATCACCCGTTTCCAGTGATCTCGAGAATCAAGGCCTTGATTTTGAGGTTCAGAACCTATAGCAGTGGGGTAAAATAATATCTCTGCACCTTGAAGAGCCATAGCTCGGGCTGCCTCAGGAAACCACTGATCCCAGCATATTGCTAACAAAAGATAAGAAGCAGTTGCTTTAGGCTTCCTGTCTATGATTTCCTTGTACGTACAATGATAGAAGAAGCACAAGCCTTCTGATTCACTTATCCATTAATAATACTAGTAACATTGCAAAGCCAAAGTCTATGTATTAAACTTCTGTACTATCCTTATAGTTACTCACCTGGTTGGCGGTTCATCCACACAAGATTACATCCCGCCCAGGAATCAATAATAAGCAACATAAAAATTTTAAATTTTGTGCCTACTCACATAACATTAAATTTTTAAAAAAGAAAATCATACCTACTCCAATTTTTGCAAATTTAGTCTGGAATACCTGTTCACCAACACCATCTCTACTGTGAAATTCATAAGATATAGGGAAAAAAAGACATTATACATACTGAAGATATGCTTATTCAAGGAGTAAAACTCACCTTAAAGCCAGTGTCGCCTGGATTGAAGTAAAATTTTTCCTGGTAACCTGAAGGGAAAAGCTACCAGTAAGAATCAAATAAAATAAATCAGAGACGAGGTAAACTACTCTGGATGTAACGTACCAGGTCCATCTGGGATATGAGACTTCCTATATAGTCCGAGATTGGTCCCATCAGCATCAATTATGGCTATCGAATTGTAATGTGCATTGTTTGCCTCCTCAAAGAAGCTAACTGGTATTACAACTCCCAACTCTTTTGCAAGTCTCTGCATCCTGCAAAGTGCAAGTAATAACATAAGTTGGCTTGAGTGAACAGCCCAACATTCAAAGCCCACCGGTCAAAGCAAGAAATGAATTTATGTTACCGTCAAGGAAATAACTATAGCATCAGTTACATATTACGTAAGAAGATCCATTTCGATCTAGCCAAGAAAAGTTCTTGGACCAATTACAATCTCATATATTCACCTCAGAATCGTGGGGTGGTCCTTATAAGGCTGTGCTCGCTTAAAGTAGTCTTCCCTTTGTGCTTGACAAAAGTAATAACCCTCAAACAGTTCCTTAAAACATCCACACGACATAGAAAGGATGTGAATATCAAGATTAACCAAGGGTTATGTAAAAGTTTCATCTATATATCTTATATAAAAGAGATGTAATCCCTTGAACCACGTTAGTAACAAAACAAACAAATACCACTCCAATTGCAGGACCTCAAGGACTAGTATAGAGAGAAACAAAAGTACAACGCCAATAAATTTAAGAAAGATAAAAAAAGGTTAAGAGACTAAAAGACGAGCAAGCAATGAAAGTAGCACACATAGGCTGTAAAATCTCAGACCTAGGCACAACTCTCTTAGGATCTGCCACAACTTTTAGAATCCATAAACAGTGTATATATATCATATAATATATATATATATATATATATATATGTTTTCACACACATATCTATACTATATATAATAAGGAGAACAACCAAAAAATGTTGGCCGAGTTAATTGAGCTTTTTTGATTGGTCATGATGAGTTGACTCAGCAAATGGATATTCTTTTTTGAGTTATTTATGAAAATAAACTCTTTAAACTTTATCTCAAAACTAAATCATACTTATCATATTAAAAACTCATGTTATCTCCTCCAACAAAAGTTTTTTTTTGTATAGATTTATATATTGATTCTCTAAATCTTTAAAGTGCATAATATGCAAGATTTTGTTGTTATGAGATTGTTAGTTATTTTATATACTCGATGTGAAACATAAGATTATTATTGACTTTTTAAAACTCATTTGAATATTTTCAAACTCAAAATTGATAGAAATTTAATTAATGCTAGTCTATAAAGTATCTAAAAAATACAACGAATTATAATATTTTATTGTTGTATAGTTGTAATATCATATCAAATTTAAATTTGAAATGTCTCAAATTAATCTTACATTCTGGAACAGGAATAGTACTATATGTGCTAATAATAGAAGTTGTGGTGAAGGTATATATAATAATTTTCAAATATTTTACATTGCACAATAATATAATATGGTGTTATTATAAATTATTTATTAATTTTATATGTTATATATGATAATATTTATTAAAATAAATAATCAAATAAGGGAAAAAAAATACCTTTGCCTTGCAAGGGTATGCATTATAAAAGAATGATCCATAGCCACAGTTAGTTGATAGCCAACATCCGACATATTATAAGTCGGACGATATTTTACACTAGCCATCCATCATATTATACGACAGACAAGTGAATAAAAATTGTTCGACATATCATACATCGGACGCTGACTACCAAATAACTATGACTATGGATCAGGCCCATGTGTATATATACATATATATATATATATATATATATATATATATATATATATATATTACTTCATAGAACAAATAAAAAGAAGACATAATGTAGCTTGAAAATGCATCACAAACTAAAAATGTTCATTCTGAAGGCTCTGAACATAAATATTAGAAGCACGCACCTGAATTAGAATTATGTTTGCACCTTTTTCATGAGCAGCTCTAACCAGCCTGCATTGAAGGAGACTTATTAACAATGGATCCAATTCCAAGGGATTTGAAGAGGAATGGTAAATTCCATTATATTAGCTTTTACTTTCTAGTTAAGATGATTTGTAAACACAACGATTGTCCACTACTCTGAAAGAAGCATTACCTTATAATAGAATCCAATCATTTAAAAATGCAAAAATTTCTCTGTCATCATATTTCTGGATAAACAAACAAATTGTTTTACTTTCCTCCTCACAATTTTTTTTCTTGTTTTCTTTATGAGACAGGGGTGGCTTTTTCTTAGAAGGACACTAGTAATATTATAACAAGTGCACTGCTGGTAAAATATGCATATCTAACATTTCACAATGTAAGATTTTAAGATCAGATATCACAATAAATCACACAAAAATTAAAAAAACGGAAAAAAAAAGAACACACAGTTATTCAGGTTGATCAATTTGGCTAGTCCTGCTTGTTTGATGTATTCATGTAGCAACCTCACATACTCTACATGATACATACACCAAACAATGTTTTAGTCACTATAAACTCTAACTCCTATAACATGAGCTCAATCACATAAGGCCCAATACATTAATCAAACCCAAGACCAGGCTACTAATATTTTCTCAAGCCCAAATACACATTATGCTTGGCTTCCTGGGGGTCTACGGTTATTTGTCAGACTCGCGGAAGTATGAGTTAATCTCAACACACAAATGTGTATACTCCCTCCGTTCCTAAAAGATTGTCGTTTTAGGAAGTAATTTTTGTTCCAAAAATATTGTCGTTTTGAGTTTATCAATACACATTAGTTATTTTTTCCTATTTTACCCTTATTTAAAGTTTTCTCCTATTTAAAGCTTTATTCTCTTCCCAATGATTCTTATTCAATTTAATGTTATAATCCAAATAATAATTGGTTGAATAAGAAGTAATTTGTTGAATTGAATAAGAAACATTGGGAAGAGAATAATTGGTTGAGACAATTAATAAAGGTAGTATAGTATTTTCGTTAGATATTAATTATATTTCTTAATCTGTGTGCATTAACCTTAAACGACAATCTTTTAGGAACAAAGGGAGTAGTATATATGATATCCAAGCCATGGATCATAAGTTCATAAAAGAACTAAAATGTCAGGACATCAAGAAATCGGAAGTATAGTTCACATAAAAGAGTGGTCATACTTCAAATTGCTCGTAGGTGTGGTGCTCATTTCTCATAGATTCTTCTAGCAGGCAGAACTAAGCCCTATTGCAAGATTTCATAAGTTCGAAGCAAGAAAATTTTCCTTTGCTAATATTGAGAACTAAAATGTTGTTGTTTTTTTATATGAATATTTGTCCCCAAAGTATGGGGAATGGAACCTGTGACCTTGAAAGTTATTCCTCAAAGCCTCTACAATTTCTCCCACAAATAACATGTTTAGCGCATGATCAAACTCCCAGCAATGTACCATTTTTGCAAGTAAGCTAAAACAACTAAAGTCTAAACACACACACACACATGATGTCAGTTACCAAGTAGTCTAGACTCTAGAGTTATCATAGCAGCATAACACTTGCTCCAAATGACCTCTTAAAAGGCCAACTGAATTATTCTGGGCCTGCCATAAAGTGTTTGGAACCACATGATTATGGAATTTCAACTCAAAATGGGATTATTAATGTTTAGAATACCTAAATTTAAATGGAAATTGAATTTGACCTGATATTAAAAATGCTTCGAAATTCCAGCAAATATAGTCAGATTCTTGTGATTTCAAATTATTTAAAGTAAAAACAAACAAACAGTTCCGTACACCCTTTTTACCAACATCTCTTTTCAAGTTCTAGTTTCTCCAGAAAAGGTAAAAATGGTAAGATTCTAATTCCTATTTACCCCAAACATAAAATAGGAACTGTACAAATTAATGTTCCATTTTCATTATTTGAATTCAGCCTTTTGAAATTTTCTCAGAATGATTTGATTAAGACGAAAAAAAATAGACCTTTGATTCCACAAACCGTAAAATCTAATCTATAATTAAGGATTAATGGACTTTTGAGCGAGTATTTGTATATTCAAGATATATATATATATATAGAGAAAGAGAGAGAAAGAAAGAAAAAGTAACCTGACGGCGGTGGCGACGTTGGTGTCGACGTCGTCGGTACAAGCGAATTGCAGAGCTGAAACCACCACTTTCCTTCCTTCCATAACTCTCGCACTTTTTCGGAGACTTGGAAAGATGATAACTCTGTCGACTGTCGGAGAGAAGTAGAATTTGGTCTTTCCTTCTTCTTTGCCTTAATTGCATTTGGGGCATCAAAGTCTGTCTCTATTGCACTTTTACCCTCAAAGTTTTCTGTTTTTCTTTAGGTCCTCCAAAAGACAAACCTCAATGTTTCATGTTTGTTATTGATCCAAGTCTGGTGGGGAATGAATGACTAGTAATTATAACTGCTAGGCAAATGTGGTTATGGAATCAAAGGTATCAACTCTGAACATTTTTAATAAGCTCCTCATATATCCATCCTACTGTACTACCAAAACTATATTCCAAATCTCCCCACATTAACAACTAAAGAAAAATGATTTTGTAAAAAGCAGCCATAAAATATAGCTCCAAAATTATACCCAGTGAACAGGGCCATAAATAATGAGACCGCCATGTATTGTAATAAATTTAAGTCAATATATATTTAATACATATTTGAGATTCGTAAGAATTATAAGAGTCCTGTTTATTACACATATTCAAAAATTATTATCACTACATCCACTAATATTTGTACACGTAACTCACAATCAAAAAATCTTTTTGACGTAAATTTTCACAATATATATTTTTATTATTATAATCATTATTTTATTATTAATAATAAAAAAGAAATTAGAAAACTGATATATACCAGTCCGGTTCGATTTATACCGATCCATAAAAATGTCGAACCGAAACCGGTACCGAAAAACCGTTATATACCGTTTTTTTTGTACTGAACCGGCCGATTCGGACCGGTCTAGTTCGTCCAAAAACCGAAAAACCACTTCTTCTTTTTTTTTGCATATCCCTAATTGGATGATCACATTTAAAACCCTAGATGACACATGGACCAATGTATACTTATGTATATTTAGGGAAAGGTAATGTAAGTCACATGTCTTACTTAAATTTGGTTAAAGTTATTTAATAAAATTTTAAATTAATCTTTTTATTAAACCCAAAATAGAAAAAAGTAACTTAAACCTTGGTTAAGACATTGTCAAATTATATATATATATATATATATATTAATTTTTAAAGAGAATTATTTTTTCCCAAAAAAAATAATTTAAGATTAATTGCACGTTGCTCAATGGAGTTTGGATATTGTTCAAATAAAAGCCTTATTACTTTTTGAAGTTCATGAAATTTTAAATTTAAAGTTGATGTTAACTTATTTAGATTTTGAAAATAAAAAATAATTTAATTCATAATACCTTTAGATACTTAATACTCCCCCTGTTTCATTATATAACATCAATATTAATTTTGTAAAGTCAATTTTTTTTAATTCAAAATGGATATAAATTAGTATACATACTTTTAGGCAATACAACTAGAAAAATTATGAACTACTCAACTAGTACTTTTAATTAAAATTTTTATTATTTATAAAAGTTAAATGAATGATATCAATTAATTTGAATTTAAATATATTTCAAAGTGACTTTAAAAATGAAAACTTGTTTCTATATTATTCCTTTATGACTGTATTAACTTAGGATTTTTTTTAAAATAAAACAATTCAATATTTCATCAAACAGTTATATTTGTTCAATTTAACATAAAATTATATTTGTCCAATTTAACAGAATAATTTTTTTATTAAATTCAAATAAGAAAATTTATAATATTTTTAAATGTAAAAACAAGTTAAGAAAAAACAAAAAACACAAAACGTACGTGTTGGGTGTACAGAGCATGAAAAGTGGCACAGCATGCAGAGCCCCACGTGTTTAGTTAACCCTGCCATCCCAAAAAGAGAGTTGCATGCGTATAATATCTTTACAAGAAGAAACCTTTAATTTTCCGGCGATATTCCGGTGAACAGAAGCAAATAATGGCAACTTCTGCAGCGACTGATGTTGTCCCCGACGTTGACAATCAGGAAACTTTTGGTGTTGATCCTGAAGGAGAATTAGAGCCAGAGATTAGTTCAGATTTTCAGGTTGATCCTCACGATTTTACTACTTCTAAACACTTCAAGGTAATTTTATTAATTTACCACTATTAGTATTGTGTTGTTCTTATATTTATTTATGTTGAATTTATAATACGAGTATTATTTTTTTAGTTTAGTTTTTTTGTTAAGCCAAACCTAAGGAAAGGAAAGGAGGGGAGGGGAATAACTTACTTAGACCATATTTGTTTGTAAAAAGAATACATAGATCGAACTATTTGTCTTAATCTAAAATTATTTCGGATTATTTAATTTTTTGAAGAGGAACTAATAGTCACTTATGTTACGTTTGGATTGGAGTAATGAATGTGAGAATGAAATGAAAAAATTGTGTTTGGTTGCGATTGAAATGAATTGAAATTGTTATTAATTTTTCTCAAATTTATGAATTTTATCGAATGAAATAACTCATTCAAACTATAATCTATTTCATTCTTTTAATCCAAACAAACGTAGTATTAATGTGAGATTATTAGTCCCATAAAACTATTTGATAGCTTAAAATAGGAGACTATTAATCTTACGTCGATCATGGGATTAAATAGTCCATCATTAATAGCCTTAGAAATAAAAAAAAATCATAGATAAAATAATCTGAAATAATATTAAATTAAGACAAATAATACAATCTCAAATATATACTTTTTTTTTAAACAAAAATGGCCTTAGTGTCTTAATCTGCTCCGGTTTCGCCTTCTCGCACTCCCAACCTCTATTGATTGATAAAAGTGTGTCGTATGTATCGAAGGAAGAAGCGGATGAAGCCAACAAAGAATCAAGAAAGAAAGCTGGTAATGGAGTTGAAAATTTGAAATCAGGCCTTCTAATATCTGCGGGAGTTATAGTAATAGCTGGGGCTGTATATGCTGCTGTAGGCAGGAGGAATTAAGATCAAATAAGCACAAAATGCATGCATGCATGCATGCTGCTGCCTGCTGGTGCTGGATATATTAATTAAATGTACTTAAAAGTAGTAGACTATCACTTATTCTAACTCTTTTGTAATACACTATTTAATCTTTGAATTTACTAGTATATGAGTGTATGAGAACTTAGAGAAGATGAAGATCCCTTAAATTATTTTGTTACAACTGCTGCATTAATTTAAATTTTAACACCATATATGTTTTTGAGCTACCACAAAAGTAATATTTATTATAACTAATGCTACAACTTACACAACTTTATGCTGTTGTGCAGTACAAGGTAAACTTAGAAATAATTTTTTTTTTTGCCCAAAACATTATGTTCATACCATTTTTTATTAATTTTTTTCCTCGAATTGGGCTTTAAAATAAAAAGTATTTATGAACTATGTGTGATTAGAATGAAATAAAATACTTATTAAATATATATGAGTTATGTTGGCATTTGGAAGAAAAAATTATAGCTTGAGAAATTGATATATATATATATATATATATATATATATATATATATATATATATATATATATTTTCATCCAACAGGATAGGGTTGGTGTTGATAATTTTATTTGATTTTGTATTTATTATATTTCAAACTCAAGTAACTCTCAATTTGATAGTGAAATCATATTTTCTGGAATTAAAATAATTTGTTCATTTATAGTGAACTTGTGAGATTTTTGTGTGTACGTAGAGTGTTATTTATAATGAATTAAAGTGAGTTGAATGAAATATGATTTACTAATTTGATTCATGAATCATTAAATAATTATATCAATCACTAATTGAATATATTGTATCTTTAATAAAAAATGTGTTAAAATTTGTGTAAAATAAAAATAAAAATTTGGGTTGCTGAATTACTAAAGTTAGATTGTGAAATTGACTTGGAACCAACTAAAATAATTTGATATTTGTTTTATTATATTTTGATATAATAATATTGATATTGATGACAGCTTCACACTATATGTAAAATATATATATAGAATATTGTTTTCACAAACCTTTTAGAGCAAGATTTTAGTCTTCACCCTAAACATTAAGTTTAATTTTAAAAAAACTTGTGTTTTTTTCTTATATTCGTTAGGTTATTCTAGTATATACAGATATCAATTTCATTAAATTAATTGATATCATTCAATTAATGCTAGTAGATTAGTAGACATCATGCATGTATGTATGTATGTATCTAAGGTTCTTACTTCACTACACTTTGTAAAAGTTTTGTTACTAAGGCTCATAACCGATGTCGTTTTGCGTGCTGCTACTCTTACAAACAGCACAACCTTTATTATATTTAAAAATTAATAGAGTCAAAAATGATTTTATCCATGCGCTAGTCCTTCTTTATCTGCCGGTTACTCATCCCAATCAATTCGAGCCGTTAGATCATTTATTAGACGGTGTGAGCTTTGGTTGCCCAAACAATACTTCTAGCTATATATATTTGTTGGGTGTTGAATTTAATCATAATGAACAATAAATTAAGAAAATTAATATTTATACAATACTTTTTGATATTTTATTTTTGTTATAAATTTATGAGTTTCCTAAATTAAGTGCCACAAAAACATTGGTTCGTTTCACGTGGAACACTGGAGATCCTCTGACGTGCTTCTACAGAGTAATTCACTTAATCTTCCCCAAAAGGCCATAACTGAAAAATTACTGCTGGAATAATAAACCTCGAAAAAACCCCAAAATTATCTCCATTTTAATCACCAAATCAAACTCTTTCTCTCTCTATCATACGCCAATGGCGGTTCGCCCGACGATGACTCGATTCCCCTCGGACCGGGACGCGCAAGAGTCGTCGGGGCTGCCGTGGGGAATGACGTTGACGCCGTTCGCTGCCAAGGACGAGAACGGAATCGCACCGGTGTACGGATCCGACGGCCACTTGCTGCCGAGGTGCGAGAATTGCTGGGCTTACTACAATACGTACTGTGATCAGGAGCAGTGGGCTTGGACTTGTGCTCTCTGTGGGACCCTCAATGGCCTTTCCTCTCAGACCATTGCTCGTTACTCTCTTCCTCATACTTGCCCGGAGAACATGTCATCTTTCATAGATCTCGAATTGCCAAGTAAATTCCACCCTCTATATTATTTGCACCGATTATTCTTTATTCAATTGTAACTTCTGCATCAAATGTTGTGCATTTATTTGGGTTTATGAATAATAATCCTGGTGACATTATTTCTCTACATTTATGTATTTACAAACATACGTGGGGTATATATGCATATGTATGTTGTGTGTTGAATGGTCTTCACTGAGTAGTATTAAAAAATCTAACTTGTGGATGTTCATTTCCTAATGAAAGGATCGACTCAGATGCTAGGAAGCTCAGATGATTTTGTGTTGTTTGTTTATGTATGTAGAAATTATGTTGTCTAGTAGATTATACTAATTCCCAAATGGAGTTTTTATAGTGTTCCACTATTTAGCATACATGTATAGTTGTGTTTTGGTTAAATGGGCTAAATTGTTGGTGTTGACTGTTCCAAACTCTACAACTAATACCTTTTCTAATTTTATTGATATAGTGTTGGATTTGGGTGTATGGTTGATTAGCCCCACAAACCATTTTCATTTCTTTTCAGTTTACCCAAATAAAGTGATAAATTGAATTCATTTAGTCTAACAGTTCTGCCAGTTACAAAATTCCATGGCTTTTAACTACATTTTATTATATAGCTTATGTGTTTTATTGTATCTCCATGTAGTATATGTGTCGCTGTGTGCACATATGTGGGCTCGTGGAAAAATATATAGAAAAAAGTAAGTCAGAAACTTATTTTTTTGTAGCCTGGTCTTGAAAAGAGAAACGCTAAATAGTTCACCTCGTTTGTGGTTAGCATTTTGTCCCATCTGGTTGCTGGGAAAACCAAGGAGAAGATAATGTACTTGAATATGGTTGTTTTTTAATGAATGGAAGAACAAGAGTTAAATGGTATTAGTTTCTTCTATATGCTTTGGTTTTCAAATAATTTAGAAAGAAGGCTGAATGATGCTTATTATTTTTGTGCATCTCCAACTGTTATAGTTGACAGTTCAAAAGCTCTTATTTTGTAGGAACAAAATTTTCTTGCATTTACGTGAAAATAAATTTTCTTCTTTTTGTTGTAGTGGAAGGTTCTGAGGAAGAGGCTATGCAGGCTCGACCAGTCTATGTCGCAGCCGTTGATTTGTCATGTAAGATTGGTTGTAAAGTAATTCTCTCATAGTGATATTCTTATTGTTTAGTTTGTTGAATGAATTAGAATTGTCTATGATGTCAGGGATTTTACTAATCAAATGTTTGTATGAGAGTAATATTACTGAGATTCTACAATATAGGTAGGGACCCCTCTAACAAATGGTAGTCAGTTTTTTTAGTTATTATTTCATGCTGGTTTTATACACATGTTCAGTCGAGCAGAAATTAGTTCAGGTCAACTTAATTTGTATGCAATCGAAACAATATTGAGTTTAATGTAACTAGAACTGTGGTTTGGTTCATTTAATGTATAAAGCCAAAAAATTTGAGATGAGGAGATGGCTAGATCATAACATAATCTTTTATATTTCATTAACTAGCCCACGTGACCTTTTTTATGTTTTTTTTTCTTCTATCATTCATTTATTTATTTATATAGTTATGTTCATCTTCCCATGTACTCCAGTCATTCATAAAATTTGTGTTTTCTAAACCAACTTTTTGTCGAACATCTGCTGCCTGATGGATTTCTGCAAATGTCATATATCATACCTTTTTTGCAATTGCCTGCAGCCTCAGAAGAATTTTTGGAACTTACTAAAAGTGCCCTGTTAGCGGCTTTAGAAGGTTGGTGATATTTAGAATTAGTACCATTAGTTCATATTTGATTGCAAGACGTTTAAATGTTGAATTCCAATGTTTTTGTTACAGCTCTTGGGCCTGGATCACTTTTTGGGCTGGCTACATTTAGCCACAAAATAGGTCTATATGATATACAGGGGCCTATTCCAGTAGTGAAGAATATTTTCATCCACCCAGATTCTGACAAAACCATGTCAATTGAGCTTGAAGATGTCATGCCCTTGTTTTCTTTTTTGGCTCCAGTATGTTTCTTGACAGACTCATGTCACATTGATTATGTTTTATTTCCTTGGTTTCTTGTCAGGCTATCAGCAAGATGCCCGACTCCTCTAGTACTCTTGAGCAATAAGTTTTTATGATATATGATTAAATGGGGGTAGTCTTAAACTGTCAGTAACTTCTGTTACAGGTGGAAACATGCAAGGATCGCATTGCTTCTGCCCTTGAAACTCTAAAACCAACATCCTCATGGGAAAGAACCACAGGTGCAGGTCAAGGATTAGATGGAGTCTTGCTTGGTGGTCGAGGTTTCGGAGTGGCAATGGAAGCTCTTTTCACTTATCTCGGGTCTGAATATGGAAATACATTTGCATTAGGTATTTTTTATTATATGGCCATCAAACTTGCGAATTTGATTGTTAAGCCGTCCTTTGTTGACCCATTCTCCCACTGTTTGTTTACGAGATATGAATTATGATGTGTGTTTTATCAACATTGAACTGAAATACAGCCAGAGTCTTTGCCTTTTTATCTGGGCCTCCTGATTATGGAGCTGGGCAACTGGATACGAAACGGTATGGTGAGCAATATGCTAGTAAAGGAGAGGATGCAGATCTTGCTTTACTTCCCGAGCAGACACCATTTTACAAAGACTTGGTATTTGGTTTCACTTGATTGGTAATATTTATTCTGGTTTGTGGTTCAAATGTAAGATTGATTTTTTTTTCTTCTTTCAGGCTGCTGTTGCTGTTCAATCAGGTGTTTCTGTGGATATTTTTGCTGTTACAAATGAATATACAGATTTGGCATCCTTGAAGTTTCTCAGTATTGAAAGTGGAGGGTCATTATTTCTGTATTCAAATACTGATGACTCAACACTACCTCAGGACATGTGAGTAACAAATACTGTTGAAGCTAATTTGAATATATTTCACCTTTAAATGTTATGGTGCAATATATTGGAAATGGCAGCCTGTTAATGCACTAAATCATCATTTATAATATGAATTCTGTACATGTTTCTAGCGGCATGATAGATGATTCATCTCTAAGAACTCTTTACCATTTGATGCGAAAGCATATGCATCAAAATTAGATTTTTTTACGTTTTATGGTTGATAAATTATGTAATTTGATTTGTAATTAAATGTAATTTTAGTATTGTAGAAGAATCAACAGTCTATGTGATTTGCATAATTTTAACATTTGATTCTTTAGTTTAAATTGGTTGTGGCATTCCATCAATCCATCCCTTCCTAACCTATTAGGTTGAAAAGTTTGTTGAGATTCTGGTGCCGAAATAATAATGCGAGATGGATTAATTGAAAATTAGAATCTGGCTTAGGGTTGATAATTTATTTTTGTTATGTAGGGTTGATAATTTATTGAGCAAAAAATAAATAAATTTTGACACAGTATAATTGTATTATCAAGTAAGCCTTGTGCCTAGTACTATTGAGGAAGTAGTAAATCTTTGTCTCGTGCTACTGAAGCTTTAGTGAGGGGAACCATCTTAATGTCCCTCTTGCTTTTATTAGTTAATTTGATAAGGAATATATTTTGCAGGTATCGAATGTTAAGTCGTCCATATGCTTTTAGTTGCATACTGCGACTGAGGACATCAACTGAATTTAAATCTGGTCATTCTGTAAGTGTGCATAACTAGCCTCAAGAGTTTATTAGTATTAGTATGGTTTATTCATGTTTTATGAAAAATGTTTTTGCAGTATGGTCATTTCTTCCCAGATCCAGAATATGAGAATGTTCAACATATTATCTGTTGTGATTCTTATGCCACATATGCTTATGACTTTGAGTTTGCGAATGATGTTGGATTTTCCAGGTAATAGATATATTCCTGTCAGTCGTCTTGCATTTTGTTTTGTTGATCTACTTATAATTTTGATGATCAAATGATTTACCTATTCATTTAAATCTAAATTATATGATGTGTATGATGTGGTTCACAATAGCAATGTAGTTAAGACATGGTATAACCCTCAGAATGTGATGCAGCCCAGGAGTTCTAATTTTAATTTTTTGTTTTTTTCTGGCTAGTAGTATTTTATTAGTATTATTTTTAGGAAAGTAAGGTTTTTATGACATCTTTAAATTTTATTTTGTCTTGGAGAGCAAGTAATGTACCACTAATTTTACTGGAATAGTTAATTATTTACATATACTTTGATTATTATGAGCTTTGTGTATTTTGGGTGATGTGTTCCCGCATCTTGGGTTGAACAAGTTGATTGAATCACTTTTACTGATGAATGCTTTAGTTTAGGGGTATTGATTCAATCCACACTCGCATTCTGTTCTACATCAAAATGCTGGTAACACTTGCAAGTGGACCCACTAACATGCTGGCTTGGATATGGAAGAAAAGAAGCTAAATCATTTGCAAAACACCTACATGTTGGATAGTTGAAAAGAGATACAGGATTCACATGAAAGCATATGCTTAGCTCAAGATTTAAGATTCTAGATGATTTTTTAGGTGAATTTTATTTCGCTCTTGCTTAGCAGATATCTGTTTCTATCAGTTTTTCACCTTTTAAAGGTGTACATCAACATCTAAACCATTAATGTGTTGGTATTTATGTTCTTGTAGAACCAAATGAAGGGTTTATCGCTCATTTGAAGTCCAAAAATCTTTTGGGATGCATGTTCATGAGATTGTATTGGTAGCCTATCTACTGCATGGTTTATGTCTTTAAAGATGTGATAAACAACACAAGAGTGAGACAGATGAATCCTGTATTGCCTGTTCATCTAGTCGATTATGTTAACGATAATACACTGCTCGGAAGGAACTTGAATTAATAATTAGAATAATATCATTGGCATAACTGGAGACAACTATAATATTTTGAGCATTGCTTGTTTGGTCAAATATATAATATTATTTTAAATCAACATGTGTTTATAAAAAGCTGTTGAAAAAGTTTTTCTGTTGAAGAAAATAGTACCATATAAGTAGTTATTTGCTTTAAACAAACAGGCCGTTCAAGGTAGTTGTGGATATATAGTTCTGTTGAATATTTGAAATATGCAATAGTCTAGATGATAAATAGTAAAATATAAAAACTGTTGTCATGCCAAGTGTTTTAGTGCTACACAGCCTACACCAATCAAATAGTTCTCTAAAGTCTAAATACAATAGATGAAATTAGGTTATTGTTACTTGATTTTTTTTATCTTTAATATTTTTAGATATATTTATTTTATAGGGCTTGGAGTAAATCTAGTTAACTTGTTATTTTATCGTAGTATGGACTGGATGTGTTTGCCTTTGTGCACCAAGTAAGATAACTTTTTGTGCACAAAATAGGATAACTTTTGTGACATTAGTTATATTACAGACAACATTTTGCTTTTGCAGATTATAAAATTATATTCATTTATAATTTTTTTGACTTATTAATTAAAGTCAACAAAAAGAGGTGACGCCAATTTACAGAGTTTGTACTTAATGTTTATTATATTCATTTATTTTTTGGCCTTCTTAATATTACTTGTTGATAGAAGGCACTTGAGCTCTAACTTTTAATGAATTCTGCTCTTTTTTCCCTTTAAATTTTTTATTTGGGAATTGATTTTTCCATAAGTAAAAGTGGTATGTCTACAAGGTCCTCACATGAATAGTAATTGGCCCCAGACTCGTATGCAAGAGACCTTGTGGAGTTATCAATTTTTACTTGTGGAAATAACAATTCCCATTCATTTTAAGTATAGTGAAATCATTATTGGTTCCTTTTGTGGTAGTTATAAGGGAATACCTAGAACACTTGAATTGATCATATAGGATTTTAAAATTTGTCCAGATACAGTTTTTAAGATTTTGTAGGCTGATCGCATCTTGTTTTCCTGCATTTGTTGAAACTTAGCTTTTCTTGTAATATGGGAACATATTATCTTTCAATACGACATGATTTCTGTACTGTCCAAAATTAATGTATCGACCAATTATTCTGCAGACACACTTCAGAACTTCCAATGGTACAGATTGCATTTCAGTATACTGTTGTTGTGCCTCCAGAGGAACTTTCAAATTCTGGATCGAGTGCTGCACGTAGGTAAGGTTAGGCTTCCAGAATATCAATCTGTAAATTTGTTGCCTCACAGGTCATTTGTCTGAGCTTGTAAGCACTCATGTCTAGAATATAAACGATAAAAGATAATTATCAAAGAACAAAGCGATGTTTGAGTAAGTGAGTTGAATTTACTTCTCGTACACCGTAAGCTTTGTGTTCTTTTGATACATACCTATGATTTATATTACTTCTATAAGAGTTTTGTTTTTTCCTATGAAAATATACATTTTTTTCATATTTTTGCATGCTTTGTGCATCCTTTTGGATTATTAAGTGAAGATTAAAATCATTTCGTATTTAAGTGATCTTTGATAAGTTATCTTATGTCGACCTTAGGAACTTTTTACTCATAATTAATTAATTAGACACGTTGGGCTTGGGTTTACATTGATGTGGGTTGTATTCATGCAGAAGCCAGCATTCCCTCCAAAGGAGACTAAGAATTCGGACTGTGCAATTTGGAACTGCTCATAGTATTAATGAAATTTATGATAGTGTTGATCCTGAAGTGGTCCTTTCAATACTGGTTCACAAGGTCAATTTTCTTTTCATTTTATTGAATATCATAATTTTTTTTAAGTTTAGGAAGGTTACCTCTTTATGCATAATAAACTTTTGATTGATAGAATTTATGAACTTACTAGAGTTAATGATTTTAAATTTACTAGGGTATATTTGATTAGAACAACCATACTGGCCTCGCAAAACAGTACTTTATAGTATGCTGTAAGAACAATGCACTTGGACGCCAAATATGTTCTTATGAACTCTGTTGCATAAACAAATGACATGCTTTTCAGTACTTTATACATTTGTTTTTTTAACTTATATACAAAACTCGACATGATTGCAACTTTTGAAACAATTTATTGTTTTTCTTGTCATACTTTGACTTTATTGGAAATATTGAGGGTGTATTGTTCTTGGGTGTTTATATGTGTGCATACAAACATGACTTTCACCATGGTTCAGACTAGGTTTTGGAAGGCGATTTTTTCACTTGGTTTTGATTTTGGTTTTGAGCTATACCCACCATTACCCTTGTTAGGAGTTTCAATTTTTTTGAAAAAATTTATGAAAAAATTCTAAATAATAAGAATAAGGATCAAATAGATAAACACAAGAACATTGTCTAGTACATATAGCATGTCCAATGATAATACTAACTTTTTGCAGATCTATCTAATGCTATATTACATAATAATTGAACAATAAGTACTTAAGATACTTCAAAAAAGTTCATAAATACAATAAACAAAGCTTAATAGTTTTGTAAAAAATTGGAACATTAATGACATTGCAAAAATTGAAACATTAGTATACGTCAAAATCTGATTTGGTTTACTAACCACAACTCATCCGCTCGATTGGTTCCCATAGTGATTTTGTCTGCTTTTGGAACTTAGGAGTTTGTCGCTAGGTATTTGACCAAATAAGATCTCAACTGGAGAATTGGTGTTTTACAACCAATCACAATGGGATGTATATTGCAATTTAGTGTAAACACAAGGGGACAACTTTACAATTCTCCCTGAAATATAATGCTCCCCATTTCTCAAGGCGTAACTCCTAACTCACTAATTTATTTATATACTTATTATTTTTTGATAAGTATGCCCATTTACATATATTTTTGTTATTGTTATTATTATTATTTTCTTGATAAGTTAGGATTTGCATATACATTTTTTTATTATTTATTATTATTTGATAAGTTAGTATCTACATATAAATATACATATTATTATTATTTTTTGATAAGTTAATATGTAAATATAAATATTTTGTTTATTTATTTATTAGTACTTCATTTGTTCCACAAAAAGATCCCATCTTTGATATTATTAATTTATTATTATTCCACAAAAAAGAGTCCCATTTTTTGATTTTATTATTATTATTATTACTCGCTCTGCTCCAGAAAAAGAATTTCATTATTATTATTATTATTATTATCTGCAAATGGAATGGAGGGAGTATCAATTTTAGATAAGTTAGTCACATATATAATATGTATATAGATCATCAGCTATTTGACAATGTTAAAAAAGAAGCATTAGACTACATACAATCAAATTGAAAATCAGAAACAGTGAGAAAGAGGAAGACTGAGAAAGACGATTGATTCTCTGTTATGCGGTTATTTTTGCCTTGATTTCTCCGTTACACTGATATTTTTCATTGATTTTTATGATTCACTGTTATTTATCCCCGCCATAGCGATATTAAGCATATAAACATTTTTGACATTAATAATGCTTGGAAATTACAATTCACAACTCGTGAATTGACCAGTACCTAAGAAAACCGATCCGAGTTGCCAATATTTTCGCAACTTGGCTATTTCTTTGAACCATGTGCTGCACACACACAGGCACAAACTTCTTTCTAGTTTGCTTTGGAATGTTTTTTTGAGAGGGGATAATAAAGAATAAATATTTTGGTGTGTGTTAGCGGATCTTTAGGGTCATTCCTGAGGAGAGTATGTCAGACAGAACCAGTTAAACGGGCATGTCAGACAGAACCAGTTGGTTTTTGACAGGGTCCAATGAGGGTTTGGGATTTGGAGCAGAATTGAAACATGGGAAGACATATTAAACTTTGCAGTAGCATATGATATGATGCTAATAGACACCTTTTTCAAGAAAATAGAGTTGCATCAGTAACCTTCACTGGTGGTCAGAATTGTGACAAGATTTGTTTCGTCTTTATCAAAATGGAGGAGAGGGAGTCTCGTGCAGACTCTTTAGGGTCATTCCTGAGGAGAGTATAGATACACAACACACATTGGTGATCTGGATGTACATATTAAGAGATGCGGGAAAAGAAAGGTGTGCGATAGGAACTTGAGGACAAATTGGTGAAGTTTAAGTGGAGAAACCTGAATTCTTTTGCGTAAAAATGATCAAAAGAATGACCTTGGTAGATATACATGGAAATTAATGTACTTTTTTAGATGTGTCTAATTTTGTTTAATTTTGTGAACAACAAAATTTCCTTTTTTTTAAAAAAATATTTCTGTTGGTAGGTGGTGGGATCCTGGGAGGGAATAGAAAGAAAAGATTACTTATGCAAACCTGACGATGAAAACTTCGTTGAATAGGTTCTATCTGATAATCATTGAAACAAAGCATCAAAAATATTTCTTTTCTGAATTCCATGCCATCTTAAGAATGCAACATGCACAAACGAATAGACAAGATACAGACATGGTCTTTGCATCATGATTTCTTTGATAGTTCCATCAGCTTGTGAAAGAACGTGCTTTTCTAAAAGAATGAAAATCTTTAGTTGATACACTGATTCCAGTTTAGGTGATATTCCTTCTTTATAAGTGCATGTGGTTGATGATTGTCCCCCAAATGCATATAAACATCTTGTAACAAGTGGTCTATAAATCTTCTGCAGAGTATACCTTGTTTGAATTACCTTCATTAGCGAATGATAGCTGAATAATGCTTTAAATCAACTTGATTACTGTTTTCAACTAACTTTACTTCTCAGGTCATATTAGCCTCACTGGAGCAAGGTGTTCGTGAGGGCAGGATGTTACTTCATGATTGGCTTGTAATTCTTACAGCTCAGTACAATGATGCCTGTAAAAATGTTCAGTCAATGCCTGTTCATATCGATACTGAGTTCACTCAATGCCCACAACTGCAGCCTTTGCCTCGCTTGGTCTTTGCATTGCTTCGAAACCCGCTACTCCGCTTCCATGAAGAAGGTGTTCACCCAGATTACCGTATATACCTTCAATGCTTATTCAGGTATATAATAAGTAGAGGTAGTGAATTTGTTGTTTTCCCTGAAAAATGTCTTGAACAATAAAAATGAGATTATCAAAGGAAGAAGAAAATCAAAATGACAAGAATTGCTTATCAAAAAAGAAGGTAGGATAGAAATATACAATCAGATCAGTTTTTCAAAGACTGAAACAAGTAGTGGAATTTTAGCTTGATTTCTTGTTTTTTAAAAAAATCAAATATTATATATTGGCATCAAACTGTGTCATGTTTTTAAGTTATAGTGCTCAACTCAGTTGCTTTGTACTTTTTTAAAAATCAATCTAAGGAGAAGATTTTCGTAAAGATTTTCTTAGATTTGTTAGCATGTTACCAGATGTCAATTGGTTGTACTTGCTACATCATTATACCTTTGAACTTGCTGACAGCTATGAAATGCCACTGTGTTCTACTCAAGTGAGGTGTTTGCTTCTTCTTTTTTTGGTTAAGAACGGAAAATGCCGGACCTATTAAAAATGGAGGATGAGTAGATAAAAAGAGTGAATTTCAAGCCACTTAATTTAGATTTAGCTAGTTTCTGTGGTGTCATGGACCAAATATTTATCATCATTTAGTCTGTAGCAGTATATACTCATTACTACAATCATGATTGGATATCCAAGTTCTGATGTTTTAACCTTTGTTTCCATGTAGTTTTTGTTCTGTTATACTGCTTGTGGATTATCTACATAATACTGGATCCTCCCTTTATGGTATTTTTAATTGTCTTCACTACAAAACAAATTTGTTCTCAAATTTTTGACGCAGTGCACTAGAACCAAGTTCTCTTAGCCGTGCCATTTACCCACTACTGTCATCATATGCCACTCCAGATATACAAGCATATCCTCGACATTCTTTGAGTCGTGCTGCATTGATAACAAGTGAAAGTCCGATATTTTTCCTTGATGCATTCACAACTCTTGTTGTGTTTTATTCTTCCACAGCTGACCCTACACTGCCTTATCCACCACCCCACGACTGTAAGTTCTCTTGAAACAGTTTTTGCTTGAACATTGAATTTGAATTGCTTTCTAATTCAAAGGGTATTGTATTTAGGCTTATTGAGAACAGCCATTAACAAACTGAAACAAGAAAGAAGTATCACTCCCAAACTCATATTCATCCGGGGAGGGCAAGATGATGCCACTGTGTTTGAAAACTTTCTTATTGAGGAACAGGATGTTGATGGAAGTGGCTTCACAAGCGTCATGGGTTTGCTTTCCTTCCTTGACGAGATCAAGCACAGTGTTCTGGAATACATGAAGTAGAAAATTGGCACCTTATAGGTTTTTGAAAAAATTTCAACTTATACAATCTAGTAGGGGGTTTGCTCAATTGGATTAGCAAATATTGGTAGAGATCTGGGCGGTAATGAGAAGTTTTTAGTACTCATTGGATTAAGTGCACGATTGCTTTTTATATCCAGTTATTTCCTGTTTGAAGCTCCCCTTGTGGTGAAAAAGTTAGAGAGCTCACGTTGTGGCTTATTATACTTTACAACTTGTTCACGTTGTGGCTTATACAGGTGAATTGAGTTTTGCTATCAGGTTGTAAGGCTCGATGAAATCATCTATATTTGAACTAGTAGGTTTGCATTTTAATCTTTTAGATTCAGAAGAAATTAAAACACACAGAGCAAAAATAGTTAAAACGCCTAGACGATCTCCATTTTGTTTGTTAGACTTTGATATGTGGAAAAAACTTTTGGTGTAAAGAGTGTGTTAACTTGTTCAGTGAAAGAAATAGTGATTATCCTTCTTATTGTGCAAACGAATGTAATTAATTATAATTAGAATAATAAATCATGGTTGAAATCACGAGATTTGACATTTCAAACACATGGATGTCAGTCAGGACAATCCCCAACCAACTTTTGACATGAACATATGTTTATTAAATGATCCATAACACAATGTATTTGGTATAAATCCTTATAGAACATACACCACACACACACACACACACACACACACACACACACACACACACACACACACACACACATATATATATATATATATAATAAAATACAAATGATTTTGAATTTCCCGCTCACTCAATAAATCATCTGGGCCGTCCAAAGTTTGAGATAAATCCCACCGTTCATACATCTATCTAATAAAATACATCTATCTATTTAATAATCTAATAATAATTATCTAATAAAATACAAATGATTTTGAATTTTTCGCTCACTCAATAAATCATCTGGGCCGTCTAAAATTTGAGATAAATCCCACCGTTCATACATCTATCTAATAAAATACATCTATCTATCTAATAATCTAATAATAATTTAATAAAATACAAATGACTTTAAATTTTCCGCTCACTCAATAAATTATTTTGGTCGTTCAAAGTTTGAGATAAATCATATTGTCCATACAGTGCCGGAGGCACGGGACCCAGCTAGTATATATATATACTAGGGTTAACCCGTGCCTCCGGCACTACAAATAGTTAGTGTCTAATAGTTTGGGTTTCCACCATCTTAATGTTATCTAACAGATGATGCCAGTGATTTTTGCTGTGTGTTCTCTTTTATCTTTTTTTTAAAGAAATTTATTTTATTTATTTACTTGCAGTTTATGTATCGAATGTAATAATGGATAATGTAATTGAAGCCTTAAAAAATTAAAGCAAATAATAAAACTGATTACACATGAAGATTTTTCCCCTCAAATAAATTATTTTCGCACTTTACAAAATAAATAACGATGATAATGATTTTAAAAGAGACAACTAAATATAGGGCAACCAAGTTGAGGTAAACTCAAATAGAGAAACCCAGAACACAATAACACAATAAATTAAAGTAAAAGAGAACTCACAAAACATTGGCATGCTGTATATCAGTCTCCAGAAGTTTGAAGGAGTCCCCATAAGAACACCTACCCAGCGGGTAATACATCACATCCATCCCTCCTTCTTCCTCTAAACCTCTCTCTCTTTCTTTTACTCAGTTGAGGGGAAATTAACAGAGGAAAAGGTTTCTCTCTCTCAAATATCCACAAAAATAAAAACATCAACTGTTGTCTACATTACCTAAAATAACTTGCAACATATATCCAACCATCAAAACATCAAGCTAGTCGTTACTAATTTCAAGAAATTTCGTCAGAGTTTCCTTTAAAAATAGATATCCAAAAAAATCTAAACCTGTCTACAAAATAATAAATTATTCACATATAAAATACACAAAAATTAAAACTATATTCTAAACTATAAAACTTCATCACATTCAAAATAAGAACAATAACAATCATTACTGCAACATTGAATTGCTAAACAATCCATAAAAAAACCTAAAGAACCTATTTGATGTGCATGGTTCCAAAGAGAAGCTTAATGAATCCTGTCATTTCAGGATGATTATGGAGTGGATTGACAATTGAAGGCGGTAAGCAAAAGAGCCCAATCTGCAAGAATTTAAGAGATTTTGAGGTGACATACAAATTTGAGTTTTCTTTATTGTTAAGGAGAAAGAAATTGGAAATCACAACATTTTAATAATTTCCAATTCGATACGGATCATGATTGGCCCTCAGGTTCACATACCGAGAATTTGTCGCATTCGTAGACTTGTATGTATGTTATTCGAGGAAATCTTTCTGTTTTATGTTCCCAGAAAAATTGCATATTTGGTTTCACGCCAACAACCTCTCTTGTTATGCCATCTGCATACAGAACCAAGGGTATTAAGCACATGAAAGAATTAAGCACATAAAAGATATACTGATGGAAACAATAACACACTTTTCAAAATCATATACTGCCAAACCAAAATTCATCATTATGCATCATATCTACTCTTAGGTTTAATTTTCCCAAATGTTTTCACAAAAAATAAAATAAAAGTGAGGGCATCCGAGGATTTACCTTGTGTCGCAAAGTGCTTGATAGATTCAGTCATGGAGGCATATCAATTGTTCTACAAAATATTCAGTCATCCCATAAACTCCACAGTTCGCAAGTTCGTAAACATTCAATTTGGTCCACCTAAAAAGCCCCAAATCCTTTGTCCTACAAAAGAAGTTTAGGGTAAATCAGAGATAGAGAATAAGAGATTTGTGATGCATGTGGGAGGAGGGAGAGATACGTAACAAAAGAAAAAGTGAGGGAATCGATTTTGCGGGGAAGGGGAAGAAACTGAAGTGATTGCAGCAAAGAGGAAGAGGAAGAGATTACACATTACTGTCTAGCAGTTTAACTATGCCGAATTTTCATGATAAGGTGATCTATAATAAGTACATTTCATTTTTACATGATCTACATAAAATCTTACATAAAAACTAAACATAAAGAAGCTAACAAAAATGCAATTCAGAATATAAAAAGATGTTCAACCTAACAAAAACAATCTAAAAGTTACAGATAACATTCCTATTTAATATCAGGGTAACCTTACAAAAATCCCACAAAAGCATAGAAAAATAAAAAGCAAAACCCAACTAAAAAGAGGTAAACTGAATAGGGCCTCAAATAATAAAATATTTTCATAACATCTCATCTCAAAATAAACGTACACTACTTATATGCAAGCATATGCACATATAAACGTGATATTTCCAAAACTCTTCTTCTTTACACCATACAGCAAAACCCCTATTCTATAACAAACTACAAAACTATTAATGGAGTCTAGTAATGGCAAATTAGAAATTGTTCCACAGAAACTCCTAAAGAATAACTGAAATTAGGGTTCACAATTGAAGCCAATCTCATGAATTGTGACAGAGAATTGTAATAAGAATCAAAAGAAATGTAAATAATTATGTGGGTAAAAACATAGAAAATAATTTAAATTTTGGTTTAAGTTTTAAAAACATAGAAATGCAATGCACATGCTAGTATGAATAATGAATAATGGATTTAATATCGAATTTAAATTTTAAAGTCGGACATTCATGTCAAAAAAAGGATTTAAAAGATTAAGTAATGAGTTCAGTCAATATTAGAGAAAAGAATTGAAGAGAGATGCATGCCTTGAACATTGGTTAGCAAGGTCCTTATAGACAGCTTCAAAAATCCTTACCCTGAATCAAAACCATGTAAATAAGACAACTTAAAAATAATTATCAATCTAATATCACAATGTCTAAAAATAGAATAGTAAAAATTCCAATTAGTTATGTTTCATACCTGAGAAACTTTCAATGGTGAAATTGATTTGGGATTATATCATTACTTTGACTAAAAACACTATAAAATTGTCTCTGTTTTCTCGTACCAATCATAGTTGATATCTTTATGACCCCCAATGAAAACTGAAGGAGATTATCAAATGTTGTCCCTAATACGAATACACAATATTAATCATATTGTTTATCTATATCCCTATCTCTATTTCTTAGTAATATGAGTGAGCATTCAACAACTTTTTCATAGAATGTCTAACCTTGATTAAATTGTATACCATTTTCAGCAAATTCAGAGACTATTTATTCCAATAAAATTGAAAGAGACAAATTTACATTATTTATACGAATTCTTTTCTCAAAAAAACTAAGATTATCGACTCGATAGAAAAGAAAGGTGTAAATGACAAAGGAGTTGATGAAATAATTAAATTGGGGGCTAAAAATCTTGAAGATGCCATAATTTAAAGAATGAATAAGAATGAAAAGAAATGAATTTGAAAATACGTAAGATTGCAAATAGGATAAAAAAAAATTGAAAAGATAATTACACTTTTGAATTTTGATTTGTAAGAGAGTTAATATTGATAGTAGGAATAACCGAAACAGTGGAACGAAGAAGTGATTGTCTACTAACCTTAAGGGATCCCTTGGCCAATCAATCGGGCATTTCTACCAGTCTGCTCCAAAGCTTCATTCATGGTCTCCAGTCCCCTCTCATTTACTCCCTCTAAAAGTCAGATGTATTTAGGTCTGCAAGTAAATAAACTGCAAGTAAATAAATAAGGGAGTGAGGTAGCACGATTGGTATAGAAATTCATGGGTATACAATCACAAATCCAACAAAGAAAACTTACACATTTAAGCCAATATTAAATTAATAATTAAACTAACACATAGCACGTCTCTTGTCAATATTAAAAGAAAAACAGAGAAAATAAGGTATCACAAACCAAAAACATAACATAGGTGTTGTGTAAAACATGAAAAAATTAATAATTCACCACAAAAATACTACAATTCACCATACCACCACAAAATCTCATACCTTCTTCTTTTTATTATTATTAATTTCTATTTTTAAATTTTTGATTAGTTCTTAATAGGTGCATCTCTCATCCATTATATATTTAATGATCAAGTCATGTACCAATATTGGGTTCTGTTTATGATATTACAAAACCTTAAGCATTCACCTTTTTCATATTTTCCTAGCATAAAATAAAGTAAAATCAAAAGGCTAAAACGTAACAGAAAAACACAATCCGACATCAAACCTTAACCAATATATTATGATACTAAGTAGAAAATCAAGCTAATAATTGAAATTATCCATTATTAACACAATGAATATCCCACTCCAAGGCAACCAAATAGACAGGAAATCCATAACCAATCAACTAACAAAAAGACAGGCCTATTTGGAAGCTACCAAAACATTAAATTGATTAAACATTAACATCTCCAATCCCATTAATTCAATTTCCACCATAAACGAATCCAAATTCCCAACACACTAAGTGCATTATTTTTACTTTTTAGATTATTTTTCTTAAATTTCATATAGTTGGAATAAACTGCAAGTAAATAAATAAGGGAGTGAGGTAGCACGATTGGTATAGAAATTCATGGGTATACAATCACAAATCCAACAAAGAAAATTTACACATTTAAACCAATATTAAATTAATAATTAAACTAACACATAGCACGTCTCTTGTCAATATTAAAAGAAAAACAGAGAAAATAAGGTATCACAAACCAAAAACATAACATAGGTGTTGTGTAAAACATGAAAAAATTAATAATTCACCACAAAAATACTACAATTCACCATACCACCACAAAATCTCATACCTTCTTTTTATTATTATTAATTTCTATTTTTAAATTTTTGATTAGTTCTTAATAGGTGCATCTCTCATCCATTATATATTTAATGATCAAGTCATGTACCAATATTGGGTTCTGTTTATGATATTACAAAACCTTAAGCATTCACCTTTTTCATATTTTCCTAGCATAAAATAAAGTAAAATCAAAAGGCTAAAACGTAACAGAAAAACACAATCCGACATCAAACCTTAACCAATATATTATGATACTAAGTAGAAAATCAAGCTAATAATTGAAATTATCCATTATTAACACAATGAATATCCCACTCTAAGGCAACCAAATAGACAGGAAATCCATAACCAATCAACTAACAAAAAGACAGGCCTATTTGGAAGCTACCAAAACATTAAATTGATTAAACATTAACATCTCCAATCCCATTAATTCAATTTCCACCATAAACGAATCCAAATTCCCAACACACTAAGTGCATTATTTTTACTTTTTAGATTATTTTTCTTAAATTTCATATAGTTGGAATAAACTGCAAGTAAATAAACTGCAAGTAAATAAATAAGGGAGTGAGGTAGCACGATTGGTATAGAAATTCATGGGTATACAATCACAAATCCAACAAAGAAAACTTACACATTTAAACCAATATTAAATTAATAATTAAACTAACACATAGCACGTCTCTTGTCAATATTAAAAGAAAAACAGAGAAAATAAGGTATCACAAACCAAAAACATAACATAGGTGTTGTGTAAAACATGAAAAAATTAATAATTCACCACAAAAATACTACAATTCACCATACCACCACAAAATCTCATACCTTCTTCTTTTTATTATTATTAATTTCTATTTTTAAATTTTTGATTAGTTCTTAATAGGTGCATCTCTCATCCATTATATATTTAATGATCAAGTCAAGTACCAATATTGGGTTCTGTTTATGATATTACAAAACCTTAAGCATTCACCTTTTTCATATTTTCCTAGCATAAAATAAAGTAAAATCAAAAGGCTAAAACGTAACAGAAAAACACAATCCGACATCAAACCTTAACCAATATATTATGATACTAAGTAGAAAATCAAGCTAATAATTGAAATTATCCATTATTAACACAATGAATATCCCACTCCAAGGCAACCAAATAGACAGGAAATCCATAACCAATCAACTAACAAAAAGACAGGCCTATTTGGAAGCTACCAAAACATTAAATTGATTAAACATTAACATCTCCAATCCCATTAATTCAATTTCCACCATAAACGAATCCAAATTCCCAACACACTAAGTGCATTATTTTTACTTTTTAGATTATTTTTCTTAAATTTCATATAGTTGGAATAAACTGCAAGTAAATAAACTGCAAGTAAATAAATAAGGGAGTGAGGTAGCACGATTGGTATAGAAATTCATGGGTATACAATCACAAATCCAACAAAGAAAACTTACACATTTAAACCAATATTAAATTAATAATTAAACTAACACATAGCACGTCTCTTGTCAATATTAAAAGAAAAACAGAGAAAATAAGGTATCACAAACCAAAAACATAACATAGGTGTTGTGTAAAACATGAAAAAATTAATAATTCACCACAAAAATACTACAATTCACCATACCACCACAAAATCTCATACCTTCTTCTTTTTATTATTATTAATTTCTATTTTTAAATTTTTGATTAGTTCTTAATAGGTGCATCTCTCATCCATTATATATTTAATGATCAAGTCAAGTACCAATATTGGGTTCTGTTTATGATATTACAAAACCTTAAGCATTCACCTTTTTCATATTTTCCTAGCATAAAATAAAGTAAAATCAAAAGGCTAAAACGTAACAGAAAAACACAATCCGACATCAAACCTTAACCAATATATTATGATACTAAGTAGAAAATCAAGCTAATAATTGAAATTATCCATTATTAACACAATGAATATCCCACTCCAAGGCAACCAAATAGACAGGAAATCCATAACCAATCAACTAACAAAAAGACAGGCCTATTTGGAAGCTACCAAAACATTAAATTGATTAAACATTAACATCTCCAATCCCATTAATTCAATTTCCACCATAAACGAATCCAAATTCCCAACACACTAAGTGCATTATTTTTACTTTTTAGATTATTTTTCTTAAATTTCATATAGTTGGAATAAACTGCAAGTAAATAAACTGCAAGTAAATAAATAAAATAAATTTCTTTAAAAAAAAGATAAAAGAGAGCACACAGCAAAAATCACTGGCATCATCTGTTAGATAACATTAAGATGGTGGAAACCCAAACTATTAGACACTAACTATTTGTAGTGCCGGAGGCACGGGTTAACCCTAGTATTATATATTTTTCGTGTGGCTTCCTTTCATTTGCACTCTCCGAGCTCATGTAGTTGGAGTGAAAAGTTATTTCTAATTTTATGAAGACCCATTTCAAATTGTAGACTATATGTTTGCTCAGTGTGAAAATTTAAAAAAATAAATGTTTTGAAACTGAGGATTCTATGAAAAGTTCAATCGGAGGATTCATACAATTGACTTTTAACTACCCGCACATATTTCTTGTTAAACAATCGGAGGATTCTTTGAATAATTGTTTATCATGTATGTATAAATATACCTCCAACATACAGAACCTATTTTTCCTTTCCAACATGCAGAAGAATAAAGATTTAACACCAATGGGTTGATTGAATACAATTAACTGCACAGTCTTCAACACTTCTACAAATCTTTAGAAAGTGTTGCTATGTCATTTTATATCATCATGATTGTTTTAATCTACTAATTGCACATGAACTACAACAAAAATTAGGCTCAACTCAAATATAAACAAATACATACCAATTCACAGCTGCATGAATTTGCAGTCAAATCCCATACACGAATATTGCCATTTTGGTCCCCAGATATCAGCTCTGTCTGCAAAGCCAGAAAAGTACAGTGAGATTAACATACGTAAAATTTTATGCGCAAGACAACAATTATACTTTCCTTCTGTGATGCAGTATCAAGATCCTATTACCCACCACATAGTCAAAAGTCGTGCAAGCACTTCAATGAACTTACTCATCAGTCAATTCAGAGAAATAGGTGCCTACTCACTTCAGACTATAACATGCAAGTCACTTTATATGCAAAGCTTTAATACACAACTGTTAATACAGCTGCACGGCATATCTATTTCTCTAACAATAAGGGCTCACAACATGAAAAAAAATCTATTTGTATGTACCTTAACTCCCAAAATCAGCAAAATTCTCCAAATAGCGAAGATGCTTATAGATCAGAGACGCAAAATCACATTTCCGCGAACCGGCTTCTGAGCAACATTTTTTTTCACTGTCTTCTTCAATTTAGGTTCGGTATTCTGAGTCTTATAAGCAAAATCCGATTCAACAACCGAGTTAGTGAGCTCACCCAATACAACTCGCTTCTTCGTGGATTGAAGTTCTTTATTGACGGTGGAGATTGCTGCTTTCGTCGGATTGGGAAGAGTTGGGGAAATCGGAAAGAGAAAGGGAGTGAGGTAGAGTTGGGGATTTGATTTTGGGGAAATAGGGAAGAGAAAGGAATAGAGAAGTTAGATGAATAGGGACCGGTGAATAGGAGAGAGAATGAGTTGATTTGTGCGGGATATTTTTTAGCGTAAGATAGAACATGAATCATTAGATCAAGTGAAATCAAATCTTAGTTGTTGTTGTGATTTGTCGAATGATAAAATTTGAATTGCCTGTTTTATTATTATAGATTATAGATGTCATACAATTTTTAAAAGGAGAACATGAATAAGACAACAAGTGTAAGAATAGAAAATTAAAACTTATATCTAACAACAACAAAAACAAAAAGAACCCACCCAACATGAAATTCTAAAATCGCATAATAATAATAATAATAATAATAATAATAACATTATTATTATTATTATTATTATCCCAACATGAATCTCGCATAAATCCCAACATTCATTCCATTGGTGCTTTTAAATTTAAGAATTAGAACTTACCTTGCTATAATCATTTGAGACAGAGACCTAAAATACCCCCAAGATTTTTCCAAAACTTGAGAATTATAGCTGAGAATATATAGTTGAGAACTCAATTTTCATGATTGAAATATACCTGAGAATTAGAAGATGACATGATCAGTCATAAATACCTTGTAGCCAAAGTACATTAAATAACAAACAAAAGAACACCATCACTCAATTTTCATTCACTCTCCTCTCTAAATAAAAAGGGTGCAAAACAGAGTATCTTTAACCAACAAAGGATTATAAATGAAGACCATATAATATGATAAACTGTAAAAAAAAAGAGAAAGTAATAAATTAAAAAAGTATATTTATGTACCACATTATATATTCTCTAAAAAGTACAGTATCATAAATCATTTCATTATTCATTTCGCATAAATCATTTCACAGATGAGCTCTTCCTCATTTCCAAGTCTGGCTCTTGATACATTCCTCTTATTCTGCTTCCTCATTTCTCTAATCTTTGAGAAATCTAGAGAATAGTCTGGAACTTGTCCCCCTTTTAGGTCCCAGTCCCCAAACTGTGGCACAAATAGCCATGGTGCAACTTTCTAACAGGAACAGAAAATTGTGCCCATTACACCAAATGCAAAAGCAAATTGATCATCAAAAACAAAGGTGAAATAATTGAAATGACTGTATGTCATAAGGTTTTTCCATAGAATTATGTTCTTTCTGGAAAATTCCATGTTTCTTAATTTTTTATAAATCTGAAAGTTCCAGCATCCTACTTCTATGTGTTGAAAAATCAGATATCTACTTCATATTTAGCCTCTTGATCCCTTTGAGTTATTTGAAACCAAGCTTCCTTCAAGTAAAGGGAATACAAATAATTAAAAGGAGAGACTTTTCCCACCCCATCTAAAAGAAAGAAAAGAAAATCAGTGAGAATTTGAACTGATTCTCACCAAATGAACAGAACCCATTTTTTCTTCTTGTGGGAAATAATACCATAACAAAAAATATATAGCTTTTGTGTAAGAAACAGAGCTCCCAGATTAACAAAATATACTAACAACAACAAAAACAAAAAGAACCCACCCAACATGAAATTCTAAAATCGCATAATAATAATAATAATAATAATAATAATAATAATAACATTATTATTATTATTATTATTATTATTATTATTATTATTATTATTATCCCAACATGAATCTCGCATAAATCCCAACATTCATTTCAAAACTTGAAAGCGAAGATAGGGATGAAGACGATGAAGAAAATTGATGATGAATTATAATATTAAGCCATTCGCGTAATATTGAAGAATCTAGTCCCCCTTCTCTCTTTCCACTCCAAGAACTTTTGCAAAAAAGCATGTTTGTCAGGTCGGGCGAGTTTTCATTGCAAATATGTGGCAACACTTGGCTCTTTGATTGGCATATTCAATTTCAAAATAGTGCTACAGATTATAATCTCGTAATAAGTTTCTAAAGGTTCTGACATTAATAAGTTCTAAAACAGTTCTAAAGGTTCTAAATTTGAGAAATCTTGAAGAAATTCAACCACAATAATTCGAAAAATCATTGATACCCAACAGAGCAGAAATACCGTTTACCAAGAACATAAAGATCCATGAGGAAAAGTTTCAAGCAATTAATCCACAACCTCACAACAAACCATCACTTCAAAAAACAAAATCAAACAAAAAGTAACCCAATAAAAATCATACTGAATTAACAACCACAAATGCACATTAAAATCAAATTTTTCCATACCAAAAAGTCTAGCAATGTCTCTTGAAGATCAGAGTTTCTATAAACTTGAATGCCGGTGACTCCTCTAATTGCAACAAAACAAAGGAAAGCAAGAGCAGGGGTTGCTGCAAAATAAAACAAAGGAAAACATGAGAATTCCAGTTTTTTGAGCCTTTTGCTAGAAATTCTTTCCCATCAGTATACAGAGTACACGAACAAAATATAAAGGACTCTGCCCACCATACCCACAACAACAATGGAAATTTCTCATAGGGCTTGAATTTACAATCAAGTGCCGAAAAACTCAACACAAACCAAGCTAAACCCTGAGTTGCAGGGAAGAGCAGGTGCGTCCAATCTGTACCCTTCCTTATCAACCCAAAACCAACTAAACCTAATAAAAATACTTGCAGAAACAAAACATAGAAGCAACAAAAGGCTGAAGCTTTGTACCCTTTACCAATTTCAACACTCCGAATCTCAGCATCAACAGTGCGTCTACTTGGGACAGAATTCCCATTAGAACCCTCTAATAGCCATTAAGTGTGACTGAACCTAGATGACAACTCATAGACACAACCAAAAAACCCAACAAAACAAAAACTAATCACTAATAATCAGAAACCCACACAACAAAAAGAGTATCAGTGACTTAGGGTTTGGTACCTGGCGGCAATCGAGTTGGCCACGGAGGGAGCGAGAAGACGGCGGGCACTGAGGGAGGAAGAGAAGCACCAGTTAAGAAATCGAAGGAGGGAGAAAGGAAAGGAAAGAGTAAATGAGAGGGGAAAGGAAAGAGTAACGAAAGAGGGGAAATGAAAGAGTAAAATGGATTGAAACTAACTCATTTGTTTTTTTAAGGGTCAGATTTATCCCAACTTTTTGATGGTCCAGATCATTTAATAGATTTGAGCGGGATTTTTTTTTGGTTCAAAATCTGTTGTGTTTTGTATAAGTAGATATTACCTTCCTAGAGCTGGTGTGGTGTGCTAATTTTTGGCTAAATGAACTTAATGGGTCTGGCTAAAAATACAAAACTTTTTCATGGCCTCCGACCGACACAAAACAAACTAATCTGATATTACTTTGAAAGAATACATGTACAAAACCTGAAAGTAGGTAGCTAACAATATGAGTGCAGCAGGTCTAATTGGGTGACCTTCACAATACACAGTTACTAGGCAACAGTATGTTCTCTGTTTCTTCTTCAGCTATAGTGATTCAGTAACCATCATGATCATCATCTTCTTCTTCTTCCTCCTTATTGCCTTCTATACTATCTCGCTTTTCTTCACCTCCATTTTCTGATGGTTGTTCTTTCATTTTACTCTTTTTGGCTTCTATTCCCCTCGAGGATCTCGATCTTTTTACAGCACTCTTTCGTTTAAACTCTGTAGTAGGAGAGAACAAGAGAAACATTAGTCTGGAAGTATTTTTGCAAATCAAACACAAAAGCTGTCCTAACGAATTTATATCGGAAGGAACTTGGTCTGCTGTTTTTTACGAACATTAGGCATTTCTTAACCAAGCAAAACGGTCAATGGCATGATCATTACACAAGACTTCGGTTACCACCAGCATAAACCTTGATAGAACAGACAAAAGCAACAGATTAGGTTTCATGAAGCTATAGCCCATACATGGACAATATGCTTGTCAAACCAAAGATAAAAGACTATACGTGACCATACTGGACGGACACTAATTTGCCAAGCCAGCTTGCAATATAGATCAAGTGTTGGTTATAACAAGAATAAATTTATTTCTTATAGTATCACAATTTACAGCTTCAGTTGAATATGTTCTCACAAATGCTTCCTCTAGCATACATATAGTTAGTTATTGGTGGAAGAACATCCTGTACGAAGAGCTCCTACACAAATCACCTAAGTTTCCTGAGTAGTTTTTAACTGTTTCTAGAATATCTATACTTGAGCTTTTGGAGTGAACAAAGTGCTAACCCTCATATATCTGCAAAAATGCGTTCACAAGTAATTTATGGGAATGTGGTTTTCAAAATTATTAAACTTTAGATGCTAAATTGATTCCAGATAAACTGTATTATAAAATACAATGTCTATTTCTTTTTCTCCTTAAAAAATATGTTTCTGTACGTGTTAGATATCATGCCAATAACATAGTTTTCAAGATTACAATCAATATGAAAACAGTTTTCTGGTCCATTCTCTAAAAGTTTAGATTTTAGGATAAATAGTAAGTTGTATATCAAGTGTTCTTGCTTTCATTTGGTTCCACTATGTTAATGCAATTCACATTGTGTATTAGAATAGCAAATGAGGGGGACTGTTGGTGCAAAATAGACGTAGTTAGTCTCATTTTTAATAGCTTAAGGTTTCATGATAATTAATAACTTAACATAATTTAATCCACAAAACAAATTCTTGGACATGGCTTTCGGCAAGCACAGGGTCACCCTCCTTTTTAGCAATTGAGGCTTTTGTTCATAATCCTAATCTATCATCAACCCTAGTCTATTCCTATGTATATATTTTGTTATTCACCAATACAATGGACCTACATCCACCAATCTCTATTTATATTGCTAGCCACTTAGTTTCTAATAGTCATGCCATCCTGATATTATTCCCGGCTTAATAAATACACACCCCTCATCCCACTTTAGTTGCTAGGTTTCTTCTTCTTCTTCTTTTTTTGATAAAAGAATAAATTTTATTAATAGAAAAGAAAGAATACAATAAATGGGAGACAAGAAGTCCACCCTCAGTTGACGAAAAAATCAAAAATAAAAAAACACTTAAAAAGTGCAGCCGAATCTATACATAAATCAGTAACAAAGATACCTGTAAGATCCCCCATAGCAAAAGCCCAAAGAAATGCAAAAAAAATATCCCTATCATTCAATAACTTTAAAGCTTTAAGGATAAGTAACTTTCTCTAAACAACCTAGCAATACACAAATTTCAAATTCTCCACAATATAGAAAAGAAGGCACACTTTCATAAAATTTTGGCAACCCTATTACTTCCAAATCCTTTAAAACAAATTAATAGCATATCTTCCACCATAGCAGGACACACCCACTCCTCTCCTAGTGCTCCAAAGAGAGCTCCACAATTACCAAGCAACATAACTTCAATGCAAAAATAAATGAGCATGTATCTCATTACTCTGCATGTACATAAAACAAATGTCCGGCGATAGAACTTTGTAAGGCCTGGAGCCTTGATAAATTTCCCCCGAAGATTGTTGTGTTTCTTTTTACACGTATATTAAGAAAGAGAAACTATTATTGATATGTTTCAAATAACCTTTCTTATTGGACCCATCTCAATTAATGAGTATACAAGACAAATGCTAAAAATGTACGATATATTCAACTGAATATATCTTATATGGATTCTTGTAAAGTATCCAGCCTTCTTAGTCTTTCTTTAAATTAGGTCACATTATATTCCTTTCTACTTTAGTTGTAATAATTAAATTTCCTTTCCGCTCAAACTATTTAGCAACAAACTACCTAAAACTTAATGCGTACTATGAGATTTTTTGGTATGATAGTTTTGTCATCACTTCTCATTATAACCCTTTGATTATATTTTGGCTGAATGACACTTTTGTTCCTACAAGTTGTCATCGAGTGTCAAGGTTGTCCTTAAAATTCATTTTTCATCAAATGGGTCCCTAATGTGGTTGATTAGTGTCAATTTTGTTTCTTTTCCCAAACAACACTTAGAGCCATCCAATGTTCAACCCGATCCATTTTTTCCTTTTCCTTTTAATTTTTAGTTTCTTTTTTGTATTTAAATTTCTAATATTCATAATAATTTGAATGATGGTAAAGACAAATTTGTACCGGAATTTGGAAACAATGGGTGGAGTCAAAATTTGGGCGGATCTAAGTGAAATTTAAAATAAGAAACAAAGTAACACCAATTGACTTGGGCGGATCTAAGTGAAATTTAAAATAAGAAACAAAGTAACACCAATTGACTAATTTAGTGATTGAATTGTGAAAAATAAACTTTTGATACTCGGGGGCAACTTGGACGAAAATAAATGTCATGGGTTTACTTACAAACTAACCATCGTAAAATTCAAAACAAACTATGAATGGTTAGGTTGGCTTAAATAAATGAACCATGTTTACCAAAAAACGGAAACATGATAACAAAATGCGTTTTGGTATGAACGTTCTAAAACATGGAACACTCTCGTCCGCAATATCAAATGTAGCGATCCAAAACTTTTCCCCTCTACTTAAGCTTCTATTACACAAATATAATTACAACTACAACTAAGCTTTATGCATTATAAATAAGAAGCATCCTCTTGTGTAACTCTTGGATCATACAACTAATGGCTAAGATTAAATTTAATGAAAGGCTAGGATCGACTATCTAGATTCACTATCTAAAATATTAAGAATATTTACAAAGTATAATAATCACATAAGTAACTCTAAAACACCCTATTAGAAACAATTATATATAAAAGAAGATTATAGGGAATACCAACAAATTTAGCCAAATAAGTGACTTATTGACTTGTGGGTGTCAAGTAAGCGATGACATGACATAATCTCGTTAAAAATGCTCATGTTGTGGCACTACGTGTTGAAATAACTCATCTGGTTTTAACTATATTACAACTAGTTATAATTTTTAACTTTATCTTTTTGGAGAGCTATTCTCAAGGTACCATGTCCGACTAAACATATTTCGTACTAACTAAGTGATTCGTAGAAACCTACCCTTAACGAACTTTGTCTTTTCGTGACATTTTTTGTTCCCAATTTCATTCCACGTAACGTATCGAACCACAATTGTAACACTGAAGCAAACATCCACAATCATCAGCTGATTCAGCTGATTACAATTTGATTTCCCTCATCTCTTTGTGAATGGAAAACTACAAGTTTAAAACAATTTTCAAGTGAAGAAAAAATGCATGATTACCATCACCAAATCGGTTTTTGTGCTTATTTTGTAAATCACTTACTCTTGTCCACTAGCATCAAAGAATAAAAAATCTTTCTCAAATATAAAATAGGAGTAAGGAGTCTGCCACCCATTAAACAGAACATCCACTGAATTAAGAGAGATTTAGACTCTTTTCCCCTCATTATCTGTAAGTTTATTTTTTATATCACAAAAGCATTTATAAGAATCTAAATTGCTGAAAAATAACATAAATAGATCATACCAACTGAATATATCCTATATTGATTTCTTGTAAAGTATGCAACCCTCTTAGTCTTTCTTTAAATTAGGTCACATTATGATCCTTTCTACTTCAGTTGTATCAATTTAATTTGGAACTTCACAATTTTCAAGCCAATGGTCAAATCCATCCTTACCAGAAATCTGCAGCACCTATTCTAGGCGTATAACGCCATCCTGTTGTCGGATTCAAATTAGGGGTGTCAAATTGTGAGGTTCCAGATTCTAATCAACTATGTGATTCATTTAAAGTATATATTCCCCAATCCCCATCTCAGCACAAGATTATATATAAAACTGAATCTGTAAAAAAAAGAAAAAAAAAAGAAAAAAAAGAGAGATAGATTTTGGAATATATCTTCTAACCTTCAAGAGAAACTTTGAGTGGCTCAATAAATTCAGGAAACTCAATCTCTTCAAGCGCTCTAAATACATCATCAGCATTAATTATTTGCCTCTTAGACTCCTTGCATATGTCATTTGCACTGCAGATATACCGAATTCTCTATTCAACAAAATTCAAAAGCAATACATAAAAATTCCCCAATTTTAGAACTAATTGATTGCCAAATCTTTAAAAAATAAAATTGAATAGAATTACATAAAATCGAAACCAGAAACGAACACAACAGGGAGAGATTGGTCAATTACGTGGCAGAGAGGTACTGAATGAAGATACGAGAGGACTCGGAGAAAGCTTGGAGGGCTTCTCGGAGGAGTGAAATGTCACCGTCTTTGAACAAGTGAGATAGCGTATCCTTCACCAACCGGCGCACGATAGTCTTCGGCAGCTCCTCTGCCTCTGCAACCACTTTTTTCTTCCCCGCCATACACAAACAAAGTGACGGAATCGTATCTTCGAACGTCCAAATTTAGCTAATTGATATCATTATATTATCCCACCATGGATTCGGAATCAAGTGGATCAAGTTTCTCCATTTTCTTTATTTCGTTTGGTCAGAGGGTGTTTGGACGATCTACTTCGGGTTAAATGCTTTTTTAATCGGTGTACTATAGGTGGATTTACACATAAATAACTGAATTCTTACTATCGATTCACGGTACTCGATTTTTTTAATAAAAAATTTAAAAAAATCGTTAAAAAATTTGATTTTAATGAAACGGTGCTGAGTCAGCAGCTGAGTTATTAAAAAAATCGAAACGATGATGTAGATTTGGAGGAAAAATTTTATGAAAAAATAAAAAAAATATTTTAAAGTATAATAAAAATGTTAAAAATTAGCCAAAAAAAGAGTTTTTTTAATAATAATAAAAAAATTCATTAATAAAAGCTGCGTTTTTTTAAAAAACTGCACTTTTTAATTTTTTTTATAAAAATAGAAAACTGCATTTTTTATTTTATTTTTATATAAAAAAACTGCACTTTTTTTATTTTTATTACAAAAAACAGCGTTTTTTTAAAAATAAAAATGCGTTTTTTATTTTATTTTTATATAAAAAACTGTGTTTTTTCTATATTTTTTTAAAAACTGTGTTTTTTATTTTATTAAAAAAAGAGGTTTTTTTAATTCTTATTAAAAAAAAGCGTTTTTTTAATAATAATAAAAAAATTTATTAAAAAACTGCGTTTTTTATTTTATTTTTATAAAAAAAAATTGCACTTTTTTTATTATTTTTTAAAAAAAACTGCACTTTTTATTATTCAAAAAACTGCACTTTTTTATTATTAAAGAACTAATTTTTTTGTAAAAAAATAAAAAAATGCAGTTTTTTTTAAAATAATAAAAAAAGATCAAATTTTTTTTTATAAAAATAAAATAAAAAACGCAGTTTTTTAAATAAATTTTTTTATTATTATTAAAAAAACACTTTTTTTAATAAGAATTTAAAAAACCGTTTTTTAATAAAATAAAAAACACAGCTTTTTTTTAAAAAAAATAGAAAACGCAGTTTTTTTATATAAAAATAAAATAAAAAACGCATTTTTATTTTTAAAAAATGCTGTTTTTTGTAATAAAAATAAAAAAAGTGCAGTTTTTTTATATAAAAATAAAATAAAAAATGCAGTTTTCTTTTTTTATAAAAAAATAAAAAAGTGCAGTTATTAACATACATTGGTTTCATCTTTACTTTTAGGCTAATTTTTCCTTTAGTTTTTTGGGTAAGTACTTTAAAGGCTAAATCTATGTATTGATTACGGCTAATTTCGTTGTATACAGGACCCAAAGAGTTTACTGAGTTATGGAGTTGCCTTGGTCAATGGCGGGTGAGTGGTCTAATTAAGTTTCTGTCATGAGTTCTTTTTTTCTAGTTAATCATAGTTGAGACAAAAATACTTAATTTTTTTGTGAAGTTATTAAATAGGAAGGCAGGAATTGTTCTGCATGTACTTGTGCGGTTCATTTTAGTTACATAGTACAAAAGTTCATGCATGTTACAGTATTTAAAATGCATTTGAACTGTCCTTTCAAAGCAGTTGGTTTTCTGCTATTTTGATTTTGCTTTGTTTCAAAACCTATGGAATAATCCTTCTTAGGGCATTTTTGAGAGATTTGATAGGGATCGAAGTGGGAAAATTGATTCCATGGAGCTGAGGGATGCTCTTTACAGTCTTGGATACGCTATTCCACCTTCGGTTCTTCAAGTTCTGATTTCTAGATATGAGGATGGAAGTGGCCGGAGGGTTGAGCTGACGTTTGACAGTTTTGTTGAGTAAGACCTCATAAGCTCAATCACATCAAGTTATTTATGACTTCACGTCAGGCTAAAGAACGTCAAATTACTCTTTGTTCGATGTGCAGGTGTGGAATGATTGTGAAGGTGAGTAATGAGTAATAACCTGACGTGCTCTTCATACTGATATATGTTGCTGATTAGTTATCCCTTCTAGAATAAATAAATACATCCAAATTGTTATTAGAAAATAATTTATGCAATGAATCAAATTTGATTTTGTAAAAAGTGCGTGTGAATATAAATCACTAATTGGTCACATTGGCTGCATTCAACGTCCAAGAATGCAGCTAGTGACCGTGATCTGAGGTTAACCAGCCACAGTTTCAGTTTCTTCTTCACCAATCCCTTGGCATGAATCTCTCATTGCTTACAATGGGGAATTGATCCCCTTGAATTTCAAATAGGAAAATTACGGAGTGGTAAGTACATTTATCAGGAGTGAAAATGCAATACCCTATTTTTGGTAGAAATAAACAAATGTCAACTTTTTAACCCTTCTGTGCCTCCGCTGTGGTTAGATAGTATGAGCAGGAAAAGGAAAGGGATTTGATTTCTTTGAATAAGTTTGATCTGATTTCTTCATTTCTGAATGTAATTCAGGGTTTGACGGAAAAATTCAAGGAAAAGGATTTGCGTTACACCGGTTCAGCAACTTTTACTTATGATGCTTTTATGTCGATGATAATTCCTTTTCTTGTGCAAGTAATATCAAGGTTTTGATTCTACTTTCCAAAGAGGCGTTTATCATATGAAGTATTCTTCTTCATTCCTTGTTGACTGTAATCTGTATATATAGTCTGAAATCCATCCGATTGTGTATACATTTTTCTTCAATTAGTGATTCTTCTTTTTCCCCCAAGTTGGGGTGTGGAATACTAGTGGAGTTGGTTTGAGTTGTATATTCTGAATGCATGATGTAACTGTAATTTTTTGAAACATATTTATTCTGACAGTAAAATTTTCATTATTAACAGCTATTTTTTGATGGTATGGAAACTCATTAATATTACAAACAGCCAAACAGGAAGATGGTTGATGATTATTTTTGAGGTATGCATGAAAATATCAAAAATCATGTTCCTCTTTTCTCCTTTTTAAAGTCTTTTGTTTTTGGGTGTGCAAAAAACATTACCCTTATTAGAAATTTATTTACTGAACAAAATGGGAATTTTATTTCTTATGTGGCTTAACCTAGAAATACATGAACGAAAGTAGTACCTTTTTATGCTTTCTCTAGGTTAAAACGTTTTAACTATCATACTTGAAAATAAATTATTAACGAGTAGAGTAAAACTTATGATGTGGGACTTCAAAAGTAAATTAGTTCGAAAATACACAATTTTCTTGTATTTTAGAAGGAAAAAAAATAGTCCACGAAATTGTCATGATAAGAATAATTTAAGAATAGAATTGTATTTAACTATATTAATTTTGGTATAAATGGTCAAATATATATATATATATATATATATATATATATATATATATATATAATTGTGCACAAACATAATTCAAGAATGATATTTTTTTTACTTGAAAAATATGTTGTGGACCAGAGTGAGCTGCTGAAAATTGAAAGCCATTAAGCAACTCACATGGTGAAGAATTAAGTACAATGTCACATGAAGACACTCATATTGGACAAGACATGAACACTAGAAATTAGGCTCTATATATCAAAATTCTAAATTTTACGCTACACTTGGATTGAAAATTAAAATTAAAATTTTTAGATTAAAAAAAATAGAAAATAAAATAACAAAGAGAATAGATAAAATTCACAAATTTGACATAAATACATGAAAATTGTTCATTCCATTACAATACAACATTCCACAAGAATGAATCATTCTATTTTTACTAGTGAGTTGTAGAAAAAATGCTAAATATTGTACTGTAGTATAAACAAATCCACAATAAAAAAATGAAGAAGCCGGCATAAGCTGCACATTCTTCGTATCTATAAGGACTGAATATTATACAATAAGATGGTCAACCTCAACAAATAACACAAGCCCACACTAAAATCTATTATCAACTATATATATATATATTAATATATATATCATAAGCTTGTTAAAGAATTGTATATATATATAATATAATACTACTACCTTATTAAGTTCGTGGTTGCTTCAATTTGTTTTTTTTTAATTTCTTGTATCATAATAGAAAGGTCTCTTGATCTGTAAACGAACAATTTCTGGTGAGTCAATGCCACCATGATGAAAGTGAGAGCTCAACAACGGTCGCTTCCCTGTACGTACACGTTTAATAAAATAAGATTAATTGAATGGAGAAAGATAAATAAAAGGCAGGCTCACCGCCCTCCGCCGTATTACAATATAGAAAGAGTCTAAATCAAGTATAATCTCATTTGCTTGTACTGTGATGAACAGGGGCCCATTCCATTAAATACGCAAATTCTTATCGTGTTTCCTCAATTCAAAGCACATTATTATCATTAAACTAACCACGTTCAAATTAAGCAGAATTAGGACCACCTTATTTTGTAGGTTCAATATTAATTGTTCAGACTACCAGCTGGGAAAATGACTGGTGGTGGCTTTCCAGTTGCTATGAAAAAATCGTCTATCTGTCTATCTTATCCTGTCTATGGTCCATGCTGACGCAAGAATTAATCATAAAGCAAAATTAGACTACATGATGTCGAAAGCCACAAGCCAACGTAACTTTCTGTGGTTCAATGCTAAATCCTAACAAGAAATGGTTTTTACGGGTTCTATATTAGTTTCCTACAAGAAGCCAATCTTTGATTTTCTTGATGAGAAAATCTTGACAGCTTTACCAAATTTGGTAGTATGAATACGAGATGTCAGAAATCAGCCCCCTATTTTGCTATCGGACAACCCCACCATACACAGAAAGATGCTTATACATGTAAACTCGAAATTGACACGAGATGAGACCAAAAATAGTGGGCACTACTCCACCTAAGGCTGATGCAGCACCTTTGCTTGTTTCAAATTGAGAATTGAATATCAAGGATTTCATCATCTTCAAATATAGGCATCACAATAAAACACAAAATATATGAGATTTCAACTTTGGCGGTTTACAGGAAAAGTTAAACTGCCTAAAGTTGACACTGATGGTGGCTTCATTTCCTGATATAAGCACGGTTGGACTTTTGTGTAGTTTGGAGATAAGAAAGATGGAGACTATTACCATGTCTTGAATAAACAGTCGTGGAGGTGAAATATTCTTTGTAATTCAAGTGTTCAGACAGAACCTAGCTAACTATAATTTTCTAGCATACACATGATACATGCATATTGTAGTTTTGTCTTCTCCAACAGATAGTTGCAAGTTCTTGACTGTAAAAGCTACGGCTCTTCAAAGAGTACCCTGGTACATAAACATGATACTCTTTCTTACATTTGAAAGTATAGAAAATCGACCTTGCAGAACCATGACTGGATCATAATTAAAGGTTTTAACCAGATAACTGTGGTCAGCTTACTTGGAGTTTCAAACTTATAATGAAACTAAAGTAAAAGGAACAGCGGAACAACGAGTATGGAGGAAGGCAAACCCCTGCTTGTAACTAAATTAGCATTCAAGTTAAAGTGAATACAATTAAATTTCTTACCTCCGCGATGCCTTGTACTTCTGGAGCTTCTCCCCTTTCCATGTTTCCAAAACCCAGTTTGTAGAACGTTCTAGCTCTCAAGCCAGAGTAAAAGTACAAGGGAAACAAGGAGAAAGGTGATAACAGATAAGGCCTGGAAGTAACGAGAAGAAAAGTATTAGGTGCATCATTTTCAAAACTTAACAAATCAATTGTGCAATTATTGTTTAAAATTAACATTCGAATCAACTCCAATAAAGTAAAATTAACAGAAATAACACAATAAAAATTAAGATGATACAAGTTTCTTACATTTTTCTGGGAAGCTGAATAATCAATACGTGGAAAATCACCCTGTGGAAGATTACCCTGTAACCCAATGTCATAAACTGGATTACCATTAGGATAATACAGCCCGTAGTTCCTTTCAGATGCCGGACCAGGCTTTAGATTCTCATTAAAAAGGGCAAAAACATATACGTCGATTGGTACTGATGGTCTTGCTGGAGTACCTTGTTTTTCCTCTATCCGGCGCAACAAATTTCTATTGTATAGGCCTGCATTTTCAACTGTTGCTCCCACCTCATTGGAATCCCCCTTAGAAGGCCAACCCGTCTCAGAAATTTGGACTATTACATCTGTATGACCCATTGCTTTCATTGCTGAATAAACAGCATCAATTTGAGCATACAACATATTATCATAGTTCAGATTTGTTACCGGATCCTTAAAACCTGGGTTAGATTGGAAAAGAACGTATTCCAATGAAATACTATTTGGGCTATCTTTGTATGCAAAAAAGGGGTAAGCATTTATAAGGAACGGTGAGTTGGCCTGAGCGTGAAAATTAAGAATGGGTTGTATGTATTCAGCAAGATCTTCTCTGAAAGTTCCTGAAGATGGTGGGAATGAGGTACCTAAGATTTGAAGCGAATGCGCGGTTGTTACATAGACTTGTTTGTTTAGGCCAAGATTACCAAGAGCTGTATACACCGATTTCATTGCAGGTAGGAGATAAGACTTTAACTGATTATTGTTGCTTAATAAGACCTCATTTCCAACAAGTATGCAAGAAATCTTGGTCTGGCTAAGGTGTGGTTGAACATGATCTTGAATCCAAGATTGAGCTTTCATGGGGTCATTCATTGTTTGAAGAAGTTCATTTCCAAGTCCAATGATGAATTCAACATTCGTATTGGAAAATGCAGTTAAAACTTTTGGGTCAGCATCATAGAGCTTCACTCTGCTGATGTTGAGTGATTTAAGGAGAGACGATACACGGGAAGGAGAAGGGAGATTGTCGGCAATCTGACCATAGTTAATTCCAACTCCAAGGCTATGGATCCTAGCACATAAATCTGAATTCGCATTGGAAAAAATGTGAAAGAAAATTTTATTAGAGGTTGCAATGGATTAAGAAGAAAATAAGCAGCAGAAATTTCATTAAAAAACTTTTATGACTAGTTAAAGGATATGAATCATTATTTGATCACGGAAAGCAAGCAACCTACAATATCCAATCAATTAAAAAGTACCAAAACCACAAAAATGGATGTCAAAATCAAATGTCTGTTTGGAAGAAAAATTTAAACACGCTACAAATCAATTCAATAAAGGAAGAAAAAAGCACATAAACTGATGCACATACCATAGCTCAATTCAAATGACTAGAGCCATTACAATGGAAGTCACATCAATAACATATTCACCAGCATCAATAACAACTAAATTCATACAAATTAAGTAAAAGTTGTTATTCTATTCCATCAAATGATTCCAAATCATTAATTTTTCATGATGGGTATCAATAAATTGCCAGAAAAAGTGTATTTCCCATTTCTGAGAATATGCAGAGTGGCAAAGTAAGACATCAAAACTCTGAATCTTGAACATCTCAGTTCTTGCCACCCAAAGTAACAAAAGAAGCAAGACCCAAATGAGCATAACACAATTACTTCACATAGACAACTTTAATTTCACATTTCCCTTATAATCAAGAACATAAGAAGCCACAATTTTCTCTCTTTTCAGCTTGTTCATGGTAAGTACCAGAACAAGAAGATAAATAAAAGCAAAAAATACAACTCAATTGAAGATAGATTGAACTGAAACCTGATAAAGAGAGAAGAAGAAGAAGAGCCCTGAAGAGGGTGGCCATTTCCTTAGCTAATCCCCGCCAATTCTCCTCCTCGGGAACTCCAAAGCCAGAAAAAAGCCTTTATTGATAATTGCCAATATTTTTGTGTATTGTATTAAAACTGTTACCATATTGGCTTTATTTATATAGAAATGAGATCATATGAAGATGGGTCTTGCTGTGCTTTCACGTGACTGGCTTCCACGTATTCGGTGTCCCATTTTTACTGGTCCTTTTCAAGTCCGGTTACCCAAGCTGATTTACCGGCCTACTTGTATAATTTTGGGTATTTGGAAGTCTGTTTTTAGCATAGTTACTAAAAATAGACACTATTTCTTCCTTAAAGTTATTAGGCCTCGAGTCCTTGACCTTTTAGATTAGGAGGGGCATGGAAAGGGGTTTAAGAAAGGGGTTTTCTTCGAAAGCAGATCCTCTGTCCCTAAATGTGGTGTGGTATGGTGTGGTGTGGTGTGGTGTGGGGTGGGGTGGATGAATATTAAATGTTGGTTTTTATTTATCCTAGATAGATTAATTTTGGAAAAAGAATTCCAACTGGTACCCTTCCTCCAATTTATCTTAATTCTTAATTGGAAGTTGGAGTCTCGTAATATTTGAATTTGTGCAGGCAAAGGTAAATTTAAGTTACATAAATTCATAAACATATTATATACTCCAAACTAAAAGACAAATTCGGTTTTAAAAGATAAGGTAAAGGGGGTTACTTGGTGAAAATTGTTGTCAAATATAAACATCTTTTACCATGTACTTTTTAGAATTAGAGATATATTTATAAAATGATTATATTTTTTTAATTAATGGTATTATAATAATCAATCAACTAATAATAAAAATAGTAACATGTTATAAAAATTCACGTTAATTTATATTTAATTTTGAAATGAAGGAAGTACTGAACTTATGCAACCTACACTTTAAAATTAGTGATATATTTTGGATTTTTTTTATTAATTCACAAAATCTAAAATTCAAAATCAATACATTGTTTTTTTGGTGAAACGTACAATAATTTATTTAATAAAAACAATTATAATTGACTGCTATAAATTAACTAAAAATACAACTAATTATCATATTTATTATTTTAAAATTTTTAAAAATATACATTAAATTAAATTTTCGTAAATTTACTTGAGAAGAAGAAAAAAAAAGGTATATTGTATTGGTCATTATTAAAAATTCGGATACGATTAGCATGAAATTTATTTTTTTTGTAAGTTGGTTAATAGAATATTGAGATACATAGAATTTCGTCTGTGTCAGTATTCTATTAACCAATTAATTAATTTACCCAAAAATAAAAATCATGCTAACCACTTTCTAAAAATTCAAATAAGTTGGTGCACTAATCGGATATAATCACTATCAATGACTTCAACCGGCCAACCGCCCCCAATCCCATGGGCATGGAGTCAAAAAAAAACATCATAATTAATCATTGGAAAGCATAGCCGCATACCTACTAGTAGCAGAACATATCCATATTCATTTTTATCCCCCCGCCCCACCCCCCACCCCGGCCCACCCCACCCCATAAATTTTGGAGTATATAATAAGCATAAATCAATTATTCATGATTGCAATTTTAATTTTATCCCAAATATGTAATTTTTCAGTCCTACACTAATTACATATTAGAATAATAAATGAAGGTTTTGTTTTAGTAGGCGTTATGATAATAAGGAAAGACAAATACAAACATTGGCCGATACAAATCTCAAATGTTGTTCCCATTTGACAAATATAGTGTGTCACACAAAAATTGCTACAAATCTCAAATATTGTTCCCACTTGGTACTTGGCATATATATCTATCTAATAAAATACAAATGATTTTAAATTTTCCGCTCACTCAATAAATCATCTGGGCCGTCTAAAGTTTGGGATAAATCCCACCGTTCATACATCTATCTAATAAAATACATCTATCTATCTAATAATCTAATATCTATCTAATAAAATACAAATGATTTTGAATTTCCCGCTCACTCAATAAATCATCTGGGCCGTCTAAAGTTTGGGATAAATTCCACCGTTCATACATCTATCTAATAAAATACATCTATCTATTTAATAATCTAATAATAATTTAATAAAATACAAATGACTTTAAATTTTCCGCTCACTCAATAAATTATTTTGGTCGTTCAAAGTTTGAGATAAATCATATTGTCCATACGGTGCCGGAGGCACGGGACCCAGCTAGTATATATATATACTAACTATAATCCGTGCCTGAAGGCACGGTATAACGAAAAATTAAATTAAAAATTGAAAAATATTACTCAATCATCAATACATATCTAACCATCAAAACATCGAGCTAGTCGGTACTAATTTCAAAAAATTTCGGCAAAATTTCCTTTAAAAATAGATATCCAGAAAATTCTAAACCTGTCTATAAAACTTACAATCATCAATACATATCCAAACCACCAAAAAACCATCAATCCACATCCAAAATCATCATAACCATGAATAATTAGTTAACTTTAGGGTTAAATGCTTCCTAAGTTACTGTACTATAGGTTGACTTACAAATGGGTCACTGCACTTTTTTTTCTTACAGTCAACTCACTGAACTTTAATTTACTAACACTCTGTTACAAAAACCGTTAAGTCAACTTTGACTTAACGGAAATGATGATCTGGCAGCTGACTTGTCTTAAAAAAAACCTATGTGGCAGTTAGCATGCGACGTGGCAGTGATGATGTGGATATAGATGAAAATTTTGATGAAAAAATGGAAAAAAAATATTTTAAAGTATAATAAAAATTATAAAAATTAGCAAAAAAATAAGAAAATAAATAAATAAAAATAATTATTTTTCATAAAAATTTAAAAAAATAGTTTTTTTTACAATTTTTATTAAAAAAAAATTAAAAAGCATTTTTTAATAAAAATAATTGTTTTTTTTATTTTTTTTTTAAAAAAGTAAAACACAATTTTTTAAAAAATGCAATTTTTTTTATTAAAATTATTTTTTTTTATAAAATACAGTTTTTTTAATAAAAATAAAAAAATACTATTTTTTAAACTATTTTTTTTAAAATAATGCGGTTTTTTATTCAAATAAAAATGTTGTTATTTTTTATTAAAAAAATAAACTATTTTTTATAAACTGTTGTTCTTTTATTAAAAAACACTGTTTTTTAAACTATTTTTTTAAAATAATGTTGTTTTTTATTAAAATAAAAATGATGTTATTTAATAACACTGTTTTTAATAATAATGCTGTTATTTTTAATAACAGCGCTTTTTTTAATAAAAAACACCATTTTTAAAAAAATGCATTTTTTTTATTTTTATTAAAAAAATTGTATTTTATATAAAAAAAATAATTTTATTAAAAAAACTGCATTTTGTTTTATTTTTATTAAAAATATTTATTATTTGTTTTAAAAATTACGTTTTATTTTTTTAAAATAAAAAAAACCAATTATTTTTATTAAAAAGAATGCGTTTTAATTTTTTAAAATAAAAATTGAAAAAAACTACTTTTTTTAATTTCTATTAAAAATAATTATTTTTATTTATTTATTTTCTTGTTTTTTTTGCTAATTTTTATAATTTATGTTATACTTTAAAATATTTTTTTCAATTTTTTCATCAAAATTTTCATCCAAATCCACATCATCACTGCCACGTCGCATGCTAACTGCCACACTAAGTTTTTTTAGACAAGTCAGCTGCCACGTCATCATTTTTCGTTAAGTCAACTTTGACTTAACGATTTTTGTAACGGATTGTTAATAAATTAAAGTTCAATTAGTTGACTGTAAGAAAAAAAAATCAGTGGCTCATTTGTAAGTCGACCTATAGTACAGTGACCTAGGAAGCATTTAACCCGTTAACTTTATAAAATACAAAACACACAAAATACACACAATCATCAACACATATCTAACCACCAAAACATCAAGCTAGTCGCTACTAATTTTGAAAAAATTCGACAAAGTTATTTAAAAATAGATATCCAGACAAATATAAACATGTCTATAAAACTTACAATTATCCATACATATCCAAACTATCAAAAAGCCATCATTCCATACCCAAAATCATCATAACCATGTATAAATAGTTAACTTTACAAAATACGAAATACAAAAAATACATACATGAAGAAATTAATACATACTCAATAATCAACACATCCAACCACCAAAACATCAAGTTAATCTCTACTAATTTCAAGAAATTTCGTCAGAGTTTCCTTTAAAAATAGATATCCAAAAAAATCTAAACTTGTTTACAAAACTTACAATCATCCATACATATCCAAACCACCAAAAAAAACCCATCATTTCATACCCAAAATCATCATAATCATGTATAATTAGCTAACTTTACAAAAGACGGAACACAAAGAATATATACATGCAAAAAATAGATAAATAACATGTTGAGCATAAGGCCCTTTACTTTATAACTTACACCAAGTATATTCTTTACAGCTTACACCATGTATCCTTCAATATATACCTGAAAATATTTGAAATTTAAAAATTATCAAAATATGTGAGTCAAAATAAAATAATTGTAAATCTGAAACATAAGACTTCTTACTTTACCCTGAGAAAACATATTTGTATGTAGGGGGAATAATTTAGATTGATATAAGTAAGAATTTAGAGAGATTGTAGCAAATAATCAATTTATTTAGGAAAAGATATGGACTTACAATCAAATAAATTTGTCTTAGTACCATTTCAACAAACGGTTTATTTGCTTAATGATTTAAATCATAAATCTGTATTGGTGGCAGTATAATGGGGTGTGTGTGTGTGCTACTGCTATGAAAGAGAGAGACAGAGATTAAACACCCATTGTAAAAAAATAAATTTAAAACACCCAAAGTTAAAATGAAGCTGTCGTCGATTTTATAAGAAGACTTATGATGAGATAGATAAGAATATTTAACTGAAGCTATTTGAAAATTTAAGTAAAGATTTCAAGGTATAACTGATACTAATGGTTGATTCACTTGATAAAAAATTTATGATAAAAACAATTTTAATACTAATGTTTATCTCTGAATTCAAGCAATGTTACTTCTATTGTTTATTGATTTGAGTTGCTAACAAAGGGGGACAATTGTGATCTTTTGAAGGGAATTCAAGCAGTGTGAATTATAAACAGTCCCAAGTTATGTCTGAAGGAACCTCTGGGCATTTAAATACACTTCAAAACATCATTAAATCTTATCACCGTGACCTTAATAAGCTTGTACAGTCAGTTTGATTTTTGGCACCAAAACAATCCACTTCTAAGCTTTCTTTGTCTTAAAGAAAACATGGAATAACAATATAGATAACACATAATACCATGAAGAACATGGACTAATTTTGACATAGTGTGCATGAATGAGTTTTATTTCCATCATATATATATATATCCGGATGACTTAATAGATAACATCTAGCAAACCGTCACCAAGCTACTTGGCTAGCATACAAACATCCCAAAACAGTCATTATACTTAGGCATATAAAGCATGTGTTAGCAACATTACACAAAAACAGACCCTCATCTTGGCATATTCTCAAACAGGTAGGGCGCAGTCCTTATATTCACACATAATACATGTATTCCTAACTCTTTGATCCCAGCCTTATGGCATTAAAATCATAACCAAAGCAGCAACCTTATATTATCAACATAGCCACAATGATAATCTTTAATCAAATATAAACACCACCTTAAAAATCAGCATAACAGTCCATATAATTTCCAAGTTATCCAACCAATTACCACCCAAGAATAAACACCAGAAGAACAAAAGATCCACTGAAGAAAAGGATTACCTTGGATTAGAACAACGCCAATCGCCATCCCTACCACCGTCACTGCCACGACCACCTCCAACTTGGTATCCTCCTCCTCCCCCTCCTATACCACCATGATCCCCTCCTTGATATCCACCACCACCTGCAAATACAGATATGAAATAATAGTTGATGAGCAATATATTACAAATTGGTTATTGCTTTAATAAAAGAATATTTATGAACTACACTTTATGGATGTTTGTATAAACAATAATTTAAATGTGTTGTAGAGATTAGTGTCCGTGATGTTTAATATTTATCATTTGTAAATATAGTTTATTTTATCATCAGTAATAAACATTGAATCAACTAATACATATCAAAACTAATATCTATAAATAATGATTTTATACCAAGATATAGTTCCAAATACATAGGAAAGTAGATACATAGCTATACACATATATGAACATGTAAGTGTTGCGGATTAAATAAGGAAATTATAGCATCAATTACATGGATAAATAACAAATTAGTTATACAATATACACAGATACGAACTATCCGCGTAATACTAAAAAAATTGTCTAATAAGCATAAAAGTTGAAAGATATAGTGAGAGCAATGATACTAATAGGTGAGACTAACAAAAAAATATTATGGCAACCAAAATTCCAAGTAACATAACAGATATGAACACATAACGGAAGGGTACTTAAGCCCATTACTTGGCAAGGTAATAATGAGCTCCTGTACGACAAATGAAATACAGATAAAAATCTTAAACTAAACAAATGTACAGTACCAGTTCATTGCCAAGCTAAAAGATAAGAGTGAAAGTTCAAAACAAAAATAAGATGTGTCATATTGAAAAGGAGAAACTGAAAGTAGAATGAAAACAGATTCCATAAAGTAGAATGTAAACGATCCTCTTTAACTTACTAACCCCTTCCCCCATCCCAAAATTAAATTTATAAGTCTACATATAACCCCGTGATTATAGTAAAATACTTGAATAAAAGTAAAAAGGAATCATGTCACAAAATTGAAATATCTAAATGTATAGAGTCACTCTCACTCACATGAACCTACAACCACTTAGCATACTCTCAAGAACTCTTACCCATGTTGTACATTCATCTTTAGGTATTAAATAATTACAGAATATCTATATGCTAATTTGCTACCATGCATTCATCAATGTTGGGACTAAAGCAAGACCTCCTGGCATATCAACAAACACATTTGACAGCTATGATATGAAGAGCACACAAACATAAGACAAACAACTTATAATTGTGAATGTTAGCGTAACTCTCGTTCTTTATAATTGTGCACATAATATTATTCTAAAATAATTAAAGACTACATTTGCTTTTGAGTGGGATTTAGAAGTCCTTAGGCCTATTTCATTTTGGACAAATATTTAATCAAAAATGTCCTTAAATTTAATGTCTTACATTTCTATCCTAAAGAAATTGCAATCTAACAATATTACTACAGGTCAAACTGAGCCTAACATGTTACTAAATAATACTATTCATTGCACATTTTAGTGTTGCTATTATTGTACTTAACAAGTAACTGATTGAGCTCAAGTTTTTATGATCCTCTAAGCATATGTAAGCTTTTACAAGCTTCATACAAGCTCAAACTTTTCTCCAGTGACCCTCTTTTTCCTCTGACTATGATGTAGCTTCAGACTTTTAACAGTTTAAATAACAATATGATTGGAGTCGCAAACTAAAAAGAACACTTAAAAAACAAAATATAAAGTAAGAGAACAATTCATTGGAGTTCAAATGGATGTTCATATTTTCTTTACTGTATCGCATAGAATTATCCTAACATATATATGTACATACAAAACCTTGAAAAGATCAACTGTGGCAGTGCAAGCTTGCCATATATTGAAGTGCCCTAAGGTTGCCAAAAGGGCTTGGCGCAATTTGCCAGACTACAGTCAAGATTGTCGAGTTCAAAAAACAAAACACTCTGTTTGAGCTCTAAGAGATCACTTAATACTTCTCCCAACAGATTGACATATAGCAACAATTCTCACAAGATCACATCATAGTCAAAGTCTGCTCAATCTATTTCACATAGCCACGAAATTTCACCCAAAGTCAAAATTAGCAAAACCAAGAAACTTAAAAACCCAATACCAAATGTAAAGGAAGAATCACCATCCCATCATTTGTTTAGCATTAGCCATTTTTATCTTAACATATTTCAGCTTATAAAATGCAAAGAAAATTACTTCAATATAAAATTAGATACTATAAATCGCACCTGAGAAACTTGTGCATAATCCTCATCGGAAGCTGCCTCTGCCTAAACAATAATTGAAAAAATTACAACAATATCTCAGCATCAGTGAGCACCATATACTTCACTTTGAAATTAAATACTACATAGACATGAGCGACTAAAGACGTGTGGAGGAAGATCACGAGCGATGGGGGGAAAATCAGAAATGTATTCCAAGTGACCCTGCGACAAGTAAACCACCGGGCTTCCTTTCTTCGGCAACGAAATCAGTGGACCAGCACATGCGTGCCATAGCTCCAAACACACCGCCGGTGACGACGACGCAAAATTAGCCGGAGCCGGAGCAGAGGAAGACGACGATGTGGCCGAATTGAAGGAAGACGGGTATGAAAGATTTAGGGATGGAATTAGGGCTGTGTATTTAGGGGAGTTGGCTGGGTATGAAAGATATGTGTGTAAGAACAGACAAAGCTCTGTGTGTATAAGAACAAAGAGAGAGAATTGGCTGGGTGTGAGAGATAGAGCTTCGCGTGTTTCTCTTCGCGTGTTTTGTTTTCATTTTTCAAGCTCCTTGTTATCTCTCAGCTATTGTGTGTAGGACAGAGAGATAGAGGGTTTGAATTTTGAAACGAGAGGAATGAGAGACAGCTGCTGACATGGATTTTGGATGTGACGTTTATCTATTTTCTCTCTCTGCTCTCTTTTATATTATATATATATATATATATATATATATATATTAACAACAGTCCCGTGACTTCGGCACTATGGACGGTGAGATTTATCTCAAACTTTGGACGACCCAAATGATTTATTAGGATGAGCGAAAAATTCAAAATCATTTGTATTTTATTATGTGTGTGTGTGTGTGTGTTAGGCAAGAAAATTGTTATCCCACTTGACAAATATCTATATTATAAAGTCTCTGTCATGGTGTATGAGGTCTTAGACTAGTAATTAAGATTGTTTTTTTATTAATTTTTTGCCTTTACAATTTTAGATATATTATTATTTTATCATTTTTTTAATTTTTCAATTTAGTCCTCTAAATTTTATAAAGTTGTTATTTTATATTCACACAATTTACACACGTAACAGTAATATATGTTATACAAAAAAACACACTACAAAGAAAAGGACCCACCCCTATTATTTATTTAATTATTTTGATGCTGTTATTTTCCTTTTCTAATAAGTTAAAATAATCTATTGCAATTATTTGGGGGAGGCTTCAATTTCACTCATGAAAAAAGAAATTAGTGAATGGAATCTTAGGGTGACCCCAATAAGATGATGTTCTCAGGCAGTCTCAGGTGGGATGACTTTTCTGGAAAACAAAAAGCCGCCTCTTCAGCCTAACATAAGAATACTCTTTACCCAAAGAGTCACTTTCCTATGTTTTCTCTTCATCCTTAAACTTAAATTATTAATATAATAAAATTCACATATTCTCTATATTATCAATTGGCCATTCCTTTTAGGGATTATTTTATAGCCCTACGATCAAATTATATTCAAATTAGGGTATGTTTGGCAGAGCTATGAGTACTGATCCAAAATACTTTTAATTTTATAAAATTTTAGGTCGACATTATTTTTTTAGTGTAACGTTTTTTCAATTTCTTAAATTTTATGAAATGTTTGGACAGTCTCATTTCAAAACATGGAAACATATTTTCAGTTGTTTTCATTCCAGAATATTAAATAAACTAGCTGGGTCCCGTGCCTCCGGCACTGTATGGACAATATGATTTATCTCAAACTTTGAACAACCAAAATAATTTATTGAGTGAGCGGTAAATTTAAAATCATTTATATTTTATTAAATTATTATTAGATTATTAGATAGATAGATGTATTTTATTATATAGATGTATGAACGGTGGGATTTATCCCAAACTTTGGACGGCCCAGATTATTTATTGAGTGAGCGGAAAATTCAAAATCATTTGTATTTTATTAGATAGATTATTAGATTATTAGATAGATAGATGTATTTTATTAGATAGATGTATGAACGATGTAATTTATCTCAAACTTTGGACGGCCCAGATGATTTATTGAGTGAACGGGAAATTCAAAATCATTTGTATTTTATTAGATAGATATGTCTAAACTGCTCGGTTAACATACTTTTTTATATCTTTCTATTTATTCCTCTAAATTTTATAAAATTTATATTTTACTTCACATAATTTACACACAACACATGTACTACTAATAATTATATAATTTCGAGAGACTTCTTTACTCGGTCATTATGTATTAATTTTAAATTAGATTTTTCAATATTTATGTCATGTTACGTATTGTGAATTACAATATTTGGAAGAGATAAGACAAAAAAGAAGTCAATAGCCTCCACAACTGGAGCATGAATTAGAACGATTCATTTCATTCTAATGGAACAACCGCAATTTTTTCATTATATAGGAATGAGTCATTCCATTCATACTTTGATTCCCCCAATCCAAACATAGCATTTGGGTTTTATATTCCACATAAAAGTAAAAGTGTAAATAAACCGAGTCGATTCGAGTATTGAGTTAGTCAGATTTGGTTCACAAAATTTATCGAGTATGACTCGTTTAGCTACCGAGTTGAGCACAGTCTCAAACATACCTATGCATTTTCATGGCAAGTTATATGTCTGCAGCAGTGGCTGATTGTGTTGTGAAAAAGAGATTCATTTGATGCAAGTATATAGCTTGAAATAAAAACAAAAAAGCTGGAAAAAGCCACTGTTGTGCAGGTAATTAAGTTTAAATTATGTGTTGTGTTTTTCCTATCAAATATGTAAATTATGTACCAACTAGATGCTCTAGTCTCATGTGAAGTGAGTTGCGACTTATATGTATCAAATAATAGAAGACTAGTGTGATTACTCTCTAATCAAATTATAGAAGACCAGTGTGATTCCTGTTTTTGCAATAACTGAAATTCATTTGTCAAAATGAGTGTAAAATTATTTTTCTTTAGAAAAAGGTACACTCAGTTTTACATCATCTTCAAAATTAACTCATGTGACAACCTAAAGCTGTCGTTCTGTACTTTCATTCAACAAAGCATTTCAACTGATCAGCTGCCCGGTGAAGAAAAATAGGACACAATACTCTCTTTGCGTGTCAGCACTGTATTAGTCAATTGACCATGAAGTTAATTTTATGATAACCTGATCCAATACTATACTTTGTATACCAGCAAGTACTCCTTCATATTCAAGCATTGCATAATTTGACAACGAATGTTGTAAACCAATTGGTCAGGCCTGTAATGAGTATTAGTATTTCTTAGGAACGAGTCAAATGTAACATTGGCATGGGCAGTTCTGCTTTTCACCAAGGGGTGAGTGAGAATACAAACCACACCAAAAAAATGTGTATTATTTCTTTCATGATGATGCCATACTAGTCCACCTCGGCTGGCTTGCTTGAATTTCAATGATGATACAGTTTCTGGTCTACTTTGGCTTGCTTGCTTGCTTGATGATGCAATTTCTAGTCTATTGTAACCTAGAACCTATTACTCCCTTTCCCCGACCCTCCACCCAAATGGATAATGAACTGGGCAGTCCCTTTCCAAGAATCAACTATTTATTCTCAGTCATAAAAAGAAACAGGATGGAAGAAAATGGCACACTGCAAGAAACTTAACTGGAACACTTGATAAAGTAACAAAGGTCCAAAGCAACCTTTCTTTTACAATGTAAGTCAAATGACCAAGATTTGAAACATTAACTAACTGCTATGCATGCAACGAACCAGAGAAATCAATTATAGCCTTGATACAAATAACTCAGTAAAGATCACCTTCCTTGTGGGTGTGAATCACACAATCCGAAGTGGGGTAGGAAACACAAGTCAGCAAGTAACCCTCTTTCACTTGGTTCTCATCAAGGAAAGATCCATCGGACTGGTCAACCTCACCGGACACTATCTTCCCAGCACAGGTGGAGCATGCACCTGCCCTGCAAGAATATGGCAGCTCAATTCCGGCTGTCTCAGCAGAATCTAGGATGTAAGAATCATCAGGGGCCTCAAACTCATGCTCTACACCTTCTGGCATAACAAGCTTAACCTTGTATACTGCCATTGCAGTTGCTTTGAAGCCATTTGTTGCTTTCAAGCCAAAGGATTTGGAGATGCTCTTCACAGCTCCTAGAGATGTTGGACTCTTGATAAAGGCACTTGAACTTTGGCTCTGAGGTGCACTTGTCAACATGCATTGGATGGGAAGTCCCACAGTTGACATTTTTAGCTGAATACAAACAGAAAGTTTTAGACAGTGCTATAACTGCACCCCTTACTCAAATGGAGTTAAAAAAATGTAACTAAAAGTATAATCCTTTCACCATAAAAACACCAAATCCACCATTTGAAGAGCTGTTGGAACTGAAATGTCATTTTATAAAGGGAAAATAACCTTACTATGTGACACACTCCAGAATTTCAGTAAGGATACAAGTACACACAAAAATGGTCCAAGTGCTTCTATTAACAATTTTGACAAATAGTAATATAAACACTTGCATCCATATTATTATATATTATAAATTCCAGGCACCTATAAAAACTTCCTCTCATGATCACTTGTATATCCAAAAGAAACTGAATCTAAAACACAAGTTGATTAATGTTATAAGTAGATGTAAGAGTAACAGTTACTCTAGGCTACTGTAGATTAAATTGAGGTTTAGATGATGTAATTTGGGACAATTGAGGAGATTTTGGGTGTCTAGTAGTCAAGTCGATCATTATTATCCAATTTGTTACTTTAAAAAACTTATTTCTAGTAGTGTTAGTTGGTAATTAGCCTTATACAAGTGGTAAACTCCCAATGCTTTTAGCAGATTGAATATATAGATATTAAAATTTGTGTTATGTTGATAAAGATTATATAACCAACTTACGAGGAAGAAGTTATCTAAGCATGCAGGATACTAAAAGCCTCAATAGGCTGACATGAACCATTCTTATTTTCAATTTTCCACCATCTTACCAGCATGATTTAGATTGTCCTATAATATGTGCCTTGTCACAGTTGACAAGATAATAATACTTGATCAGCCATTTCTGTAACATAAAGGCGGTAGATGTTTGGAGCACTATGAGAAGAGACAAGCGAAGGGCTCTATGCTCTTCACTCGAGTCTCCAAATTATACCAATTACCAAGCCACAAAAAATGTAACCAAATGTGTTGAATATATTCAAGAATGTAAAGGTCCTCTTATTCAACCTTAACAAAGAACACCTTCTTTTATGCTACAATACTATATTATAAATTCTACAATACATAGCACTGACCGCTATTACCAGCTTCCACAACTATTGGTTCCAAGCCATCCTACCATTAGTCCAGGTATAATTCCCAAAAACTAGTAGGTGAATATAATCCAAATACATACAAGGAGGACGCATCGGTATTATTCAGTTAGGATATCATATCAAGAAAAAGAAAAACAACTTTATTCTTGTTTTTATTTTTCAATAAATTATAGAATAAATAATTAAAAATGGGAATTGATAATTTCACAAGTGAAAATATTTGTTCCACAAGGTCCTCTCACGTGAGAGTGGACCACACTTACTATTCATGTGAGGACCTTGTGGAACTAACATTTTTACTTGTGGAAATATCAATTCCCTTAAAAATCTAAACTTGTTCTTGACAGAGATTTTCTCCTTTTGGTATTTCTCATATTTGTTGATGACAAATTTTCTGTGCGTTAATAATATGCAGTCCCTAATAAATTTCCAGATCCAGCTTATTAGCCAATCAAAATCATCAAATCAAACTTTAAACCATATAAAGAACCACACAAAAAAACACAACACAACACACAAAATCCTTTCAACTTTTATAATAGGTGACAAAAATGAAAATTTTCACCCAGAATTGCAATGAAAAAACACAATCATTTATAAAACACATCATGTACCAGAAAAATCAAAATCACATTTCATAAACCACATCATGTGCAGAAGAAAGAACAAGTTACAACATCAAACCTAAATTTTTCATCTTTAAACCCTATAAAGAGCCAAAACAGTTAAAAAGAATAAAATAAAAAAATTTAAACTTTAATAATGGGTCACGAAAATGAAAATTTCAATATATCAAATAAAAATACAATCAGGGAGAGAGATACGTACAGAATAAAGTTAAAAGAAATCTTACAGAGCTTTGGAGCCGCTTTGATTATTGATAGGGTTTGGCGATTGTCGGCACTTATAGGAAGGTAGAGCGGAGCTTACGAGGATATTAGGTGCTGTTAAACTTGGGCCCAATTTATAGAGAGAGAAAGAGGCGGCTTTTGGAATCTGTTGGTAGCCGATGAATTTTGGTTTCTGAGAGAGGGAAAAGATGCCCTAACCCCCAAAAACCCAACCTCCGTCTGACTTTCTTTATTTGAAAAGAGATTAAGAGACCCATATCATATTTATTTCTTTATGGTCTTAAAATACACATATAGTCTTATTTTATATATTTAGAGCTCTAGACATGAAAATTAGACGAATGTATTTAAATTTTATTTATTTATATTTTAATCGTTAAAATATAAATAAATGAAATTTAAATACATTCATATCCAATCTTCATGTCTACATAAAGTTTTTGTTACATTTAATGCTTATTATATAAATTTATATCTATTAGAAGTCCCTATCGAATCAAATCGGTTTACCCAAAAGATCATAATTGAATGTAGTATTATTTGTCAAATTCCAAGTTCGGATCGAATCCATCCAAATAAGACTTTAAATCACAAGTCCAATAGTATCTTCTTGAATCATCTTAATCCATCCAAATAAGACTTTAAACCACGAGTCCAATAGTATCTTCTCGAATCATCTTAACATATCACACGCTCACTCAAAAAGTCATAACTGAATGTATTATTGGTAATAACTTAATTCTTTATAGACGGACAAAAATTTCCACATATGTCAGACAGAGTGTCACGATTAGTATATTATATAAAGTAATAAATAAAAATGTATCAAAAGAGAGTGATATTAATGTAAAAACGATATGGGTAAATCAAGAATTTTGAGGGGAAAAGAGGTAAAAGAAAAACGAAACTTATTGAAAATTGTTTAATTATTCATTATGTTAATTTTAACTTTATTCTTGATATCACAATTTTTCGAATTTAAGATAATTAGACTTGTGTTTATAAAGTAATTGTTTTCATTTATTTTATTATACTTTTCTTATTTCTTTTATGTGTTTTTTTTTCAAGGTCTATATATACTTTGTGTGTTTTATCATTTATCTATTTTTATTTGTTTGAAGATTCTTAGGGTTCTGTCAGTGTTAACCAATTTGTAACCATCTTTTGTAATTAAAATATTATTGTTGTAATTTTTAACATGTATTCACAGTTTTTTCTTAACAAATACTAAATGTTTTAGACCCGTCATTTGGGCACCCAAATATCCCATCAATTGCGGCCCATAAGTCTGTGTATATTCCTAAGTTGTTGGTGAGAAGGATTAGGCCCTTTTGTTTTGGTAGGGACTAGGGACCAAAAACTTGGGTCTTTTATAATAATATACAACATTTAGTAAATAATTATAACAATAGTGCACTCATAAAATATTTATATAATTAATATATTTTTCATATTTATTTACAATATTAGTGCAATTAGGATTCCTTAATTTAGAAAATTAGTATATGATTCAATTCAAATATCTTGGATCTAACAACAAAAATAAATTTAAATTCAAAAATAATAATTCAAATTCAAATATTCAAAGTTTAGTCTCATTTTATTTTTTTATTTATATATTTATATATTTATATATATATATATATATAATTTATGTCCATAATATTACTCTTAAAATTACTCGCCATTCTGTTTATTCATTTTGATGTTAGTAAGGACGAATTATGTTGTGAATGGTCCGGATCTTAAGCTCACTCCTTATCCAACTCACTCGAGCTCACCCCCCTTTAGCGACAGGCCCGGCGATAGTTCGGTCATACAACCGTCGTCTATACTTTTAGCGACGCTATATGTCGTCAAACATGTAAGTATGCATGTAAATGATGAGGTGATGAGAGATTAGTCAGTAATGGTGCATAATTGCTGCTATACTAGCAATTTACGCTACATATTATATCACTGTTTATGTAAAGGAGAAATTGGTCACATAAACAAGTGTGGGATCAATGTCCTACTTCGCACTTGTTGCGGGACAGAGCAATATGATTTTGTCAATGTTTATTTAGCTTGATTCAAGCTTCCCTCACACATTTTGCAGTAAAACTTTTGTAGCAAGCATGATTGTTTATTTCACAGTACAAAAATATATACTTTCCCTTTTATTAATTGATTATAGAATGATGCTACTTACTAGCACCAGGATTTGAAATATGTGAATCATTATATCAAATTTTTTCCTTCTTCTCTCTGCATCAATGATATATTTTGTTTGATCTCTTTTGGTAATCTTTTAAGCTCTTGTCGATCATTGAGTTATTTATATATTTATATCCTTTTTCTTCTCTTTTTGTTATGGATTGTAAAAAGTTAAGTTGAGGCAATCCTTCTTTGCAGTAAACAAAATACAAAAGTAATAAACGACATAAAAAATAAATCAGTTGGCTACACTTTGGTCAAGAAAATTTGAAAAAAAGGAAGAGTAGAAAAAATAATTTATCCACAAGTTGAGGTCACTTAATTTGCCACTAGCTTAAAAACAATAGTCATATACTTCGTGTAATGCACAAACCAGTAAACTCTCATCACTACCTCCTATAATATATATTTATTTGTTTTTCTTTGTAAAATTTGATCTTTGAACAATAATATACTATTTTTTTATTATAATTTAATTTATTAATTGAACACACATTTATTATTAAAATTTTGAATAATCCCACCGCAACGCGAGAGTTTGTATCTAATTATATCAACTAAAATTGAATAAATTCACATCAATTTAAAATTTAATCCGTTAAAATTTAACTTATAATATCAAAAAGAAATGGATTATTGATAGTAGATACTAGATACAACAAAATTGTAAGAATGTCATGTTTGTCAATATGGCCAAATCAAGAAAGGGCGACGTGGGAGGAGGGGGTAAGGTATAAATCAGATTCCGTACAACAAACCCTTTCAGCTTTTTCAAGACTCGTTGAAATCATACAAATCAAACAACCAAATATTAACATTAGCAAATCTAAATGCAAAGGAACCTATGAACAATACACCAAACGAGCAGAACACCGGGCAATATGAGATTAACTAGAAGGTACTTTTACCCTTTCAATCTAGTTCAGGTAACCACAGAAAACAAGTAAAAATAATTCTGAAATCCGAACTCCGTGAAACATGTTAAGACTGGACTTGGGGGACGATTCAGAAGAATTTTAATCAGACCCATGTTTAACAAATTAAACGGGAAAAACACAACTACAGTTGTGTAGTGGGCATAAGTAAAGTAAATGCAAGATCATGGTTCATCTCCGAACAAAAAACATCAAAACAAAGCAATCACTATGTAGTTTATCAAGAATAACAGCTAACTTGAAAAAAGAAAATTTGCCCACGGTAGGGAATTTTTGGAAAAATATCATCTCATACACCGACTTTGCTAAAAAGCTTCAACCAAATAGAAGAGAACTCCTTAAAAGATGCGGACAGTCTTTCCCATTGTGCTCTTTAGGTACAAGCACCTGACCTGAATTCCAAACAACAAATAAATACTATTAGAAGAATGTCCGTCCAAAAGTGTTGTAGAAGCAAAATGGTATCTTTAAAGAAAAACAACCAGATAAACCTATTTGAGAGCACAAACATGCATCATTAAGCATAAATAATTCATGTTTTTATGGTAGTCCTACAATTAATGTCTTGATTGACAAAACAGATTGAGGTGAAAGAACTTACATTTTGCCAATTCTTCTTCAATAATGAAACCAGGAAATTCACACTCATCTGCACATTTTGGAAGATTTGCTTCTCCTCCATACTGAGGTTCCCAACAGCAACTCCCATGCAGAGCACCTTCTTCAGTTGGAACTTTACTGTCGCCTTTGTCTCATTAACTTTAGACTCGAGGGACTCCTGGTGGGTAACTAGTGTAGGGAACTTACCTACATGGACAGACGAAAGAGGACCACTAAGAATATATACTTGAGGATCCATAACAGTTCTAAACACCAAACATCTTAATATTATAAAATGAATGAATTTAAAGTATTATGCGTACATAGGAAGGGAAAATAATGGCATACATGGCACTCTAAAAAATGAACATGAAAAAATGGTTTAGCAGAGCGAACAAAACAAGGTACTATTTTTAATTCAATCAACGGTCCGTGAAGGCAACATGTATAAAACTATAATAAAATTGCTCTTAAACTGAACAAGGTACAAATAATAGATGTGATGCATATCAAACACCATAATAAAGAAACCAAAATTTGCAACTGTTCTTAATAAAGTCATCAGAGGTATGTCATTTTCTAAATAACTAACCAAAGAACAGATTAATCGGAAACAAGCAATGTAAAACAATAATAACCTTTTACATTCATCAAAATGCACCTACCTGCTTTGTTAAGCCCTGGACCCAAAAGACGGGGAATCTGCTTAATGACAGCCTCAGAAGCAAGGAAAGCATGGTATTTCTTAGCAAGTTTCTTAACTAACTTCTTGTTCTTGTTAAGCTTCTTCAGGCCTTCCACATCCATGTATTCCAGACCAATTTTCTCAGCCTACAGTTATCATAAATAAATCACTCTAAAGAAAGACTTGGTAACTTTTAAATGCTTACTTGTGATAAAGAGCAAAAATTATAAACTAAAAGATAAGCAAAAACATGTGCATTACTTGTAAATTTATAGGCATTCACATCATAATGTTTATGGTGACTTACCACGTTACTGAACTTGCTCTAATTGTTAAACAAAATCACATTTTGAAACAATCATGTGCATTCTAAAATGTTAAAAATTCATTTCATAGTTGGATATGATCCATATACTAGTAGAAAATTTGGCGCGATGAATTTGTGAGAACTATTACATGTAAATATAATAGGCAAATAAAACTACCAGGAATGACTACTATGATATTTCTATCTTCATTAAATCCCTCAAGCCAATAACAAGAAAGTTCTGAGTTACCTCTTCCACATGCTGAGCATCACCAAGCATGCAAACCTTCATCTTCGGACGAGGGATGTGAGGCAACTTCACAGAACCACTGAAACGCTTATCCTTCTGAGGATCATAGTTTTTAAGACCAATCTGGAGTTCAATGGTCTCGGTGAAATTACGCTTTTTCTCCTTGGCCTCGTTAGAAATCTGAGTGATGGCTTCTCTAAGGGCATCACTCTGAAGTTTACTGTACAGAAATTGTTCCAGATAATATCAGCAAAGACAAACTATCTATAAGCTTCACCATCCAAACAATTAATTGTATAAATATGCCAAGATTCAGAACATTATATGACTGAATATATTACAAACAGAAATGCCAGTAATATAAAGTGATATGCTGTTATTTTAGGCAGCATAGTTCATGAAAATGTAACAAAAACTACAATATATGCAATCACACATTTATAAATCAGGAGTTTGAGGAGAATTGCTAAAGAGAATGAAAGTGAGAGAGGGCCGTGATCAATTTCTATCTCCAGAGTCCAGACAAAGAGAGGGGGAAAATTTAGAATACCATATTACTAGTTAAGAACCACAAATAAATCAAAGAACTGCTAGCACCAATTCACCATTTGGGTTCTGAAAAATTACTTCAACTAAATATAGGTATAAAATACATAAAATGAGAGCAAAAGTAGAGCAACAAACCTTGAAATGCACAAAAGACAACATCTTTATACTCCCAAATCAATTTTAACAATAGAAACATAACAAAAATTACATTACTAATAATTAATTAATTCACAAGTTGCAGAAATTAGAGAAAAAATAAATCCTTAAGCGCAGACTAAATTCCAATACTTTACATACCTCATGATTGAAACTTTCTACAACCTTCAGACTTCTAAACTGTCAACAACCCACAAAGAAATCAGTAAATTAGACGAAATACATATATATAACATTTCAATTTCTCATTACCCAGTATAGCTATAAATACTGTGAATTGATAATTTAAAGATCTAACGTAATCAAAATATCAGGATCTAAATTCAGAACCCTAGAGATGTTTCAACGGGGACGAAAGAGGAGAATACCCGAAAGAAAACGCCGGAGTAGGATTTGAGGCTGCAGCAAAACAGATATATATATTATATATCCAAACCCTAGCAAAACTTCATATTATGTAGCTCACCTCCATGGATAGGGTGCTCTTAAAAGAGCCCATTGAACGTAGCCCAATGTTATAAGGTTTAGCTAAAAAATTAGGCCCGTAAAAATGAGTATGTTTTTCTGGTTAAATAAAAAAGGAACATTTACATTTTAGATTACATTTTAAAAAGTAATTACAAAAATAGTGCACTCGTTAAATATTTATAATTTTAATGTATATAAATTTTTATTTTCAATAGTAGTAAAAAAAATGATCCTTTTAATTACGTTGTGTTATTTAAGGTGTGGCTGACATAGCAATTCAGTTTTCTTTTTGAAAAAAAAAACTGAATATGCTTTCTGCGGGATTTATGCGAGACAAGGGGCTCGAGTTTCAATTTAAATTTTGGTATTATCTTTGTTCGTCTTCTTTTTTCCAGTTAAAAACCATTATTATGTGATTTGGGAACTCTTTAAGCCAAATCCTTCTTTTTTAAGCAGTAGGTCGTCGCTCTTTCCGGTGAGATTCGTTTAGGCGTTTTGGTTAACTGGTTCGTTGTTTGCTTATTATTCTTTTACTAGTGATTATTTTCAAGTTGTTTGGTGTGTTCTTATTCAGTTGTTCTACATTTTTTGATTTATTTGGGTTTTGGTTGTGATGGTGTCTACGAGGAAGAGAATGGAGGGGGTGGGGCATAAGAAGAGCGATGGGAAGGGTAAATGACTCAGGGATGATGATTATAGAAAGGATTTGAAGATATTTGTAGAGGGAAAGAATAGTATTTCAAAGTCTTCAAAAAAAGGGAAGTTGTTAACGGTGAAATCAAAGGTTGAAGATAAGAAATTGGGGAGGCATAAGAATAAGAAAGCTAAATCTTTGGTATGTATCGATTCTGATTTCGAAGTTTCTACAAAAAAAGAGGCGAAAGAAGATGCAGTTGAGGCTCACAAGAGAAAAATTGTTCTCTGTCAAAAACAATTTAAGGTTTGTTTATTTTGTTTTCAGTTCGTGTTTAGTTTCAGAGATTAGTATATAGATTATATTTTTGTGATTATGCATGTTGATTATGTTTTGATGGAAACTAGTTGATTGAGATTTGGTTACCAACATTTATATGTTTGGAAACTGATTATTTCTTAATTATTAAAATGTATTTTTTATTACAATAGAGTTGGAGATTGATGCATGTTTTTATTCTGTGGTAAAACGGTTATGTTGCTTTTTTATGGAAGTCAACACACCGTGGGTTGATGTTGATTTTGTCATGTTTCCCAGTTCATATGGCAATTCCTGGACATTGGTTTTTACTTGTTTTTGATGTGCATCGTAGAGTGTTAGTAGTTTATAATTCTCTACAACAGAACAGGGACATCATGCGAACAAATATCAGCGATGTGTGTGAGTCATATATTTTCATTCTTTCAATAATATTGTCTGGATGCGGTTTTTGGAAGAATAGATCCGATATTGATTTCAATAGCGAACCATATCCCACCAAAGGAGAACATGATATTATTGAACTTGAATTTGCTGACGGTTTGCCTGAGCAAATTGAAAGGTAAGTTTTCATTTTTTATATTTTTTGTAGTTTTTCATATATTATGATGTTTGTATTTATTTGCTTTATATGTTGTTTATTTTTTCAGTGACTGTGGTATGTTTACTATTTCTTTTGCGGAACATATTCTACATAAGCAGATTCATGCAATGCCAAATCCATTTCCAATTATTCAATACCGGAAGAAACTATGTGTCAATTTGTTCATTCATACGAGTAACAAGCACGTAGGCGGATACGAGACTGATTCAGAACACCTAGGAAGATTTGTTAGTGAAGACTAGTTTGGTTTTGCATAATGTTACTTTTCTGTTTAGAAATTTGATACCATTTGATATGGTTATTGACTGTGAAATGCTTTAGTAAATATTATGAGGATGGAATGATACACGTATGATATTGTTTTTGTTGGTTCAAATTGTTGTTTTAGTTGTCTTGATTTTTTATTTTTTTAAATAATATTGTAATTTTTATGTTGTTATGGTTCAGTAGGTTGACAAATTCGTATATAAGGGTAATAATTTTAATTGTATTTGGTAACCAACGAAATGTCTTAACAGACAATTGTTAAAGCATATGTTATTAATATATTTCAGTTCGTTGCCAAATTATGAAACAAAGGTAACTATTTTAGTTGATGTTGGTAAATAAACAATGCTAAATGAAAATTTAATGACACTTGATAATGTCTTTCATGTTTTTGTCTTTTTGGTTAAGATGGTTTACAATCAGTCATACAAAGGGTTCCAAATAATGTTGGTTAATGTTACAATCAATATTATTTGTAGGTAACCAAATTGTTATAGTAATTTAATACATTATTAAACAAATTCTATGTATTTTTAAGGGTTACAGTGCAGCCAAGTATACAAAGAAATGTATACAGTCTTGCTTTTTTATTTTTTAAATAATCTTGTATTTTTTTTACTGTTCAGTAGGTTGACGAATTTGTATATAAAGGTAACAATTTTAATTGTATTTGGGAACCAATCAATACTAACATTCAGTTGTAATAACATATGTTCTTTATATGTTTCAGATCGTTGCCAAATTGTGAAAAAAGGTAACTATTCTGAGACAATGCATTGTCCTTCTCTTACTCCACAAGCATCTCTCAAATTAATGAAAAACCATGTCCAGGATAATTCATTTTCACTGTCTACAACTCCAAAAGCAATTGGTATAATATTTCTGTTTGCATCTTGTGTGCTTGCTATGAGAAGTATACCCCCGTATGTTGATTGTATGAAGGTGCCATCAATTACAATGATGGGGAAACAATGGTGTCATGCTTCAATGGACGCTCCTATTGCAAAGAAGAGATATTTGAATCGACCATTATTTTCCAATTGCAAGGATGTGATGGTTCCTGAAAAGAATTTTCAGTTTGGTTAATGTAAATATATGTAATAAATATTATCCATATTTGTAGTTAAGGATGCACTAAGTGTAGTACTACTGGTATCCAATTAATCAGAATTTCACATTTCTCACAGTATTCAAATGGTGTCCAAAATGCTTCTTTATTAGTTACATTTCATGTATATAATGGTCGCATGCAAAAATGATTTTTTAATTTATATTTCATTATTAAAGTTAGTAGACAAACTTTAATTAATAGGCAACCAAATCATTTAATTTGAATAAATAATAAAGAATGCACATGAAGGAATTCGAAACTAAATTGTATTGAATTATGCATTTATTTAAAGTAACCAAACCTATATATTAATGTAGCCAATATATTATATGAATTCTACAAACTATAAATGTGCAATACAATTCCCACTCGTTACTGAAAATTAATAATATTACTTTATTGGTTTCCAATTCAACATTATATGGTTTCCAAGATATTTTATGAATGATTCCAGATTATTAGTATTATTTTTACGGTGACCGGATAAAAAATTATCAGTAACCAAAATAGACATAATTAGTATCTATGAATATGTAATAGACTGTTTTGGTTAAATTTATAAACAAAAAACATATTATGTTTTTGAGGACGATAAATAATAAAGAATGCACATGAAGGAATTCGAAACTAAATTGTATTGAATTATGCATTTATTTAAAGTAACCAAACCTATATATTAATGTAGCCAATATATTATATGAATTCTTCAAACCATGAATTTTGCAATACAGTTCCCTTTCGTTACTGAAAATTAATAATATTACTTTATTGGTTTCCAATTCAACATTATATGGTTTCCAAAATATTTTATGAATGATTCCAGATTATTAGTATTGCTTTTACGGTGACCGAATCAAAAATTATCAGTAACTAAAATAGACATAATTAGTATCTTCATATATGTAACAGACTGTTTTGGTTAAATTTATAAACAAATCACATGTTATGTTTTTGAGGACGATAAATAATAAAGAATGCACATGAAGGAATTCGAAACTAAATTGTATTGAATTATGCATTTATTTAAAGTAACCAAACCTATATATTAATGTAGCCGATATATTATATGAATTCTACAAACCATGAATGTGCAATACAATTCCCACTCGTTACTGAAAATTAATAATATTACTTTATTGGTTTCCAATTCAACATTGTATGGTTTCCAATATATTTTATGAATGATTCCAGATTATTAGTATTATTTTCACGGTGACCGAATCATAGTTGCTTCATTATATAGAATAATTACTTCATACCTTTGTAGTTTCGTTGTAGATTCAGTTCGATGTCTCAGAATCTTCTTTCTGATTATGTTCCAGAAATCTTTGAATTGTTTATTTAAATGTGGTGTTCGGATGCTCTGTTTTTGCTGCCTCTTGCTTTCGATTTTCGATTTCTTCTATTGTACTGGATATGCTTCTTCTCGATTGCTACTTTGTTTCAGATTAATATATTTTTTGATTCTTTTCCAGAAATCTTTTGATCGCTTATTTGAATGTGGTGTTCGGATACTCTGTTTTTGATTCTTGTTGCTTTCGATTTCTGTTTCTTCGAATATGCTTCTTCTCGATTGCTCCTTAATTTGTTACAGATTACAATGATCTACGAAGATTCCTTTTTGATCTTCGCCGGATTCGTATATTGGCGACATGATTTTTGAGTAATTGGGTTAGTTAGTAACTGCCAAAATAAATGGAGTAATTTTCTCCTTGAATTAAGGGTTTTATTTTTTTGTTGGATTGGATATACTGACGTGGAATGCACTATTGTTGATATTATTATAAGTATTTCACTATTAATACAATTATTTGTTTGGTGCACTATTGTTGTAATTACTTTATATTAGTTGTATATTTATGTAAAGAATCCAATAAAAAAAGTGTTGGATTGGATTTATACAAAGTTTACATATTTACTTATTTAAATAAACTTTGAAATATTATATATATACGGGAAGCTTCAAGAGCATAATTCTTAAATAGCATAATTTTATCAAAACGACGTAGTTTTGTAAATATGCGGTGGCATTTTTGTAAATACGCGGTGGCATGATATTTACAAAAATGCCACCGCGTATTTACAAAACTACGTCGTTTTGATAAAATTATGCTATTTAAGGCATTATGCTATTTAAGAATTATGCTCTTGAAGCTTTCCGTATATATATATATATATATATATGAGATTCCATCCACAACAACCGGTTGTTGGGAGCAACCCATTTTTTTCCAACCGCTACAGCTTGTAGCGGCTTATAAAAAAAATATTCTAAGTGGCCGGTACAAGCTGTAGCGGCTGGAAAAAAAGGAGTTGCTCCCCAACAACCGGTTGTTGTGGATGGATACCCTATATATATATATATATAAATCACTTCTCTTAAATAACACCCCTTTATATATATACATCTGTATATCTATCTATTTATGTTATAAAAAGAAAAAGTAACTGCTTTATAGTGTAAACAATTTTGTGAAACTTTTATTTGTTCTCCTTTATATACTTTTCATCCCTATTAATTCTCTTAAATGGATTTTTTTTTCATTCCTACGTATTGGTCTTGCTATGTATTACGATAAATTTATGTTAAATTACAATTACGAAATTTATCAATCGTTGTAATTGCATTGATATGAGTTATAGGAGGGCTCCACTTATTACAGATCTCTAAAAAAAATAAATTCCACTATTAATTTAAGAAACTGATAATCAAAAAATCGACGTAAATATTCACAATATATATCATTTTCCCTCTCATATCTTTTACTCTCATGCTCTTATCTTTTTTTCATAAAATCACACATGTAATGTATATACAGTTAACTAGTATATATAATTAGTTACATTATATATTAAAAAGTTATACAATGTAAATACTCGTATATATTAGTCCCTCCTATTTCATAAAAAATAATAATTTTATTTGCAAAACTTATAAATTTAAAAATATATTTTTCTTCTATGTTTATCTTTAAATATAGGGAGTGTTAGTTTACATAAAGAAAAAAATTGTGATGTTAAACTTTGGACATTATGTAAATCTATATTATTATTATTATTATTATTATTATCAACAAAAAGAAAATTCTATTTGTGAAACAAACTTTTTTTCCGTAGAATGGAGGTAGTATTGCGAACTTGAAAAAGAGAAAACTGGGTTGGGTTGGGTTGGACTTGAGTTCAATTCTACTTTGCGAGCAAACTCAACCCAAAGCAAAGCTGGCTCTGAAGGAGGAAGTTATTTAAAAAATCATACGTTCATGCTATAATCTCAAATGCGGTCAACAGTCTATTGAATAACTCTGAATGTGAATGAACTAAATTTAAAAAAAAAATTATTTGACAATTAACATGTCTGAAATATTTTAATGACATAATTTTATTATTTACCTCTCTGAAAAAATTCAAAGTTATTATAAATTTATTTAATATTACTTAATATAATAGTTAATATATAAAAAAAAATTATTCAACTGCTCATTCAGCCAAAAAATCTGACTTAGCTAGTTAGACGATTTTTTTTTAAAATAAACGCACTTAATGACTGACCGATTCAATCATTCAGATGTATTCAGTCATAAACAAACGGCCTCTAAATTTATAAAACAGCAACGCAAACAAATTCCACCGTTCAAATCAGAAAAATAGACGAGCACTCAAAGGAATTGCACCCTAGGGGTCGATAAATTTAAGCAGAAAGCAAAGGCTTCACCCATGAAAATAAAGGAAACCTATGGTTTCAGGGTCCAAAGATCCAACATACAAGCCTTCTGAGAAGTTGAGCTTGGAAGACTCAAAAAGAGAAGGCAAGTAAGGCCAGGAGGAGGAAGGAGAAACATTCATTCAACTGGCCTCTGTCCCAAAACCGTAATGTCTTCGTATCGTTTCTGCATTGGAAAACTAAATTAGAAACAAATCTAATTCAGAATTGAAATTTGGAAGAGAAGTAGTTGCTGCTACAGCAGAAATTAAAAGTAATTTATCCCTTTAATAGGAAAACTTCAGCTCAAAAGCACTGCAACTAACGGTGTAAAGCAATGAACACCCTTACACCTACTTAGTTCCGGTAGATGGTTTGTAAAATATATGCAATTTTAACTTGTAATAGTGAGAAATTAAAACTGCAGATGAACAAAATTAAAATGAAGTATCATGGCCAAAATAATGAAAGCTACTCCTAGTCATTAAATTATGTAACTATCTAACACCTTAAATATGTCTTGTAAGTATCAATCCAAACATCTTATCCTATTGATAAAGGTATATTTTAATTCCACTCACCAAGATGAACCAAAAATACCTAAAAGAATGTTAAGCATTAATCAACCAATCTTCTTTCCTCAATATAGAGAAAATGATCCCTAGTGACTAATAAGAAACCGATTCTCGTGGGATAGAGCATTTCCAACACCCATTCAGTGAAAATGATCCCTAGTGACTTCTTGAAACCAATTCTACCAAGTTTAGCCATTATTTTAAGTGTTAATTTTGAATCCTAATTTGATACCAAATTCTTACTTCAATTATGGATCATGTTTCTGCCCTTCAATGAATTGAAGATTCACACACTTAAAAGGTATTATAATCAGTAAGTGCTCCTCCTTTCAACAAGTCCATTGCTCTTTTTTCTTTTTAGTTTTTTGATAAGTATCACATCCCTTTACTCTCATTTTCCTTTGTTCTAAAAAACCCTCTATATGCTACTATGTTAACTACCCATCCTCTTTCGTTGACTAAAAGAACAATTTGAAAAGCTCAACAAAATAATACAAATTAAATAAATTATAATTGACGGGATAAAGAAAGTTGTCAATTTGACAATCATAGTTGTGAACAGAAGAAATAACTTTTAAACATCTGTATTCAAATATAATTAACATATCACTGGCACAAATAAAAAGAGTGAATTCATTGTTCATAAAATATATTTTTTCCCAGAACTGAATAGACTCTGCAAAAGAACATTTCTCTTGAAATTTATTCCATGACATATATCTGTTAAAGACCATATTTTTCAACAAACTTGTAAGGACTGAAGCTATGACAAACAGTCCCAAAAGTTCCCAAGAGCACCATTTGGATTTAAAACGGTTCTTGGACACTAGAAAACTAAATAGCAACCTAAAGATCTTCGTATTTTCTCTTCCTTTCTCTCTTTTCTTCTCTCTAGCCAGTCACACAACAAAGAATAAAATTCTCATCCTACTTATACATGTGAAGTTTTCAAAGTAGATATATATAGTATAACTTCGATCTCCTAGGAAGCACACAAGTATTTGGCAGCACAAATGAAACAGTTGCATGCAAATTTTTCAGAAATTTCCAATTGCTACAATGAAAAATATTAAACAGTTGAGGTAAACAGTATGAACCTATAAACTTCCAGAGCTTAGCCTATTCAATTTTTAGTGGAAGGAACGAAATGAAATAGAAATACATATGTAATGCAACACTGCATCTGTGCCTAAAAGAAATACTACACTCAAAGTATATACCTTATTCTCTACCATAAGAGTATCAAGCACATATGATTTATATACACATCGGACACATTCTTAGTATCAGAACACTATCTAATCAAACAACAAACAATAAATGAATTGACAATCAATATTAATGCAACCCACACACACATAACAATTAGAGTTAAAGTAGAGAATGATGGGAAAATACCCCAATATTGTTGTTTTCCCAAATCTTGTGAACTCCATAATCCACTGCCTGCAACCAACAAATCAACATAGCATTTTACTCTATTACATCATCGACCAAGCTCACGTACACAAATTGAATCAATTAATGTAGACTCTAATCTCTATTGACATACGAACTTAAACTAAACTCCCAAAACAATCAAGTAGTATTTTGCAGTCCCTAATAATACAATCACTGCATTTTTTACAAATTCAAATAAAGTGACATCAGGTATTAAAGTATTCTTTCGACTATTAATTAATATAAGAAGTTTATACAATTCATCACAAACAATACTTGGTCAAAAACACTTTGTTTTCGTGATATGTTAGTCCCAACTCCCAACCCAAGATTACCTTACCAAAATAAAGCAAAATGTGACATGATGTTCCATTTATTTACAATGAGAAGTTGTAAAATAACCTATATTTTATTTAGGTAAATGATTTATATGTCGACAAATTTATGACGAAACTAAATTGCGACTAACGTAAAACTCGACACGTTAGTTATAATAAATTAGAGTGAGGTCATTCTTAATTCCTACATATCATATCCCGTGTATACACATAGGTAGACCTGGCAAACGGGCGGGCCAAGCCCAAACGGGCCGAGCCAAAAAGGCGGGGATTTGTTGGGCTAAAATTCTGCGGCCCAAAGCCCGGCCCGCGGGTCGAGACCAATTTTATGCCTATTTTATGCTATTTTTTGGGTTTGGCCAAAACAGGCCGGGCGTGTGACGGGCCAGGCCAAAAAGTCCAGGTTTTACTGGGAAAAAATTCTGCAGCACAAAGCCACGCGGGCTTGGGCCATGTTTGCCAGGTCTACACATAGGTGGCCATTTAAGGGGGTGTTCGCCAGTGACTTGACCAACTTATAAGTCATTTGTTATTGTTTGAGTATTTGGGAGCTACTTATTTTTTTAACTTATAAGTTAGGTTTTAAGTTTAAAATTTTTTTTAACTATTTGTGACTTATTTTAAAATGACATATAAGTCATTTTAAAATAAGTTAGTTTGACCAAATGCAATATCTTTTTTGCCCCTCTTTTTATTAATGCCCTTTTAAATAATCTTTACATTATTTTAACTTATAAATCATTACAAGTCAAACACCTTCATAATTTGTTTTAACTTAGAGAGGTGTATTCAATTAAGATTTTAAAATACTTTTAAAGATTTAAAAAGTTTGGATGTATTCAATCAAGACATTTAAAGAGTTTATAAAAGTTTACTGGTATTCAATTACAACTTTTTTAATGTCTTTAAAAGTTAGGTGGTATTGAATTAAATTTTTTACAAAGTCTAGAAAAGTATTTTGGTATTAAAAAAATCATAGATTTTTTAGATTTCTATCAAATGGTAGAGTTTGACATACTTTAGATGAAGAATTATAACTATCAACCCATATCTAAAGTCTGACCTAATTTCTAAAGACTTCTAAATATTAAACACAAAGATAAAATTCGCGGTGTAATACCCAAAAAAAAATAATAATAAAGAAATAAAATAAAATAAATAAATAACATTTAAATTTATATTTTAAATAATTTAATTGGACTTTGTCTTTTATTGGATCAAACTAGTTATTTATTTTATATGGACTAATAAGTGTTAATATGTGAAGGATAAATTAATTTGGTAAAATTTGAGCCTTAAAACTAATTGGATTTAATTTATGTGGATAAAATTAAATCATATTATAATTAAGAGAATTAACAAGATATATTAATAAATAAACAAATAACTAAAGACCTAATCTGTCTCGCAGTACGTGTAATCGAGGAAAGAGGAAAAAGACATAGTATATTGGTAAGGGAGAAAACGACAGTTCGAAAGCTTCCAATACAAAGACCAAAGAAATTTGTTTAATAAAGGTGAGATAAAATCATGAAACTCTCAAATCAATTGTGAAGATTATGTATATATATATATTTAAAGTTTTTGTCTTATTATTAATTATATTGAATGATTTGATAAAAAGAGGGATTATATATATATATATAGTAGTAAAACAATAATATGTTACCGTGGATAGCAGTAAAACAATCAATATGAGCATTTTGTCTTATATATATATTCAAAAGAGTGTGGATTTCGTTTTCTGCGAAGGAAAAAAAATGAAATCATGGAGCCAATAATTGAATGATCAGAAGCCATGTAATAAATATATTATAATATATATGTATTCTAATGCTTAGATAAAATAATATTGTCAGAACTTGAAATTTTTGTATAATATGTTTTCTGAAAGTTGTTATCATAAGCAGTGGATTATTATTTATAATATATGCACTAAAAAATATAATAAATAATTTAATTGTGTAGCAAAATTTTAATCTTAAATTTAATAATCTTTCAATTTTATATATTAGAAGTATACAAAAGTCTATCACGGTCTTGATAAAAAGTTTATAAAAGTCTGTTACTTATTTTATGGAGTTTATAAGTCATTTTAAAAAAGTCTTTAAAAGTCATTAAAATCCACAAATTCTACAAAAGTTTGTCACTTAAAAAAAGTCTTTAAAAATCTTAATTGAATACACCCCCTTAATATTTGACTTATAAGTAAAATTAATGCAGAACACTTTTACTTATAAATCACAACTTAACAGAACTTACAAGTCAACTTATATTTTAACTTATAAATCATTTAAAATAAGTCAGTTACGGATAGGCCCTTTTACTGTCAACATAAATTTATGTCATATATACAATTATAGAAGGACTCTTTCATTTACTATCAAAATTGCTAATTTAATTGAGGTTAAATGAAAATTTGACATTTTTTAACTATGTTTTTTGAATAAAAAAGAAAATAAATATATGGAAATGGAATGGATGGATTAAGTCATGCCTGTTTCATAATATATATACGGTCCGGATCAAGTGCATACCCCTTATCTTACTCACCCGTGCTCACCCCCATTTAGGCGACGGTTTCGGTCATACAACCGTCGTCTATACTTTTAGCGACGCTATATGTTGTCCGTCGTTAAAAGTATAGACGACGGTTGTATGACCGAAACCGTCGCCTAAAGCGGGGTAAGCACGGGTGAGTAAAATAAGGGATATGCACTTGATCCTTGCTCAATATATATATATATATATATACACACATATATATAATGAGAGGCTCTAAAACGAACCTTAAAAAGCGAACCAAAGACGAACCATCGTCTTTGGTGTCTATGGCGACGGTTCGACCAATTACCAAAGACTTACATGGCTATGGCAACGGATAGAACCGTCGCCATAGACACCAATGACGACGGATAGAACCGTCGCCATAGACACCAAAGACGACGGTTAGTCTTTGGTTCGGTTTGCTTTAGAGGTATATATATATATATAATCATCACAAACTTCAGATCCAGATTAGATTAAACAAATTTAAACACAATTCTATGAAAATGATAGGCAAAAAACAACAAGGAGTGAGTATAAATGTATGTTAGTGAAACTGAAGTAAGGATAAAGAGCGATCGGAAGACTACAAACCCGTTCACCGACTAAAGCACCGACGATTACGAAAGTGACGTAAACGGCGTTCCGGTGCATAATCACTCTGTACAATCCTTCCAGAATTCCCATGGCTTCTTCTCTTTCTTTTTTTTCTCTATCTCCTCTCACGTTTGGGGATTGTTTGGTGTTGGCGGTGGTGGTGTTGTGATGGGTGAACAAAACAAATGAATGACTTGAACAATTCGTCAAGTTTTTTTTTTGTTTTTTTTTTATTTTATCAAATCTACCTATCCTTCAGAGTTAACCGTACCGGTGGCCGAACTAGAAGTAAATCGGTGGTTATATAGTGGTAACGGGTAAGGAGGGTAAACAAACCGAGTGGATTCGAGTATTGAGTTGTTCAGATTTGGTTCACAAAATTTATTAAGTATAAAATAAGATTTGATTGAGGTTCATTTAGCTACCGAGTTGAGCACAATTCTGAATCGAACCCGAACAGTTTGAATTTTTCCTATTGATAATTATAATTTGAGAAGATTCAAGTAATTTATCGAATTTTAAAATGTGTTCATATTTGACTTATTTATATTTCGAGTCGAGTGAGTACGAATTGAGTTCGAACTGTTTGATCATTTTACAGCCTTATTAACGGGTAGACTTGGCAAACGGGTCGAATCGACTTAAATGGGTCGGGCTATAGTCGAGTCGGACCATTAGTGGGCCGGGCCAAAACGTCCAAGGTTTTCGTGGACTGAAAAAATGAAATCCAAAGCCCGCGTTTTGGCGGGCGGACTGAGTCGGACCGCGAGCTTAGGTCAATTTTGCCAGATCTACTAACGGGCATACATGTGTAATTCATGGTAATAGCATTTGGTGGCAAAATTAGGGGTGCCCATTCAATTCGATATTTTTATATATTTTTTGGGTAATCGAATCGGTTCAAATCAATCGATTCGTGAAGTCATTTTGTATGTAGGTATAAATCGGATCAAACTGATTGCACTGGTTAACTGAATATTCTATATATTTTTTTCAATCTTTGACAACCAGATGCTCATCACGGAGATGATATGGTGAAGAAGCAACCCCTTTGAAGTTGAGTCTCAATAATGAAATAGATCAAAATTCTTGTAGTATGTATTAATAAAACTGAAAATGGTAACTATATATATATATTTAACTCATCTCAAAATTGCAGAAATAAATTTGTCAAGGCTAGTACTTGGTACTATGTACTTAAGATAATTATGTCCTCCGTATGGTACTCAAAGTTGATAGTATTTATCTTCCAAAATACAATGATAACATATACTAAAGTATCACTCCAATGAGTATATTCTACGAACCAAAGAAAAAATGCTCTGAAAATTTATCTCAAATAAACTATGAATAATGAAGACTATATGACTAGAATGCTTGAATGCTTGTGAATTGAATGAATAAAATAGTTGGGCCCTCCTATCTATTTATAGGAGATTAAATAACCCATCAGAAATGTCACAACCCATTAGAAATGCATGATTAAGCAAAAAAAACGATGTAGTTTTGGCTTTAAACAGAAAAGGCGTGTCTGTTCGAACCATAAACGACGTAGTTTTAGGCTTATCATAACAAAAACGACGTAGTTTAAGGCTTAACAAAAAAGGGTGCGTCTATTCTGTGACGCCCCCAAAATAGGTATACATCACCCATCTTGAGTCGCCAAATACATGGTAAACAATACAAATAAAAACTTAATTATACAACATGAGCTGTGAGTTTTAATACAAATATTATCTTCTAGACAATATACAAACTCAATGGGGTCCTCATTGCATTTATTATCACACTATTTCATAGAATAGTGAGGACTACTAATGTTATCATCTGGACCGTCACTCCGTTCTCCGACTAGTCCCTACTACGTTCTCATTTCCTGAAGAGAACAATGAAAGCAAAAGGGGTGAGCTCAACTAGTCCAGTAAGAAATATTATGACTAAGATAATATTATGAATAATTTATCATTAGCCTTCAACAGTGTTAAACTGATAAAATATAACAAACATCAAGTTTAACTACAGCGGAACAAGCAATCCATTAGAAGAGTCAAGTAGAGAATAAAATCTATTATCTTCTATGATTTAAAAGGTTTTTCATTATTTTTATCGCTGAGACTCAGCTTAATAAATAATCCACATCATCCCTGCACTACGGCCAAGAATTTTCATTAGTATCACGAACACAAATTTTCTATGCACTACGGGCCAAGGATATTCATGTATTCATCAATGGTCATGATCATGCCAACAACGGTCCATCAATGCACTACGGCCAATGAGAATTTTTACTACATCATTTGTAACATTACGGTCATGATTATACCGAATAATCCCTGGTCATAATCATACTAAATCCATCTATGCACTACAGGCCACAGATGACTTTCAACATATTATAAACATGAGGATGATGGCAATTCAATAAAACAAGTTCAAAAATAAATTTAAAAGATTTATAAGTTAATTTATCTTGAACTCAATAACGTCCAAATTGTCAACATGATACTGATTTGTGGAGTAAAATTCAAGAATGCTCAGAAGATTATTTTCATAAAAATATACTGGATGAAGCGCAAATATCAAGGATATTTCACTAATTTCATGGAGTATAGAAGTCAAAACTTTAACCAACTGAGTATAATAAAAAATGGAATAGCAAAAGAAATCACCAGGCACAGACAGGTTATTCCAACAGAATAATAAATAACGGAACCAGGTCATGCGTAAACGCATAGACAGGATATTCCAACATAATGATAAATAATGGAACCAGGTCATGCGTAAAGCACAGACAGAATGTTCCAACAGAATAATAAAGAACGAAACCAGGTCATGCGTAAAGCACAGACATGATGTTCCAACAGAATGATAAAGAACAGAATAATAAGAGAAATCACCGTGCATATGGTACTTCGCATAGACAGGTTATTCCAACATAATGATAAAGAATGGAATAACAGAAGAATTTCACCAAGTATAGGGTAGCCCGCGTATACAGTTTATTCCAACAGAATAATAAAGAATGAAATAATAGAAGTTATCTTCATGGATACAAAAGAAATAATACCCCCTACCTTAGAAAGAAGAGTACTGGATATAGAAGTAGTGAAGTAGCAGAACACTTTTCTTCTTTCTGTCTATAGTTTATCTCTCTAGAGTTTCAGTGAATTCGTAAGAAATAATAAAGTAATGAGCTTCTATTTATAGAAGAATGTACTACATAGTAACTAATTCATGAACGGTCCAGATTGATTTACTTTAAATGGACGGTCCAAATTTAAAACAAAATCTTTTAAATAAAATATAATATATTCTATTTATAATCTAATAAAACGAATAATTTTATAAAAATATTCTATTTTATATAAAAAGATGTTACTATACAAAATACTATGCAAGCACTATACAACACCATGCATAATAAAATATAATATATTCTAATTATTGCATAATAAAATAAATAATTTTATAAAAGTATTCTGTTTTATATAAAAAGATTTTACTATGCAAAACACTATGCATAATAGAATATTATATATTCTATTTATAGTTTAATAAAACGAATAACTTTATAAAAGTATTTTGTTTTATATAAAAAGTTTTTCTATTTTATTACATTAATAATACTAATAAAACAAACTTTATCACCATTATTATAATTCACAATATTAATCGACCAGGTCGTTCCTAGGAAAGAGGGGGCTTTCCAATAAGGATTTCTCTCTATTGGCGCGCAATTAGGTGACCAAACCTCTCCTTGACAGAACTTATAGACATCGTTAATGTGACAACCCCAAAATAGGTCCATTCCATCCAACCCATTCTGAGTCGCCAAATACATGGTACAGAAAATAACTACAACTTTATTACTACAATTGTCGTGCAAGATACGACAACACTTAAACTGTGAGTTTAAATACAAATATATACCAATTGTGACTCATGTCCCAACCTTGGATAGCACGTCACAATGACACATTACGTAAAGGTACAGTCAAAAACTGTTTTAGAAATTAGAATCTTTGGGAAGTGCTCAAGGAAACCTTCGTACATGGGAGACCATGCGTCTAGGTTATGATAGATATCATATGGGCATAAAATTATCCTTGGTTGACCCAATAGATCCCAAAGAAAAACGAGAAGATTACTATCATATTCTTCCCAATGGTGAGTCTTCTCCTAACATATCATTATCTCAACTGTCTCTAATTGGGTATTATACTCCAAACAAACACCAAGATTATATAGGTAGTGCTTGTAAATATACGCAGAAAGTGGATGAACACAACCCTGTCTTATGATGACACGAGGTGGTATGTCATTAGACATCTTGTATGATAGTGGCAAAACACCCAATTCCAACGTTAGGTTCGCCTCACCTTAGTTGATTCACCAAATATAACTAGTAAATGATGACCACCGTTCTATTCCCCTGTTATCCCCCGCTCGACCCAGCTACACTTTTATTATCTGAAAGGAATTATGAAGCAAAAGGGTGAACACAACTAGCTCAGTAAAGAATATCATAACTAAAGATAAATAAATTATCAATAGCCTTCAACAATAATAAATCAGAGATTTAGAACATATGGTAGATGATAAAACTTTTCAACCATAGTTACAGCGGAACGAGCAATCCATTAGAAGAGTCAAATAGACTATAAAATCTATTATCTTCTCCATGTTAAAAGTCCATCAACAATGCTTTATCCCTGTAACATTAATCAATAATTCTTGTCCACAATCATGTGAATAACTCATAATCATAATTGTAGTTCTAAATTCCTTTTCGCATTCAGGATGAAGATAATTTTCATCACCTGTCTTTACCTGAAACATCAAAGATCATGGTTATACCAAATCACCTCTGGCAACCTGATCGGATGATCCTACCCGAACTTTCGAGAGTCGGTTTCAATACTATATATAACAACCTAGGTCAAATCCCGAGCCCGAAACAAATCTTGTGTCAAATCCCAAGTCCAAATTGAATCAAATCTATCCAAATAAGGCCTTAAACCACTAGCTCACTATAGAATCTTGTTGGGTCATCTTAACCCACCACATGCTCACCCAAAAAGTCATGAATGAAAGTACTATTGTTAATAATTTAATTTCTTATATACAAACAAAATTTTCCCATATCTTTCGATGTAAGACTGGGGTGTTACAGTTCCTCTGTCTTATTTTCTAGCGGAAAATGTTTGAGCACTTAGAGTACGACTTTTGCTTATAAACTTTTAATGGAAAAGCTGAGTGTGATTTACGGTGATTCATTTTTGCAACTAACCCTTCACTGAGATTGGATTATCACTTGTAGGAATTTGAAGGAAAATCTCTATATCCATAAATTACAGACATTTCAGTTTCATATGTTGATGAGATAATAAATGTGTTTCATGTTTCTTCTATCTACAACCAGACTACTTTGTAGAGTAATTTCCGTTGTATACTTGCATATAGCTGAAATATAGTTCACCATTAACAAGCGATGGGCCGATGGCTGCTTACTCAACCGTTTCTATATTAAACATATGCAAAATGCTGTCATACTAAAATATTGAGATTGATTTAGTTAACAGACTTCTTTGGTGGTTTATGCGTTTGTGATTCTTAAAGAGTAGGAGCTTAACTTATCGTTAGTGGTGGGTGTCAAAAACTACCCATACCTCTCTTCTTACTTCTCCATTGATAATACCCTCACTATACGTGGCTCGAAAATGAAGCACTGCATAATTGGCGCTTCTCTCTAGTACTTGTAGTTGTCACTATCTCATGATAATTTTAGATAAGGATCCAATTCTGATTATGTTGTAATTTCATCTGCATATCGCTGCATGCTTATACATAGTCTTGCTGATATGTTTATCCAGGGAAGGAACAATCTCTGTGTGTATGCTCATGCACGTGCAGATATTTAATTTTCTCTATGATACTTTTTGATTCATGTCTACAGAGTCTTGATGATATGTTTATCCAGGGAATGAACAATCTATGTGCAGTTGCTCGTATGTGTGAGCGCATGCATATGCTTGTTTATCTCTATCATACCTTGTGATTCATGTCGTCACATATATGCATAAAGGCTTCTAGTCTCAAATATTTGCCTTTTTTCTGTAACTGAAGATAACCAGGTGTTATGGTTCGTCTCCCCATCTTTTGAGGACAAATCTTGTATAATCCTCTTCTTTGGTAAAAGAAGAAATTTTAATATAAAGAAGCTTTCCAAAAATTGAAGAAATTTTAAACGAAATTCCAATGTCCAAAGGTTGTCATTATTACATTGCTCGACTAGAAGTGGACCGCATCACTAATAAAAATTCGTGTGATATAATTTTAAAATTTCATTTGGGACCCATTAATAGTATTAGTCAAAACTGCTGGTTGGAATGGTTGTTAGCATGCAAATGTTACTTGTGCCATTTACCTGAACCGGGGGGAGGGGGGGGGGCAAATTTTCTGATTTGTTGTATGAACTTTGAGCTTATTTGGAATATAATGAATTGCTACTTGGACTAGTAATGGAAAACCATTACTATTGATGTTACATGAGTGTGCATATTGTATATTTCATGATCCAATAAACGTGTTCAGACATCAGAAGTTCCATATATAAATAGACAAATACTGTGACTTGGTTTGGCCTTTTTAACAGTATAAAGTTGCTCATTTTTGTTCCACTCGTATTTTCCTTTAAATATGGTGTTTGCTGTACATGGTTTCCCTGTGTACTGTATAAAGTTCTGAATTTTGCTGATCATCTAAAGTTTTGTAGTGGTTCAGTGCTGGTCTTAGGGATAGGGAGGTAGCAACATTGGAAATAAAATGGTCAATATTAACATAAATGCATATATATTCTCCCGTTTGCCAAACAGACTCTTTTAGTGGAATGGAGGGAGTATTATTTTTCATTAACTTCGGTTTTTAAGCCACTAATATAATACTAGTTGGTCATAACTCAAAAATATTTTATTTATTTATGGATATGTCCATGTCTATAATAAGGAGTATTAAATATGGTATTGGAGAAAAGGGCAATATAACTAGTTTTGTATTTTAAAATAGTTGAACTTCTCTTTTTTGGGATGGAAACGGTCTAAAAATCAAATTCATACCATCAATTATAGTACATGAGGTTTAGTAGATGAATTGAGTTCCCAAATCGATGAATTGTAAGGAAAATATAAAGTAGAAATCTTTATAGAGGATCAATCACTCAAGATTCTATATTCTTATCAGAAATATAAAGTAGAAATCTTTATTTGGATTGCTTTGCTTAATATTGAACAATATCTAAAATTATATGCATGTTAATCTTACTTAAGTTATGAATTATATAATACAAAAATAATATAAATTACTTTTATGTTGCATGCTTAAGTGACAAGCAATGAGTTAAACTAATCCACATGCTTGGAAAGACATGGACAATTTTATCCAAACCAATCAGCTTTAGACAAACATAGAGACAATGATTATGAAACTATAAAGTATTAAGAGTTTGGAAAGGAATGAAGATCCATGGATTCTTCTCTGTTTCTTACAATTACTTTTAGGAAAATTTCCTGGTTAGATGGAATAAAACTATGAAAGTAATGGCATCAAATACAAATCTATACCTAAACCATGAAAAACTTTTGCTTTTTGGACCCAAACCTTTTCTTAGCCAATCATTGGATTTAGGAAGGAATAATTTGTAGACGGTAGATGAATACAACTTCAAATACTATGGGTCCATCTCCCCTATTTCTTTCTCTCCCATACACACATATATACATATATATATATATATATATATATATATATATATATATATATATATATATATTATCATGCTGGAGTGATCCAGAATAAATGTTTGTTATGTTATTATTCCAGTAAATACATCTTTAGTCATTCATACGATATTAACGGTTCAAATAATAATTGTATTTTATTTTTAAATTTGTACAGTCTATTTTTTTATATAAATGACGTACGTTTTTTCAAATAGCGTAATAAATACTCCCTCCGTCCCAAATTAATTGCTCAGTTTTGACTTTTTAAAGTCAAATTGACCATTTTTAAAACTAATCTTTTTACTATTTTTGCTAAAATATAGGTGAAGAGATTATAACCAAAAGAAAGTATATACAATTTATTACTAATCCTAATTTTTATAATTTCAGAAATATATTTATATATGTTTAATTATTAATTCTAAAAATAGTCAATTTGACTAAAAAAAGTCAAAATTGAGCAGTTAATTTGGGACGGAGGGAGTAACATTTGTTATAAATTACTATATATATATATATATATATCAATAAATAATGATGTTTATGGATATCCAGAACCATTACCAAGAGTGGAAACAAATTCCTTAACCCTTTACCTCTATCTCCCTCTTAATGATAACAAAGGGGCAGTTTTATTGGGAAATTCATATAAAAGCATAATGCCTCACCTAATAAGGGTCTTATATTGACAAACATTTATCTTAATACACCCTGCCATGGGATGGTACAGAGGGACATTATTAGTGAGACATGTTTCTATTTATAGAAAGGAATCTTGATGTGGCATGGTTTTAGACTTTTAGGTAATGACAGGGATTAGATGTTGACCCATCAACAAAGGGGATAATACCAAACAAATCCATCTCCAAGTCTTGAATTTAAATTGCAAGTGGGGTGTTTTGTTGGAGATTAATAATGTTTTGGTTGAAAGGAAGGGTATACTAAGGAAAGTGTTTAAAATCAAAGCACTTCTATTTTTACTTTTGATTTTCTGATCATATCAGAAGGAAACATATATAATGGAAGTTATTAAATTCATAATTTTTTTATTTTCACAATAAAAATATCGATGTAGATGTATAGCGACGGTGTAAATCGTCACATCTATAACGACACTTTTGTTTTAAAAATAACATTTTGTAATTCACAAATAATAATTTGTAACCTGATAAAAAATTTACAAATAATTATTCGAATTAACCTTAAATAATATCAAGAATAGAGATCTAAGTAAGATGTTAACCAATTAAGGCTAGCCCATTGGATTTTTTCTTTCCCTTTCACATACATTCAAAGCACACACAAAGTGAATGAGTTGTCAAACTAAACTCACTCAATCTTCTGTGTGGGATAAAAAAGATAAAAGAAAACTTTTTTTTTGTTGTTGATCCTTTTCTTTATCCTCAGCTTTCTTTTACCATCTCTTTTGTGAAAGAAAACTTTGTCTCATTTGCTATTGGATGTTGTAACTTGGCACATATTTGCATTAATTTAATCTATAATCTCCTATTCTCTTCTCTCCATGTTAGTACTTCCATATCTGAAGAGCTCTGCAAAAGGGCCAATAAGAGGATACAGGCGGTTAGAGTTGGAGAGAGAGAGTGGAGTAGGAGTCAGTGATTTCTAGTGGGTTCCTGCCATAGACCCCACGCTGTCTTTTATAATACTAAAATATAAAAATATTTGTTATTTTATTAATTTAAAAGTTTTTGTCTTCAAACCCCACAAAGCCAGAAGACCTGCGAAAGAGGTTTTGGCAGGACAAGATCTTCTGACCATGGGATGAGTTTCAAATCTGATAATAATTAGTATTACTTGTACAGAAGAGGATACAGCAACCCCAACAGAAAATATGCAAAGACTTTTAACAGGTTTCTTCATAGAGAAGGAGAGGAGAAGAAATAAAAGAAGATAGAGACTTTTGAAAGATCAAAAGGTGCAAAGAGAGAGAGAGAGGTGTTTGAGAAAAAGACTGGTCCTTCTTTATGGTGGCTTCTTAGATATATACTTTGACAAGAAAGCTTTGATCTTTTTATGTTTCTTGTGTCTTCTCTTAGTCGGTTTTTATTGGCCCCAAAAAACAACTTTACCACCCCCAAGAAAATATTCAGCAAGTAAATTTCAAGTTCCTTCCCCTGTTTTTTTATTTATTATTTTTTCCAAGTACTTCCATTTTGTTTAATTTCTGCCTTTCCTTTTCCTCGTGTGGGTTTTGATTATTTTTTTTGACAGAAGGTGAGAATGATCTGAAAAGAGCTGGTTGCATGGCGAGTCATAGAGTTGGAGAGACTGGTTTGTCAGGCTCAGGACCCTCAAGCCATAACCACCACCACCACCTTCCATATGCAGTTCTTCATGGGCTCACTCCTAATACAAGCTTTATGTATAGTTCTTCTACAAATTCTTCAGCTTCTGTTCTTAAAAAAATTAAAATCTTCATGATTTAATTCCATATAGTAATCCTATGTTTTTCATTTTTTAAAATAGTCATGATATATATATATTTTCAGACATGGGTTATTAATTTTTTTGTCTTTCAGTAATCAAGAAGGATCTGCTTTTGATTTTGGAGAACTGGAAGAGGCTATTGCGATGCAAGGATTAAAGCTTAATCATGATGAAGCTAAATTGCGTAGGCTTCTTTCTCTACCCTTTTTCCCCCCTCCGTTTTCTGACGTTTGCCAAGTATAACCGACTCCTAAAAGCATAGAGAAAATAGAGAGAGGAGAGAGAAAAAGGAGATATGTTTGAATATGTCTATAGAAGCCAAATAGGGGTGGCTTACCATTTTTAACACAATAATCATTCTTGGGCAAAGGAGTTGAATGGCGTGGGGTTTCAAAGAGGGAAACTTGCCCGCCTTGCATGATTTACTAACTCCATAGGACCATAACTGCACAAGCAAAAGAAAAGGGGGGAATAGGTTCTTCCCCTTTATGGGTTTTTGAATAGTTTTCTTGAAGTTGGTATTTAATTTTTGCTGACTCTCAGAGATTTTGCTTTGTGATTTTCTGCAGCTTATTATACAGCCAGACCTGCAGCAACTCTGGAAATGTTTCCTTCTTGGCCTATGAGATTTCATCAGACTCCAGGGGTAGTTTTTAATCCATTACTCTCTTTTACTATATATCTTTGACCTCTTATGAGTGTCCTTGCTATAAAGAAAACAAATTTGAACTCCAAACTTAAACCAGGACCACTTTTTAAGTACTCCTCATTATGGGTGCTTTGTTTTTCCTTTCTTCTTCTTTTATGTGTATTTTTCAAGAACCCATTTTGGAATTATTAATATTTAAATTATTCTTGATTTTCCCTTCTGAAAATAGAGGTTTTTTTTCTTGTGGATTTGGAGTACCCATTTGAACTGTTTTTTGTGAATTTTGAGTACCCATTTGATTATTTTTTGCTGGGTGTTTATTTCTTGAATATATAGGGGAGTTCAAGGTCAGGAGGGGAGAGTACTGATTCAGGATCAGCAGTGAACACACTTTCTAGTAAAGCTGGAGTTCAGTTTGAGCCAGAATCTCCAATTAGTAGAAAGGCATCTTCAGATCAACAACAACAGGCTTTTGACCAAAAGCATCTGCAGATAATACCACAACAACAACAAGAACAGCAGCAGCAGCAGCAAGGGGAGATGGCAAGTGATAGTCCAAGATCAGGACCATCACAAACTCAACCAGCTGCCAAATCCACCCCTGAAAAGGTTCTAATCTCCCACTTTTCCCCTTCCATTTCCCAAGAATTCAGGGAAAAGGTGGCATCTTTTATTTGCTACTATATATATATATATACACACACATGTATATATATCTTTTTCTTTCTTTCCTTCTCTTTGTTTGCAGATGAAAGCCTACAGATCCCAACAACCTTGAGGAAATCAACAGAAGGAGATTTTTCTGATTTCTGAGGGATTTTCTGATATAATATTTTGTCTGACAAGTAATGAGTGTAGGAGAGAGAAATTGTACATACACACCCCAACTTCCTCAAGTAAAAAGAGAATCTTTACAGTAGCTACCACTGTTTCTTTTCTTATATTATTAAGTATTAGTATGATAATGATCTCCTTTACTGAATCCCAGAACTGTAGTTAAACCTTTTGCTTTTTTAGGCCTTAATCTTTCTTGAAATTAGGGAACCCCAAATCTAAAAGAATGACAGGTAATGAATGATTTTAGATAAGCCAATGTAAACCTCATCATTAATTGTTTGAAGAACTATACTCCTATCAGCATCCAAATTGCACCCAAAAATAAAATAAAATAAAATATCAGCATCAAAGATCAGATATACTTTTCCACACACACAGCCTGCTGAGATGGGTATCTCTAGATTTAATGGAAAAATGAACTTACCGCCCCCTTTTTTTTCTTGAATGTTGCAGAGAAGAGGACCAGGTGCTACATCGGAGAGAGCACTTGATGCTAAGGTAAGTGATTTATTCACTATTTAGTGTTGAAATTCTTCAAAATGTTTAAATCTTGAAGCCTAAAATCTGCTCATGACTGTTTTCAGACATTGAGACGCTTAGCTCAAAACAGAGAAGCAGCAAGGAAGAGCAGGCTTAGAAAAAAGGTGACAGTTTCCAGCTAAATTACTCACCAAAATTTTTGAATAACCTTATAAATTTTCCAGCTTGATATGATAAATATGATCTATATATCTAAATAAATAAAAATGAAAATGTGCGTGTGCAGGCCTATGTGCAGCAGCTGGAGTCTAGTAGAATAAGGCTCTCTCAGCTGGAGCAAGACCTTCAAAGAGCTCGATCTCAGGTCCCTACAGTAAACAAACACTTTTTAAGTTTTTCTGGAAAAAATTAGTATTTTATTAATATTTTTAATGATATTCAAAATCTTGGTTAATAGGGATTGTTTTTGGGAGGAGGTGGCAGTACTGGAGGGAACATTAGCCCAGGTGAGTTTATTACTATTTGTATAGTGGGATTACCAAAATAGTCATTTTTCATGCTTAAAGATTATATGAATGGGGAAGTAAAGATAGACAGACAACTTGTCCTTTTTTAACCAAAAAGTGTGAAGGCGCATTATATATATATATATATATATATATATATATATATATGGGTCTCCATCCACAGCAACCGGTTGTTGGGGAGCAACCTATTTTGGCCAGCCGCTACAACCTCTAGCGGCTTATAAAAAAAAAATTGTCTAAGGCCGGTAGAGCTTGTAGCGGCTGGCCAAAATGGGTTGCTCCCCAACAACCGGTTGCTGTGGATGAAGACCCTATATATATGTGTGTGTGTGTGTCCACACACATTCTTTTTTGTGGATAATTGGATACTCTTAAGCTTTTGAATAATGCTACAGACACAAACTATTTTACAAAGTGTTGAGGTGGAATATAACACATCAGCGATTTGTAAAATAGTTATAGAATAGTTTGTCTCTCTAGCATTATTCTAAGCTTTTTGCAATGCTAATTCTCTTTATTTTTTTCCTTTTTCTAGTTAGTAAGTTTGTATACAAAAGCGCATAAATTCCCATTTGGAAAAGTTACAAACTTTAAGGACATGTTTTCCATGTTTACCCCTAAATTTTTTTATTGAGTGTCTAGTTAAGTAATGATGACTAATTATGTAATTGTGACTGTAAAATTAAGGACATAGAATTATTCACGCTACTATCAAAAGAAAGGAAAGGTATTTCAAATTTCAAATACTAATATGCAGAGTCAGAAAAGACTTCTTCTACGTTCACAATAAGGTTGTCCTAGCTTTGATATTGGCAGATCCATTATTATAAATATTCCAAGCCAACGACTTTCAGTCATCAGCATACACCTACCCAGATTTAGTTTAATAAAAGAAAAACTATGAAAAACAAAATAGCATAGAAAATTCCCATACACAATAATGTGGCAGTTAAATGAAATTTATTGCATTTGATGGTTTAATTGTTTGAAATTATAGAATTAAATAGGATCACATAGTTCTGGTAAAAAAAATTGTACAAATAATCTGCGTGTTCATTTTGAGAGTTGTGGTAGGAGATACCTTTGTACATAAGCAGAAAAATAAAAATTCTTTACTCCTGAAAATACTAATTTATATTTGGTCACTAGAAACTCATTTAACTATGATTATTTTTTTAGGTGCTGCAATATTTGACATGGAATATGCAAGATGGTTGGATGATGACCACCGGCACATGGCGGAGCTACGAACTGGGTTGCAGGCACATTTATCAGACAGTGATCTTCGGATAATAGTAGATGGGCACATTGCACATTATGATGAAATTTTTAGCCTAAAGGGAGTGGCAGCCAAATCGGATGTTTTCCACCTAATTACCGGATTGTGGACTACTCCAGCTGAACGTTGCTTCCTGTGGATGGGTGGTTTCCGGCCCTCCGAGCTAATCAAGGTTTGGATTTCAATAATTTGTACTTGATTCCATTATGCTAAATTAATTCTAGCCAGCCTCTGAAAGTTTAAGGGAAAATATAGTTAACTTTTTTGCTTGTTGCTAATGCATTTCAATAATTTGTGTCATGGAACAAACTGACTTTATTAAAAAATGAAGGTTCACTTTAGGAACTTTTTTCAAATGACAGTTATGATAAAATGACCATTTTACCCCTTGTATGAAATTTTCAACATTGAGCTTGCTGGTGGTCTAGGCCACTTTCTAATATCACACCCCTTTGATCAGACGTTAATAGCACAGCTGGACCCGCTAACGGAGCAACAATTGGTGGGTATATACAGCCTCCAGCATTCGTCGCAGCAGGCAGAGGAGGCCCTGTCCCAAGGACTAGAGCAGCTACAACAATCGCTGATTGATACGGTTGCCAGTGGATCGATCAATGATGGAATGCATCATATGGCTGTTGCTCTCGGCAAGCTTACCAATCTTGAAGGTTTTGTTCGTCAGGTAAATTAACCCACCGCGTAAATATTCCTTCTAAGCTTAAGTAAAGTTATCTATAAATGTATATATATATATATATATATATATATATATATATATATATATACAACTGCTGCTGCATTCCCCTAATCAAAAATGTTCTAACCATTATACTAGTGTTGTTAATAATGTAGCAAAATATGCAAACCCTTAAAAGCTATGCTAGTTTCTTGTACCTTTTTCTTTTTATCGACACAGTTACTTGCTTTAGGCCTTTAATATGGAGATGAACCTGATACTTTTTCCATAAAGGAGGCTTTTTATAGTGCTCCTATTATCCTAGCAATCCTAATTCTATCCTTCCTATATTATATAAAATCTTTAAACATATATAGATTCGTAATAAAACTATTAGAATGGAATTATTGTCCTTTTTGATGTGTTATGGACATAGTTAGATCTGAGAAAAGACGGGAATGAAATTCAGGAAGTCCTAATATTTTGTTTGGCTAGAATAGGGAACAGAAAAGATTGCATAAAGGAAAGGAGAGGGAGGGAAAGAAAGAAAGAAAGAAAGGGATTTTTCTCAACCTCTAAAAACAATTTTCAGCTGTTGGGGTTTGGGTTGTGTTTAAAGAGAACAAAAAGATAATATATCTTACTTAATCATGTAAGAAAAGCAAATGACACATACCACATAGGTAGGCCCTTATAAAAAGATAGCACAACTCATTCTCGAGTAATAAAAACTTTGTAATGTTTTATGCAACTGTCTTTAGATATAAAGAAGTTGCTTCAAAAGTGTAGAAAAGTGAGATGACTATACTTCATTTTAAGTGATGGAGCTCACTTGACGGGGGTTATGAGTTAAAGATAAGTCATGATATGGCTCTAGTTATGGAAGAAAAATTATGTCATTGTTCCTTTCCATTCTATCCTTTTCCTCGTCTTGAAATTCAAACGTACGCAACACATGAAGGTTGAAAATCCAACGTGTTTACTGCCTTCTTACGACACCTTCATTTAAAATTTTAATTTACTCCTTCCTCGAAAAATTTCAACATTTTGTTATGGTCAACAAGAAATGCTTACACATGTCAACTACACAATCTCACCGCCAGAAGAGCTAGCTTCATAAAAAATTGCAGATTGAGCATGAAAGTTGTTATACAATTATAAGTATCGTGTTTAGTCAACTTTAAAGAATAGAGTTTACTGATCAGACATTTTCTCTAATAATATTGCCTCTTCATGTTGCCAAATGATCTCATTTTATTTGCAGCTTATTAAAAAAAATCAACGTCAACAATGATATTTTAGTGCAAAAATATGTTGCTTTATCAAGTTTACAAAGTTGAATGCCAGTGCTTGTTGTGGTTTCTCCATCTACTAATTCTCCTATAGGATGGTGGCTCGATAGTGAAACATAAACCACTCAGCTAGACTTATCCACAAAATGCTAATGTTCTTTGAGAAATTTATATATGAATATATATGTTAACGAACTACCAAGTAAATTAAGAAATCGATCAGTGTTAATTATAACTCTATGATTGAATAGTCCAAACAACTTTAACCCATTTGAAATACTAGTTTTTAGTTTGTTAGCATGCGCACTAGATGATGACCCTTACGTACTTAGTTATATAAAATTGATCATATATACTTTTGTTGATTTCTTGAATTAATATAGTAATTTACTTGTGTGTTGATAATTAATTAATTTTAGTTTATGAATTGTAGGCTGATAATTTAAGGCAGCAAACACTTCACCAACTGCGTCGGATATTGACTATTCGACAAGCTGCAAGATGTTTTCTGGTGATTGGTGAATACTATGGCCGATTAAGAGCATTAAGTTCCCTTTGGGCATCGCGGCCACGAGAGTAAGATCTTAAACAAGTTTTTCTTGTTGAATTAATAAAGAAATTACCTGTAGGAAATTGAGAAATTTGTTTTCATTATATATATATTATCTTGCTATGATGGTTACAAAGTTTATTTAATTTATTTATTTGGCTGCAGGACCATGATTAGTGATGACAATTCCTGCCAAACAACCACAGACTTGCATATGGTGCAATCCTCGCAGAACCAGTTCACTAACTTTTGATCAAAGCACCTGGCCTATTGATGCATGTATTGGCCTTGGAATTGTTCTGCTTTAGACGAATTAGGGTTTCTTTTTTTCTTTCTTTAATTATATCTAGCTTTATATATTATGTAAATGTAAATCTATGTGAATGAGGCAGCGCTCACCTTGATCAAAGTAAGAGAAAATATATCATTCATGGAAAGGTGCGACTGACAATATATATGGGGATATAAATTTATTATGTTACTTAATTGTCTTCATACAAATGGGTTGTAATATCAATCAAAATTAATTGTTTTGAGCGAGAGAGAGAGAAATGAGGAGTATAAAAACAAACCACAAGGCATTTATGTGTAGTAGTCGCAAAGAAGATTACTTTTAGTGTGTGTGTATATATATATATATATATATATATATATATATATATATATGGGAAAAATATATGTCATCAGTTGTGTATTACACAGTCGGCTATTATGACGAGTTTACCTGTCGTCATAGCTATTCTGGATTATGCGATGTCGCCATAGCCCAAAAAATCAGTCGTTATAGCCCTACTATATTATACACAACTATATACGGTCCGGATTTTAAGCTCACCCCTTATCTAACTCACTCGAGCTAACCCCCTATTTAGCGACGGATCCGGTGACGGTTCGGTCATACAACCGTCGTCAGTACTTTTAGCGACGGACAACATATAGCGTCGCTAAAAGTATAGACAACGGTTGTATGACCAAACCGTCGGGTCCATCGCTAAAGGGGGTGAATTCGGGTGAGTTGGATAAAGGGTGAGCTTAAGATCCGAACTCCATATATATATATATATATCCCTTTATTTATAAATGAGTGATACACAGTTAAAAATCAGTTTTACATGTTTAAATGATATTTTCATACAACTCTCTCACGTTAAAGTTGAATCCACTCACAATTCATGTGAGAGGAATCATATAAAAATATCAATTCCAAAATCAAATGTCATATAATGTCAGAAAGTGTTTTGTAGTGCACTTTTGGAAGTAAGAATACCGTCATGTAGTACTTGCAAATTCCTCTGTTGCTTTAACTCAAAAGTTAGATGACATCTAATATTAGCAACGGATAATTTTCTACATTTACATATATTAATACTCTGACACACGTTATGTGTTTAATTTATATTATTTTATTAATTTTTAAAAAATTATAAATTTGACGCAAACAGTAAGATACTTAAAATTTGAATTTAGTTAAGAAGACAAATAGAATTGAAGTTATAAGTATAAAATAGGAATTACTATAAAAGTTTAAGGGTGTTTTAGAAAGTCAAAAAGCTTTAAAATATTTTGTTAACATGAAAGCCCCCCTTCGGCTTTATATATTACACTAGTTACATGTATGCACACTACGTGCACGTGTATGTGTGTGATTTCCTTTCCCTTCTAAAATTATAAAGATATAATTTATTTTTTTAGGTCAAACGATAATATGTTAATTAAATTTCAAAATTGATATCTCATAAAAAGTTAAAATAATTTTTTTTTGATTTATACTTTTTTTATATATTATATAATTATAATAATTGTATCAATTAAAATTAAATATATTCGCATCAATTTGAAGTTTAACATGTCGTAGTTAAATTATATTTTTAATTTTGAAACATAGAGAGTAATATAAAAGGAATAATTAAGAGGGTGGGAGATCGATAGTGAGTGAGTAAAAGGGATACTTGAGAAAGTAGAAATAGGGATAAAAAAAAAGAGAAAAAAATTCACAAAATTATTAACATGAAAATAAGTATTCTCTTTTCCTCCCGCTTTATATATATATATATATATATATATATATATATATATATATATATATATATATATACATACGGTCCGGATCAAGAGCATACCCCTTATCCAACTCACCCGAGCTCACCCTCCTTTTAGCGACGGACCCGGCGACGGTTCGGTCATAAAACCGTCGTCTATACTTTAGCGACGCTATATGTTGTCCGTCGCTAAAAGTATAGACAACGGTTATATGACCAAACCATCGCCGGGTCCGTCGCTAAAGGGGGGTGAGCTCGGGTGAGTTAGATAAAGGGTAAGCTCTTGATCCTTGCTCTATATATATATATATATATATATATATAGGACTGTTGCTCTTGATTTGCAAGAAGACATGAGGGGGTGATCCGATATTAATGCAAAATAGAAGGAAGGATTGAGATAGAGTTAATTTGTTTGTCCAATATTTGTTTATTAGTACAAAAATAAATATTATGGAGAGGGCAAACTAAACACATAAATGCATGAAATTATTGGCTGAATGGCGGACAAGAATTAGTTAGAAAATTAATGATTCAGTGACGAACTCAACAAACACCCATCACTCCAAATATATATATATATTATAATATAATATAATATTAAGATTAATATTTTGTGCATGCATGCTTGCCCACCTATTCACAAAATATTTGGAGGAATAATAAGTTGTTGAATTTCCCAATTGTTTATCTTTCTATTAATGTTTCTTTTGAATAGACGATAAGGAAGAACAGAATAACGAAGAGTACAACTTTATCTGCAATTTTGATTATATATATATATATATATATATATATATATATATAATATTTTGAAAATAGACTTGGATAATTACCAGATCGAACGACCATGGAACTAGTAAAACACATCGATCCAAATGGCCAAATTAATCCTACAGTACTTGAAACATCAAGATATATATATATATATATATATATATATATATATATATATATATATATATATATATATATATATACGGGGAGGATCTAAAGCGGACCAAAAGAACGGACCAAAGAGCGGACCAAGGCAAAAACACGCGGGTTTCAGGGTCTGGGTCGGAAAAACACGCGGGTTAACCCTGAAACCCGTGTGTTTTTGCCTTGGTCTTTTATTTTGGTCCGCTTTAGATCTTCCCTAAATATATATATATAGCAACAGTCCCGTGCCTCCGGCACTATGGACGTTGGGATTTATTCCGAATTTTAGACGACCCAAATGATTTATTGAGTGATCGAGAAATTCAAAATTATTTGTATTTTATTAGATAGATGGATGGTGGAATTTATCCCAAACTTTGGACGTACTAGATGATTTATTGAGTGAGCGGGAAATTCAAAATTATTTGTATTTTATTAGATATAATTAGATATATAGAATATAGATATAGATATAGATAGATAGAGTTAGATAGATTGTATTTTATTAGATAGATGGATGGTGAGATTTATCCCAAACTTGGACGGCCCAGATGATTTATTGAATGAGCGGGAAATTCAAAATCATTTGTGTTTTATTAGATAGATATATATAGGTAGCCTGGCCAGTGGACTCAAGAATATTTACTTAATTCGTGGTTTAACGGAGGAATTGAAGAAGCAAATCCCACATTCTGCATGTGTAGTGATAAACTCTTACCTCCTTAATTTCCATGACCAGATCGACGAGAGTTAAATTTGCTAGTCAACTTTCTCAGCTAATATATATATATTCTTCTATTTCTTTCTTTATATTCTCTCATTTGCCAGTTGCAAACTGGTCCCTCGGTCTCTTTTTTTTGTTTGTAAAATACTCTAAACTTTTGTCTATCATAATTTCATTACAATTAATGTTACCACAACTTATTAATGAATATTTATAAATTTTGTATGTATATAAAGTGCTTTTTGTGAAATACGTATAATACAGTTTAATCTTTTGTTAAAGATATGCATGCATATATGCATCATGCATGTGTGTTTCTCTCTAGTTTCATAAGAAAACAAAGGTCGTCGCGTCGGTCCAAGTATATCAAATATATATATATAGGCTTTTCTTTTTTCCACACATATATAGAATTAATGTTCCACATGCAAAGGGTTATATATATATATATATATATATATATATATATATATATATATATATATATATATATATATATATATAAATACCGAGCAACAGGGAGTTAGTAGCTTAATTAGTTGGTCCAATATATTCTCTCGTAGCTCATGTCTCACCAGCTATAAAATGTACGAAACAATCTCATTAGATATGATTAATCTTAAACCATTTGAATTAAGTGATCACTATATATATGATTATGTTGATTTTACAGTAATTAATTCGAGTACATATCAACTAATAAACATGCTCCTGCAGCCGATTAATTAGTCTCAATATCAACCCTAGATTCGCTAGCTAATGGACGTTAATTAATTACTCTAATTTAATTAATTTTATATTCTAATAGTCCCTAGCTCTGCTTTTGGTTCCATCATAATGGACATTATAAATTAAACAAATAAAAGGTTGGTTTTGCTAATCGCATTAAGATGACCTTGATTATCTTCCCTTTTTTAATTAATCATTACATCTTTTTTTGTAGATTTGGTTGGGTAATTAATCAAAAGTGTAATGCTGCTCTTGTCATTACTTTTTGAGTAGATCAAAAGGTGAAGTGGAATGGATATATACTAGTACCATGCATGGTTTAAAGTTTTGCCATGATCATCTATCTGGCTAGGAAAAAAATTTAAAATCGTGCCAATATAAAATGCTTCTTTAATCTAATTAATTTTAGGTTGTGGATTATTCACTGTCAGCTGTATTAGTTAGTCATTTTAAATTTGTGAATTTGAACAATTTGTTGTTTTGATGAGGCTTTTAATTAGCCCCAAATTCATTATTAGTACCGAAAGTTTGAAGTTTAAAAGTTCTGTTTTTTATTTAAAATAAAGTTGTATTGTTAATAAGTTTTATACGGTAAGGATCAAGAGCATACTCCTTAAATAGCATACTGCCTTAAATAGCATACTTTTATCAAAACGACGTCGTTTTCATGGGACGCGGTGGCATTTTTGTAAATACAATGTCACCGCGTACTTAAAAAATGTCACCGCGTCCCATGAAAACGACGTCGTTTTGATAAAAGTATGTTATTTAAGGCGGTATGCTATTTAAGGAGTATGCTCTTGATCCTCTCCGAAGTTTTATATATATATATATATATGGTGAGGATCAAGAACATTCTCCTTAAATAGCATTTCGTCTTAAATAGCATTCTTTTATCAAAACGACGTAGTTTTGGAGGGACGCGGTGGTATTTTTGTAAATACGCGGTGACATTGTATTTATAAAAATGCCACCGCGTCCCTCCAAAACTATGTCGTTTTGATAAAAGAATGCTATTTAAGGCGGAATGCTATTTAAGGAGAATGCTCTTGATCCTTACCGTGTATATATATATATATATATATCGCAAATTAAACTAAGTCAAATAAGTTGAACAAATTAATAATCTTGGTTGACTATCAAATTGTCAACCCAAGTAAGGAAGAAAAATTCAGTTGCTTTCGGAAGGAACTTCAACACATAATTTAGAATTATAAACAAAGTGTTAAATGGTTTTCATTTGGCATTGACGAGCTAGCATGATTGTGAAGCCTCACCTGACCTCCTAATCCTCCTATATATATATAAAACAATTCATAGGAGCCAAACTGGAAGATAACCAAATCCAATGTATCAACAACTTGTTTGTTATATATCTTCCAACAAATCTATACTATATAAATACACATAAATAATGACATTATCAAATTAAAACAATTGGAAAAAAATCGTTGAGTCCATTCTTAATTAATTAAGTAAGTTAACTCACTTAATTTAATAATAACAATAATAATAATAATAATAATAACAACAATTATAATAATAATAATAATAACAACAACACAACAATAATTGTTATTGTGGTGGTGTGGTCAATTATGAAAATTATTATTGATAATTTGTAAGTTTTGTAAACAGATTTAGATTTCTCTGGATATCTATTTTTAAAGGAAAATTAATTATTATGGTGGTGTGGTGAATTATGATATATAATTGTTATGTGTGATTGTAAATTATTTTAAGTTGCAAAAAGTCTCTAGGTAATGTAGTATTTTTCGAATTTTAATCTAAGTTTTCGTTACTTCGTGCCTTTAGGCACAGACAATTACTAATTCTTATATATAAATACACAAATGATGATGTAAGATGATATCATCAATTGAAATCAATACATATATATGTTCAATTGAAAAACTCACCGAGTTAATTAAGAGTTAACTCGGTTTATGTTAGTAAAAGGCAAATAATTTTTTATTTTATTCTCTAACAAGAGAAGGTAAGTCTAAAATATTTTTTATTTTTCGTTCTACCAAATTTATTATAATATTTTTATTAAAAAATTGTTTAAGATAATATATATTGACCAATTTTATGTAAGATAATTTAATTATTATAATTTTATTAATATATTCAATTTTTAGATATAGCCAATTAAAATTTTGAAAATATTATTATTAAATTAATTTAGCGCAAAAAATTATTAGGAATTAGTATTCTAATTAAACTCAAATATCACTATTTGATTAGTGATATTAGGCACTTACGGGTAAAAATAATTATTGAATTTATGTATTTTTTTTTTACATAAATATTTAACAAATTATTAAAATCATTATTTAAACTAGTCGTGTATTGCACGAATTATCAACTAGTATATATAATTATATATAATGAAATTTTGATTCAATTTATCAGTCTTACTAATGATCATAGTCAATGGTTTAGTTACCGACCAAAATTCACATTTGCCCCCCCCCCCCTCCCCCTCCCCCCTCCCCCTCCCCCTCCCCCTTCTCCCCAGGTACATAACCTGCGTGTTCCTCTTGAAAGTAACATTGATATATTCTATAAATACTCCTACTTCTTCTCACCCGGGACAAAAGTCATAATATTATTTTAAATAATTTCAAATTAAATATATAATTATTTCAAATAATCTGTTTTTTTATAATAATTTGTCTATAATATTAATTGTTATATTTATATCTCTATGTATATTTATGGAGCATTACTAGTCATTGTGCAGAAAACTATGCAATTAGATGAGAATTTAAATATGAACAATTTTGTTATTTTATCCTCTTTCTTAATATTCACAAAAAATCGACCAAAACTTTTATCTTGAGAGTATAAAATTTATTTTTGTTGGTTTCCTTTATATGCATATTTTTCAAGAAAAAAAAATGAAAATTGGCGTGTAAAATTAATTCCATGTTCTATCTCAAATAAAAAAAAAATTAAAACAATAATAACAAGTAGTGAATTCAGATGAAAAATGAACTATTATTTGTTGTTTAACTGTGTATATACCTGCTTGTGGAACACGTATCAGTACACTGGTAATGCCTTGACGCTCTTCTTTTATTTGGAGTAGACACATTTATAATTATTCATGAATCTACATTTATTTACATAGAAAACCATTGAATCTAGTCACAAGAAGTTTGTTCGGTTACTAATATTAAATGATCAACAATTTGATACAAAATTCAAAATCACAAAGTAATAATGTTCAAATTACCTGTCCCAGATTGAGTCCAAAAGTTCAACATAAACACCACTCGAACCAGAAAATGCCCGAGTGTACTACTACTACTAGCACTCGCTCAGTCCCTCTCATCCAAAATCAACTTACTCCTGCAATGAATGTCATGGTTTTTAACGATAAAAATGACCACAACTAATAATAATCCCCACAAAAGAAAGACAAGTATAAAATTCATAATTTTGCACCAAAATGAACAAAAATTAAGAGAACACAAATATTGACCAAATCCCAAACTTTTTTCCTATTTTCAAGTCGATCAAAACAAAGTCTAACTTTTATCCTCGCCAAGTCGCCAGCTAGTGTTTCCTTGGGCCGGAAATTGTCTAACATGACTAGAGAACAATATTTCCAACAAATCTAACAAAAATTGCCAAGGATTAAGAAAAAAGTTGTCCCTCATACTTAATGAACAGTTGGTATATCAAGGGATAAAATCTTGAATCCCACAATGATTACAAGATTTCCCCAATACATATATATATTAGCAATTTTGGTATTTCTGTGTCTAGACTCCCAGTTAGAGGTCGATTTTCTTCATATAAACATATGCACATCTGAGAGGTCGTCCATTGGTATTTCAAGGCCGAGAAAATCTTGGTCTTGCAAACCATCTTCTTCAAACTCCAATAAAGAACTATAATCTTCATTCTCAAATGAGCCTAATTCAGCCAGTTGCTCTGTTGAAAAATCAGTAAGATCCTTTTCCTTTTCTTTTCCCTTTCCCTTTTCATTTTCCTCTTTAGACAGCTCCAATTTTCTGTTCATTACGTGGCAACAATAGTCCTTGATAGACTAGATGCACAAGCAGATGTGCTGGCAGGATGTGCTGCTTCCGTACAACTGCTCTGTAGTCCATCTCCTGAAGCTAACGCATGGCTTCTTTTTTGTTTAGACTTCGCTTTTGACTTGCAACACTTGTGAATGTGTCTGACGATGGGTTAGTGCCAGAAACAGAATTGTTTGTTAACATTTCTATGTTTTGATCTTCTGCTCTTGAGGAAACGCTGCCAACATCATTGAGGAGCAGTTCCCTTTTCTTTCGCTTGTTTAGTATGGGTACATGCAAGTTACTGACATATTGCTGTTTGCTCAAAGAACCTATGTGCAGATTATCACCATGAAAAATCAGGCCAAGAACAAGTGAATAACTTAAAGGTGTAACTAAATTTTGAAAGTTTTAGCAGAAAATGAGAGAAGAAATTTCATTTTCTGGCTATATAGATGCATAAAAAAAATTCCTGATAACTGCTATTCTTCATATACTCAAGCCTTGAAAACTGCTATTCTTTACTCTATCCAGGCAGGAGCATGGAGCCCAGTACCAGGCAGCTTTCATTGCTTATTTTACCAAGACAAAAACATGATAAGACAATTCATTTTTATTAATGGCGAGAGACAAATAAATGACTAACCTGAACCCCTAAGATCTGATGTCTGGTTACGGGACCTTTTATATCTATTACTAGTAGTTCTGGAGCCAACACAATCAAGAGAGTTTAGATCACTGCTGCACAGAGGTGCGGAAAAGATAATATCTTGTAAAGGAGCCTCACTAAAGCAGCTCCTCCCCGTATCTTCAAACTTTCGGTATCTAGAAAGAGTACGCTTGGCAAAAGCCAATGCAACTTGATTTGAGACCCTGCGGACCACTCTCTTTGAAGAATGACTCCCGCGTGAAACCTGAAATGAAGAGAGAGGGGAAGAGTGGGGAAATTATTTTCATTAACATAAAGAAAGGCTCAAAATGTATGGTAACCCAGGTATCTACCATCCAAATTAGGAATGAATGCTCCAGGTTACTTGTACTCTTAACAAATAATCTTTTAAGGCAAGTCTGCTATATATACTAGTACATAAACATGTAGTTCTGTACAGTTCAATTCATGTCAATATAACATGTAGCAATATGATAAGTTTATGAATCAGAAAGCCATAGGTCATATCAAGGTGCCTTCAAATAGTGGGGTTACTTATAATTGAAAAGCAAAAAATTGCAGTGAATGGAAAGAGTAACCAGTAACATAACACTATTACCATTCGTCTTTTATAGGCCATCTCAATCAGTTTGCTCAAAGCAATCTGTTCCATATTCCTGCAAGCAAACAACACTGTTCTTATCCATGCAAAAGTAAAAATCTCTCTCAGAACCAATTTTAACTTCTATCATATAAATCCTACCTCCTTTCTGCATCCTTGACATATGGAATAGCTTCATGAATTTTTCCTAAAGTTTTCTTCATTTTCTGAGCCTGTCAAAATTTCGTAAAGTTTCAGAAAACTGTAAACACGTAAAATAGAGACCTATTAAGCTCAAAGAGGAATATCTTTGTATTCATAAATCAGACAAAATATTGACAGGAAAATCAGTGCAATGTAACCTGTTGGACCAGTCCTGCTTGAAGTTCCGTAATATCTTGATCAATTGCTTCCTCTGCCTCTGCTAGATTAGGCTGTAAGAATCATAGAAGGAAAGTAAGATGGCATCGGATTTGAAAATGATATTATCAGAAAAGCAGCAATAGAAGCATACCATTGTTTCGGGACACAAGCCAATGCACTGTAACTCCATCAGCAACCTGTCATCCAGAGACAGCATCTGACACTGGTTGTCGGAAGAAGAAATGGGAGATGCATTAACTTTCAGGGAATGTGGAAAACCCAGATCACTCTGAAAAACCACAGGAACAAGTCCTGCATCTGAGTATGATAAGCCATCATCTGCTTGCCATAGTTCATTGTTACATACAGAACTGGATACGCTTCGGTTGCTATCTGTATTAGGTGAAACACTCTTGCCCCAAGAAATTGTGTCGATTAGGCCATGCTTCTGAGTGTGTAGATCTACTTCAGACTCTACTTCGGACTCCATTCTGCCCCTATCTTTAGGTTCAAAATCATTATAGTTACATGAACCACAATGTGAATCATCACTTGCACACTGAAAGTTATTTCTGACTTCATTCTGGAGATTTAATTCTTTGCTTTCATCTTCTTCAATCAGAGCAGAGAGAATTCTTTGGTATAATGGAGAAGCTTTGGCAAAAGTCTTACTCATACCAAAACCTCCACCAGTCTTGACTGATTCTTGATTTGTGTGACTTTCTGTTCCTCCACCAGCACAAATAGAATCTTGTTTAAGCATGGGATCACCCTCCACAAACAGAACAAACTCACAATTAATCAACATTACACATAAAGGTGGTTAAACAGTTTACAAGATTCCTATATACTCCCTCAGTTCCAAATTATAAGATCATTATTGACTTTTGAAGGTCAATTCGAGACATTTTTAAACTCAAAATTGAGATGATCTGTGTTACTCAGACTCGGATGGAGTGTCCGGTTGGACACGGTATCCAACACGGGTACTTCTCAATTTTGCCAATTTTTTACACTAAAGTGAAGTATCCAATTTTTGGACACGGTGTCGGACACGGGTACTTCAGGACAAAGTGAAGAGTCCGAGTAACACAGGAGATGATTCATTAAAAGTTATGAAATAATAAAAACATTAAGGTGAGTAATACTTTTTGGATAGTTTATTATATTCAAGTCAATTTTAAGTTTGAAAATGTCGTAAGTTGACTTCAAAACGTCAATTATGATCTCATTTTGGAATAGAGGTAGTATTAAAGATCAACATTACATATAAAGGTGTGCAATAAACCGCTAAAAGTAAAGATCTGACGAGGTACTCCTCTAAATACCAAAGCATTTTTTTCATCCCAGGGCATCTGGTACAAGCTCCCACTGAGCTCCTCTACGAAATTTAGCTGTTCCAAAATTTAAAATAGGAAAGAAATAAAATAAGCCATCTGTCGTTAATAAATGTATAAGCATAACATGTTTACAAAAGAAGAAATGAATTAGTTCTGAGGTACTACTTGGTGCTTCAGGTATGATTCATCTTGTGAGGTAACAGAAGCAAAATAACATTCCATTTTCTTCCAAAATGAATTAGAACAGGCTCGATCTGCAAAAATAAGCAACATTGTTACCATTCTGATGAATGTAAGAGACATACAGAAGAGAGCATTTTCCTTTAAAATTAAAGAACAAAAGTAAAATATGACAAGGGACAGAGGCGTACAGATAGCATCGCGAGCAGAAGTTGAAGCTAATAATAATTCCTCATGGTCATCGTCCAACTCACCTGGAAATTTTAATGCCACATACCAATTATTATGTTTCTAGGAATTCCTCTATAATTAAGATGATTTTCTTGTCCTTCAAGAGTTTTTTATTTGCCAACCATCACCAACCATATAATCAAAAGAATATAGTTTTTAAGTAACACAAAGAAAAGCATAAGATAACTGAAAGAGCTCATAAATTAACATTATTAAGTATCAAGTACATGTGAAAACATATACAAGCCGACATACTTAGCATAAGGCTTGTCCCTAAAAAGATAGTGCAGCTGCAATTTAAGGTAATAAACATAGCATTTTTGAAAAAATTGACAACAATAACACCCAAAAACATAGTACAGCTACATTCACATCATAGGTGCCAGACCAGGAAATGAAGCCAAATTTTATAATGTTCATCACAAACCTACCAAAAAAAAAGGACTTCTAGGGTACATTTTGATACCTGGACAAAATGCTGCACACTCAAGTAAATGTTTACTGGAAAGTAACTGTACCTGAATGATCTGGAGAACCACTATTTAGCATATTCCCAAAATGAATAGAAGTCTTGCGGACCATTGGCTTCTTTGAAGGCGGACGACCAGATCTACTGAATAAATGTTTTAAGATATAATTAGAACAATTGCACTAATATAAGAGAGAACTTAAATTCTGGTTGTGCCTTCCAGATAAAAGAATTAGCACCTTCTGTTCGTAACCAAACCATGCCTCGCACTCTGAAGTGGATTTTTTGCAGGTAAGTTCTCTATTTTCTCCACTCTAGGAGCAATGGATAACTTCGTTGAGGACAAAATCCTTCCAATCGTTTCAGTCCCGAAAGAAGTTCTTGCATGAAGATCAGATGTTGCAAAGCCTTTTGATGAGATCTGAGCTTCATCATTTTTGGATAAAGGGGAGACAAGATCTGATCTCTTTGTGTGCAATATCTGTAGTGGTGTCTGACCAACCCAATGGGCCATGTTAGAAGCAGACGAAGTCGTGGACATTGGATGTTCATTATTGTTTGCCACACTTGAAGACATGGATTTACTTGTATTTGTAGCCTGTTCCCCACCCCCATCAGCTCCAGATGACTTATGAACATTGGGAGATGAGTCCAACATTGCGACAGAGCAGGTTCTTGCTGTCCTAGAAAGCTTCCCTTTTATTGTACTACAGGAACTGCGGGCATGTGTCTCATGAATATTGGTTCTGGGAATTATAGCCACAAATAAAATCATAACTACCATTATATAAAATCAAAAAGACATCAAATAAAATAATTAGCAAAAATAAAAGACATCAAATAAAATTAGAGAGACAGAGAGATGCAATAGAACGAGGTAAAAAAGCGAGTGGTTTTTCAAGGTGATGAAACCACAGGCAGAAACTATTTATTTTTTAGCGTACTCCCCTTTCTGAGACTCAACTTGAAACAAATTGACGATCACAAGAAAGAAATAAATAAAAGTGAGACTACTAGAAGGATAAGCGTAGGAAAGTGAATGTACTTAATGTTTCCTTTAGCAACAATCCTCTCCTCTGTTATGGCAGTGCGCTCCCTTAGAGGTGGAACACCTTCCAGGTCAATCCGTGATGCTGTGCAGAAAGCTGAATTTGTGGGCGAAAGAGATTCAACTAATGGAACCATTACTGGTGAAGCTCTTGATCTGCAACAGTGTAGATATATAAGAACAAACAGATGAAGTTTGATTGGGCAGGAATTACAGAGAAGCAATATAAAATGCAACAATGTCAGAGGATGCAAAACAAGGAGCTAGCAGAAAATAATTAGGGAGCATGAATATAAACAAGAATTCTTTGATACATTCAGTAAAAGAAAAGGTAGTCCTCACAATTCATCCAATATTAGAAATTAAAAATGAAGTATGAAACTACCCTGCCTAATGGGAGGGAGCCAGACCCAATGAAATTCAGACTTTTTGCTACTTGAGTGAACTCTACTGTGGCTGTTCCAGAGTACTGAATTGATAAGAAGACTCGACCAATATATTTCAAGCACAGTAATAACACAAATGTATACTTTTAAGGAAAACTTGCTAGTTTGGACAAGCATCGTGAAACTTCACAGCTCTGGGGAATTCACGCCAGCTGGACATTCTTACATAAATGAGATACGGGCAGCGAAGAATTATATATTACTGCATGACAATTTTGGAAGAAAGAAAGAGAGAGAGAGAACATTTATCTTGGTGAAACTCTACTTCCCCTTTTTACTTTTATTTCATTCATTTTTTATGTGTGTGGAGTTGGAATGAATATGTTCCCTGCTTTCCAGTCAACATTTCCCATGAAGAACCAAGTTACAAAATGCTCCAAGTAGCAGACCACTTTTGAGAGAACAGTAAAGTTTGTGCTTACTACCACCTTAGCAAGGAACAACTAGACTGCGGGCAAAGAATGATTCTTCCCGCAACAAATAAACAATGTACTCGGCCAACACAACACATTTCTCAATACTAAACAAGTCAACCAGAGCTTCAAGGAAATTGCCTTGCAGACAGAGGATACTTCTTCTTGGGAAACCAGAAATGGGGAAGAAAGAAAAGAAAGAGAGAAAGAAGTCTTGTGGTTCTACCAATAGATTCATGTACTCTTTCAAATTAAGGGGGTTATATAGGAAATGTGACCTGAAACACGGATAACTTCCGTTCATGCAACCGATATGGACTAAAACTTGATATGCTCGGGGTAGCTTTACATGGATGCTTATAGGATGCTTATAGTTAGGAATTCTCTTACAATCTAAATACGATAAATCTATAAATTTTATAGACGACATGTTATTTCATCAGTAAGTTGATCTTTCTACAAATAATTAATGAAAAATGTAATGTTTGAGCATCCAATAGGACAAATATTGATATTTGTGCAATTAGATTTAGAAAATAAAGAAATATACAAGTATGATAAATTTAGAGTTTTAGAAAGTAAAGAGTACCATAATTGGAAATGTAACTATCAATACACAATTTACTAGGTCATTAAGATTTAAAAGTATATGGTAACTCTGAATTATATTATAATTAACTATTAACAGGATTATGACTAAGTTATGAAGATATAAAAACAACAGTTAGTAAGGTATTATCCGCACCTTCTTGGCTTCTTATAATACTTAGGTATTCTAAAATCCCAATTTAATTCCAACTCTAACTACAGATGCCTAAAAATGACAATTCCCTAGATTATTTAGAAAATCTCAACTTGATCCCAATTATGATTACTACATTTCAGATCATAATCCACGAATAAAGCAGACTTTCATAGAGGTGCATACACCATCATCCTCTCCAACAACGAGAAAAACACAAGCTTAAATTCAAAGTATGGAAATCATAAACTGGAAATTTCGATATTCCTTTTTTTTCTAGATAAAAGATTGTATTAAAAAGATAGAAATGTCAGGTAAGACCAAAAGATGCACCCAAACAAGACAAAAGGCAAAATTAGAAGGAGAATTCCATAATGAAGGACTCCCCCAGCCCCTATCAATATTGACTACACCCAAAAAACATCATTGCAGAAACCCAAAGGGAGGACAAAACATAAACTTCAAGAAGCAAATAATGGAGAAAAGGGTTGTAGCAAATCCTTTCATTCCTCTTGGTCCAAATATCCCACGGGATAACAAAGCACACGCACCACCACAAAATTTTACCATCCCTCCTAATACCAAAATCCCTAAATCCTTAAAAAACTAGTCAGTGCTGTTCTATTAGTCTAGCACGCTTCTATCGGAACTGAGTCGGTCTTAGAAGAAGGCAGCCTCGGAAGAAATATAGGTATGGAACCCAAACACCATCATTTTTCATCTAGAGAAGAACTACAGCTAGAGTGTACCCCCCCAAAAAAAGGGAAAGTTCCAAATGATCAAAATCCACCTGCTAACAAAGTGCACAATCTAAACATTATAAAGGCAGTAAAGTTAAAGAACCTGGGAGAGGCTAAACGAAACAAAACCTCCCACGACTAAATATCACCCACATTCCCCAACTTGTAACTATCAAATGCAAGAAGATATCAAGCCTTGAGTTATGAACTTCTTCCAAGGACTAGAATGTGTGGCAGCTGCATGGATTGAATTAACATCTCAACCCTTTTGGATGAAGGTCAATTGCTTCTCATCACTCTATCACAAAGAAATTTGGCTCTTTCCACCCGTAAACCCTCCTCCTGTCTAGACCAGGAAATAGCATCCCAATCTACCAAATATTCCCTCTTCTCATCCCCATCCCTGCCAGAAGAAAACCCCCTATGATCCTCTCAATAGATTTAGCAACACAAACCAGAAGATTAAAGAGCAACAAAAGATAAATAGGGGTACAGAAAGACCCTACTGTTTAAGGGCCTTCCAAGAGAAAAATAAGCACCTTTCCAGTCGTTCAATCTCTAACCAATCCTTTCAACAAACTTGTCCTAAAGCAAATGCAGAATAGGCCTAACCCCTAAAAGCACACTGAAATAAGTTATAGGAAGCTCCAGACACCACAACTCATCAATAAAGCGTAATCAGCAATAGCCTGAGCCTCCAAACTAATAACCACTTAAAACACTAGTAAAATTAATTTTAAAGCAAGAGAGCTCTCAAAATCTGAAGGATGAAAGGTTTGATATTGAATCCACGAGAAACCAAGATCTTAAATTTCAAGACAAAGGAACACTAGGAAATCAACAAGGACAAAACTTGAGTATCCTATGTTTCAGTTGTACCGTGCAGCTCTATGGGAATAGAAAGCAACAACGGCCTAGCAAGTCATATATGTCAGATTTCTAAAAAAAGCAATTGCTCTAACAACGCTTTCTTATATTTTTTTTACTTTGGTTTTGTTTGCGGGTTGTCTTAGGTTGCTCTCCTTTTTCCTTTGTTTTCATAAGTCGCATAATTTGCTTGAAGCTAATATCTCAGAAGGATTTGACTTTATGTGCACCGTGCTTAATGCAATAATTTACTCATCGAAATTCTTGTCCATATATAGATATTCGATCCAAAGCTGACCAAAGGTATGTGCGCAATATTCATTGTATCAACTATTTTTCAAAATATAACATATGAGTAGGAAGCACTATTCAAAATGATGAATTAAAGTTTTATAAGCAGTGTGCAAGCAACTTCACTTTCAAAATCATATATAACAAGTTGGAAAATAATCTTTTCTGAAAGGACACAGATCCAAATTCAAACAAAATCTTGAAATTATATAAAGAATGTATCAGATTTAATAAAGTGGCTGATATATGAGGACCATTATGTCCTAAAAACAGATTTTCAAGAATGGACCCATGAAGCAGAAGCAGCTTGCAACCACCATTACGAACTTTGAAACGCAAAGCTATTACACGGACATTTAGGCCATCTTGACATGACAGTCATATATTTTTAAACAGCAAACAAATAAGTCGGTTCAACAACCAGTGTAAGGCACTGGCACATTCATGGAACAAATTCAAATTCAATTTTGTTGGGGATGGTATGGGAGAGGGTGAAAGTTATTTTCCCACTCATAGTATAGAGGAGGGATTGTCATCATATCAGATTGCAGAAGGACACCAAAACAACAAAACATAAATAAGAAGAAAAACACTTGATTTACCTTTGCTAGAACCCTACTGCGCCTGCCTCTTTGTCTTTCTCTTATACCAGTTGCCGCTCTTGATTTTAGAAGTTTAAATTCCAATAATAAACCTCCGGAAGGGTTTTTAAAATGTGAAGACGCGGCGCTAATTATTAAGTGAATGCCATAATTATGGAAACAAAATCAGGATTTTGAATTCTTTTACCCTAAATATTTATGATTTTAATAAACCATCATAATCATTGATAATTTTGATTATAAAATATTAAATCATTTTATCGGCAATTATATCTATCTATAACAAAAATGAAAATCTTAAACCCATCCATCTATATAAGGAAACCAAGCTTTCCCGAGAAAGCCTATTATATTTTCCAATCGAAAAACACATCCGAACAACAATTAAAATAGAAGAGTCCAAATTAAAAATATCCAGAATTAAGGCTTTTCAGGCTTGTTTAGCTAGTATTCTTCTTAATTACTTGTCATTGTTTGGATCCAGGATAGGACTGCAAATTCCCTTGATAAGTTTATGACAGGTTTTCTATGGTCAAGGTTAGGGATTGAGAGGAGGGATTACTTGTTAACTTGGTCTGTACGAATATTGCATTGGTTGGTAAGTGGTTTTCTCTCAACTGCCTCAGGCTTAGGGTCACAAAGAGCAAATTCGGCATGCAAATAAATCGGCAAAATGCAAAACCTGGGAATGTGCTACTCATAAAGTCTTTGGGAACTCATTTCCCAAGGTTCTACATCTTTCGACTCTCATTTGAGATATACGACCGGGGTCATCAAATTTCTTTTCTAGGGAAGACGCATGGATGGGTCAAATTTAGATTTCTAAAGGTTTTAATGGTCTTTGTTGCATATTTTTCTTTGCATAATGCTCTGTTTTCTGATTTTATCGTTCGTGGTTGTGATACTATGTATGGGAATCTCACTGATGAGGATGCCATTGAGTTGCCATCTCCTAATAAACTAGTTTGGACTCTAGCTTCTAGTAGATTTTCTTGTAAGAGCGATTTCTCTTTCTTGACTCGTTCTCGTGTCGTCCCAAAATCAAGTAATTTATTTGGTGTAGGACTTCAAAAATGGGTAAATAATAATAATCTATATCAAGTGCACATACCCCCAAGGTTTTACCTTCAGAGTCACAGACATCAAGCAAAATGATGAGTCATATTCTCATTTATTTTTGCATTGTCATGTTGCTTAGGGTAGATGAAATTTTGAAGTGTTGAGAGAGTAGTGTGAGCTATCTCGGCTCGGTGGAGAATTTTTTGCTTATCCAGTTTAGAGGTTTTGGAGGGACCAAAGGATGCTATAATAGTTTGGAAGTTCGCATTCTATTTTATTTGGGGAATCTGGATTGAGCATAATAATATGCTTTTTAGAAGTGACTATTACGTTTCGCTTTATCGCAAGCTATGGATGCTTTTTAGGGGAACTTATGTTTCCAATCTTTGTACAGATTGAAGCGTTGCTCTCTTTTGTCTTTGTTCTACTTTTTATAGGATGGGTGTACTACTCATTCTCCAAAGTTTATCTTCGCTCATTTCATTTATTAAAATTTCATTATTTAAAAAACGAAGGATTTTTTAATGATAACTACCCCAAAGTTCACATATGTAAAAATAATCTTACAACTACAAGGTTCTCATGTCTTCCATTAGTTTTTTTTAATATGGCCTATGGGAATGCACCGCTTTGGTAGAAGGAATTTTGTTAACTCGCGCTCGAAGGTTTGAAATAAGAGTGGATGCAAAATTTCTATGGAAGCACACTTACAAGTAGTTTTATGTCAAATTCGAAATGAGCAAAATGCAAGATTGTCTAGACTTTAAAGGTACTTATATTTTGATTTGTTAAGAAATTTGGTTATTTTTCTTGCATATCTTTAGGCCTATGTATTGGACCTTAAGGGCACCTGTATGACTAATATGTGTAGATATTTCATGTTCACAATCTCTCCCTTGGAATTTTTTTTGAAAAGAATGTGCCAAAAATTAATACATTATTATATTACAGTACTAGATATAAAGTGAGTCTAGCATAGAGTAAAAAGTGTTCCTCTTCCAATATTTCTAATGCTTCTATTCCCCCATCAATACCATTCTTAGACCAAGTTATTATATTAACGAAGCATAATACCAAGCTACGTGATTAAAATTTTCAAATATGAAACACAATACGATTAGGAACATGTGCTTCTTGGCTAGGGTTTCTTCTGAAGCTATACTAGTGTGGTGGGTAATCTTGGCGCTCTATCTTTTTAGGATTTGATAGTTGAGTTCATAGCCAAGAGATAAAGTTGGAAAAATATGTACTTGTCTCTAGGAGCTAGGATAACAGAGAATTACCAAATAGCCTTATTGACCTAGCAAATAGCGTTTCAGCACTTTCGCTCCCAAGCATGTTACTCTTATGTGCAGAGCTCTAAATTTAGCTACCCAAATATTTTTCTGCTCTCATACCAAGTTTCACTCACCTTCAATTATTTCCGAAGTCATACAACATAATTATATTGTAATATATAAACTAGATTACACACACCAACTCCAATCTAACCAAATATCTCTTATACTCCAAAGACCAGATCATAGAACTTGACATATAATCCGTTCAAGGGCATCCATCACCCTAACCCGAAGGCTAAAGAAATAGTAGTATAAAAGATGAATGCTTGACAAACAAGATAATAGCAAATAATGTTAGCTCAAAGAGAAAAGAAACCACCCTTCCAAAAGTTCAGTCTCTTGGAAAAGCACTTGACAAACAGATCAAAAGGATAAGATCCCTGATTACCCCCAAAAACACCCAAGTAGGTCATAAGAAGAAACTGAACCTTGCACCCAATAAAAATCAAGAAGAAAGTGACCGACTGATAAGTGATGCCTACTAGACTACAGTTTACTAAATTAAGTTTCAGTCCTAGTATGCTCTCAAACATCTATGCAGGAGGATAGTCATTACACACTTAAATCCTTGGACCCCTTCCATAAAAAATGGGACTGAAGTATCAAAAAATAGTTAAGAATGGTGTCATCCCCAAACGAAAGGTGTGACACCTTTTTATGGATAAGATGAAGATATTTTATTAGATGAAAAGAGAGAACCCAAGATCTACATCAATCCCCAAAAGGCCAAAACTTTATCTAACCCTCCTCCGGCCGCAAATTAATCCAGTCATGCGCCTTTACAAATCCCAACTTGAGAATTAACCCCCGTCAGCTCATTCTCTTAAAATCCTTAACAGCCTCATCATAAGCTATTTCCAATAACACCCATCGGCTCTCCTCTTAACATACTTAACAACCTCATCGGTAATTATTGCCGCAACCAAACTGTCTACTCCCATCAAAGACTCTGATCCACTGTCATTGTCTTATCTGATATCTCCCCAAATCATCTAGAAAAAACTTTGGAGAGAATCTTGTACACACCCTGTAACTAAACTAATAGGGCTAACCTTTATAGATCCAACCTTCTTACGCACTAAAATGATAAATGTAGAGTAAATGCTCTTGCAAATCATATCGACATGAAACTTCTGACAATATCGCACAAGTTTTTCTCTATCAGCAATCAACGACCATCCAATGGACCATGGACTAAACAAAGTTGGCAAAGCCTATCTAAATGCCTATGTTTCTGAAAGAAGGGCACTTCACTTCCTAAGTGACGTACTTATCCTCCTCAATTTTTGGGCCCCCTTGAACTATTAGTTTAATTTATAGCAACTGAAATTATTAATAGAAAGAATCATACAAGTATTCAATTCTTCAGCTAATCCAAGCTCTCTACATTCAGAATTTGGTCCAATAATATTATGTGTGCTTGCCAACTTTTTGACTATTTATATAACTTGTCCTAGTCCAAGCCAACCTCATGTCTAACTATTAAGTCATATTCTTTATCCTACCGGAATAACAAGAAATCATAACCTTTTTTCAAGGACTTGTAATCAACAAGACAATAGCATGTAAGCTACGGAATGCAACTCCACAATAACTGAAAAGCAAGGTGGAAGCATGCTGAATTCAGGAACAAGAGCCACTCTTGTACCCAGAAAAATAATCTACTTGCAGTAAGGACCATTTTCAGTTGTAAATTGTAGTAGGGACACTCAAAGCTCTAGCCCAAAATATCATGCTTGAAAGTAGTACAAAGATTGAGAAGTCAAAATGGTAGTAGAAAATTACCTGCAACCTTGAGCCTCAATAGGTTGCAACTTAGCCTCAGCACTCGGTTTCGCATGGAAAGCCTGTTTGATATCTCTATCTCCAGATTTTCCGCTGATGGCTCTATTACCTGCTGATCCAAAAGATCGCTTCCTTTTCATTTTTTGCTCCCATCCAACACCTCCAGCAGGCAATCTTGAGATTTTCTCTTCAATATGAATAGCATTCCCACCCACAGTCCTAACCATATCTCTATCTTTTTCCTCAATAATTTGCTGCCTTGGGAAATCAGCTGACCTACCATCTGCCTGGATGATCAGCGAACTCAATCAGTCCAAAAAATAACAGAACAATTAGTTAAAGTAATTGGTTATGGAAGTATAGAAGGGTAAAAACATAATTGAAAGCTAAAAAGCAAGTATTTCAAGTAAGAGACCATTTACTTATCCTAAAAAAATAAAATAACAAAAAAAAACTGTAATGATATCCCTAAAAAAACAAAACACCAGTCCCAAGACTCCAATTGCTTACAAAATAGTATATTGTCGATTGGCTTGAATATCTTGAAATTAAAAGAAGAATTCATAGAACCTTCTTCGATGTTGAGCATCAACATATGATTCTTGTTGACAAAAGGTAAAACACTACATTTTTATGTTCGAAATCAAAAGAAGCTTTGCAGAAGCTGCATTTTAAACACAAACATAAAAATATCATCCTGAATGGGATATTTTTTTTAACAAACAAGACAAGATGCTAAAAGGAACAGATAGATAAAATATATCAGCATAAACTTAAACACAAACCCGCGCATCAAACATTGACGTACGAAGGCGCTTATTCATCTCAAGGTCAATACTCTTAGTTTTAGCCTCCAGTTTTTCAGGTGGATGAGCATGAGGGTTACAAATAACCTGACCACCCATCTTCGGTATATTTGCCTGGCCCAAACTTTCATTAAATAAGAGATCAGTCCTTTGTCCCTTCGTTGAGGTTAGATCTTCCTCATACTGATCCAATATAAAAATAGACCTTCGCAATAACTTTGCTCTATCCCTGTTAAAAAGTTGTCATATCTTTAGTATCATACCAAGTGTTCCCATGTCAAAAGACAAATATATTGCCAAAATTCTAAGTTTGCAGTCTAAGAAGAAAAGGAGCATTCCCATGATTAAAAAAAAAAGTTTCCAGCTAAAATATGAAATTCTGTACAAAAAGAAATGGCTGGCCAGAGGAAATAAATTCCATTCTTTCCTGTAGTAAAACAGAAACTTAATCATATATGATGAAAAGAATCCAAACAAGAAAAATTACCTGGCCTTATTTGAGGTATCTTGCACGTTATCCTTAAATTTTTTCAGCTTCGCTGTTGCCAAGGGAGGGGTAGGCTTTGAATGTCCAACTCCAAAATGATGATCTTCCAAAGTATGTCCAAGCCGAACCCCCAGAACCTTTTTGAGTTCTACAGAGCGTGGATACTTTTGGTTCTCTAAAGTAATGTTTTCCAATGGCAGACATTGAGGTAGAGGAGGGATATCAGATGATGATGATGTAGAGCTCCCTCCTCTCGCACTTTTGACCAAACTTAACATTATGCAGTCAAATCCGTTGCGATATGTTCCCAAATCCATGAAAGTGGCAAAATTCCAACATTCGACTCAGATCTCCCTTACTGCCAAAAAAAGAAATTACCCATTAGAATAATGAGTTTCTTATTAATAACACATTTCGTCTATTATCCACAACAGAAACACGAATCCAAAACCATTCCATTAAACTTTCAAGTTGTTACCAAGAACACTGATCAGCTGGGTATGTGGAACGAAATCGGGCGCGATGAATGCTATCTATGGTAACAAGGCATTTCTCATACCACGAATCGCGGAACGCAGGGAAATAAGAGTCCCTGGTAACCATTTGAGATAAACCCCAAATATATAATTGAACATTCATGGATATCTAATTGCTAAAGCAGGCTTGGAATATAGAAGCAACGACAAAACATCCATTATTAATGTGAAATGGACATATTATTGAGTTAAAATAACAATTAAATGCTCACAAAATACAAAACATATCCAACAGCATGACTGCGCCGGCACTAGTTCTCAAATTAATCAAGTTCCACAAAGAAAAAATAATCCAACAGAAGTTACTAAAACTCTTTGCTAAGCATCCATGATAACTCGGCATTAAATTAACTACAAATATTGAGAAACGCCAATTCAGCTTTACAATAATTAAACCAATTTCCATAAAAAGTGAAGTTTCATGAAGAAACATACATATACATATACACATATACACATAGAATTATAATAATACACATAACACCATATGAAATTCAAATAACCATGTAATCTGAAATCTAACACCATATAATTCATATAACTAATTATCACAACCTTCGAGTGAGCATTCATGACAATTCAGCCTAAAATCTAATTACAGGTTTCTAAAAATACCAATTAAACAGTCAAGTTTAGGAGATACGTATATACATACAAATATACATATACATATATATATATATATAGAAGTAATTCAATTCAAACTCTGTCAAAACCTTCAAGTGAGAATGCCTGACAATTCAGCATACATTGAGCAATCCACGAAAGTAGAAGTTGACAAGTATCGTTATACCGTGATCAAAGGCCACAAGATGATAAATTGAATAACATTGTCTCTGAAAATCATAAAATTTATTCAGTATAAAAAATTCTAAAATTGAGGGAAGGGAAGAACCTAAAAGAAGGAAATTGGTGATGAGACCGAAGCTCAAAACCCTACTCCCATTGAATTTAGATTGCTCTGTTAAGCATTCCGCAGACGTAAATACATAGAGTCGCAGAATTAAAGAGTAAGAGTCATGGGATACTAAAGATTAAAGAACGCTGACGCACTTTGAGATACCGTAGTCAACATGGTGAACCTGTGGGTTTTGTTTTTATGTCAGTGGATTTATGTTTTTTTTCTTTTCTTTTCTTCTTTCTTACTTGTGTAAGGAAAAGTGCTTTATTTTTTTTTATGTTTCTTTGTTATTGGGGAATGGATTATATCTATTTAATACTCCATAATTATACCAATTTAATACTTGTAACTCATTTTTCCTTCTTAAATTAGTCTGTAATGGTACTTTTATGTACTTCCGTTAGGACGTAAAAGTTGTCTGGACATTTACGACCTAAATATTTTTATTTCTGGGTGATCGATACTAGTAATATACTCTCTCCGTTTTAAAGTTGTACATGAGTATTAAAAAAATAATTATATAGTATTAAATATAATATCAATTGTTATCTATATTATCCTTGTTTTTATTGGACAAAAAATAATTGAAGAACCAGAGTTATTAATGCTTACTTGAAATTCTCAAACGACTTATATTAAGAAACAAAAATAATTCTCTAAAACGATTTGTATTAAAGAACGGAAAGAATATAATATTGAGCTATTGATTTAAGACCTTTTTTTATGAATTTGATTCGATACTTTCAACAAGTTATTTCTTCCGATTATATTGCCAGAAACAAAGGCGGATTGTATTATATCCTCTTCAATGGAGAGAGGCAAAGATCTATAAGCTGCGTGTATAAATTATTAACATTAGAACCTTCAACTTTTATATCGTGAAATTAAATTACTAATGATAGCACATTTAATCATGATTCATATAAATGAAAATCCTATTTACTATTCACATGGGAAAAACTTGTGAAATTATCAAATTCTCTTGTAAAAATATTAATTCCCTAATTTTATACATACAATTATATAAAGTAATATATTTATGATAAAAAATGGAGGTACACAGCCGTGTAACTTTTAAAGTTACACGGTCTACGATCGTAGAGTGATTTCACTCTACGGTCGTAGAGTAGCCCCCATATAGTAGAGTGAATTCACTCTACGATCGTAGAGTAGTCCATAATCGTAGAGTGAATTACGATTTACTCTACGATCGTAAACCGTGTAACTTTAAAAGTTACACGACCGTGTAACTTTAAAAGTTACACGGCTGTGTACCTCCATATTCCCCTATATTTATATATCAAATCTGTTAGTTATATAATTATATTATATTAATAATTAAGTGTGTAAAATAAATAAAACGGATTATTTGTTGTTATCCATTGGATATGAAAAACTCGATGAATAATTTCTGAATTTGATAGAATCGAGCATCTAATTTATACAACCGGAGGGGGGATTTTGCCTCTCTCTCCAATGGTTTGTTTTATGATAAAGTAATTAAATAGTAAACTTAATTACACCTTCTTTTTTTTTGCTAAATTATTTAATTACACCATTAATCAATACTTATATTTAAAAGGCCGACTTGTGTTTTGTTTTCAATTATTGTAGTGATCAACCGAGTTAATTTGATAGTGATTCCTATTATCCGGTATTAATAAATATTGTGTTTAATAATTATAATCCACTTCACTTGATCATTGTTAATTTTATGCTTAATTATTTGTTGCATTAATGTTATTTAATTTTTTTCGTTATTGATGATAGGTGCGGAAATTTTAGTATTAATTGAATACTCATGTACGTTCGTTTTTCGAGTTTCATGAATGTTATAATATAGTCGGTTCAATATTACTCATTTATGTGGATTGCACCTAGGTTGTGATGCACTCAAATTCGGGTTTATATCATTCAATTTGAGTCGTCAAAATAGATAATACAAAAACAAATTCTCCTAGTTAAAATTATTACAATTTCGTATTTAGTACGACAATATTAATACCCAAATTAGCATTTTAAGTTCTCAGTATTGTCATGCTATTTCATAACTTGTTGAGGACAACCACCAACTTAGACAATCACTCCATTCCCCTGCTCTCTCCACTAAACTCGGTTATACTCTTATTTTCTGAAAAGAATTGTGAAGCAAAAATGTGAGCACAAATAGTCCAGTAAAAAATATTATAACTAAGATAAATAGTTTATCAATAGCCTTCAACAGTAATAAATCAAATATATTTAGAACATATAGTAGATGATATAAGTTTTCAACAAATAACAATAGTTAAATGAACAACATATTAAAAGAGTCAAATAGATGATAATGTTTAATATCTTCTCTAATTGAAAAATTCATCATTAATATTTTATCACTGTGACACCAATCAACAGTTATTGGTCATAATGATGTTAACCAACAATTCATATTTGTACTCAACCCAAAGAGAACTTTCATCACGTGTCTTTGTCTGTAACACCAAAAGTCATGATTTTACAAATTCACAGTTTATGGTCATAATCATGTCAATCAACAGTTCTTATTTGCACTCATGCCAAAAGAACTTTGACCACGTATTTTTGTCATACAAGCTAAAAACACTCAATAAATAATATTATTTTTGCACCCAGACCAAAGATATTTATAACAACTTAGTTTTGATGACTCGTACAAATAACAGTAATATAAAAAGATGGACGTAAATAATCACAATAAATAAATAAAAAATAAATATTATTGATTTTCAATTTAATTTATCAAGAGTTCAAGTTGTTAACACAATATCCATAAAATCAATTAAAGTTCTTAATATAAACTTCAAGGAAAGTATAAGGTTCACATTTTAAATATAACGATTTGAAATTTAATATGAATATCTAGATTAAAAAAACAAACTATTAAGGATAATTTACTAATTTTAGGGATTTTTACCATTTAATGATAAGATTGTAGAGACGGATAATAATTTCTTACCATAAATTTAAGAGTATGAAAGAAAATGATATCACTTACATTAACATATAGGAAACTAGATTCTACAATTTTAGTAGAAGAATTTTGTAGTTTTGGTGTGTGTTTGTTTCTTGAATGTTTCATCTTCTCCTCCTTCTCCTTTATCTTATTCTAACTCTTTAGCTTTATATTATTTGTTGTAACTAAAATATGAAGAATACTTGCTTCTATTTATAGAGATCAACTTAAATTGACCCTTGACCATATGGAAGAGATAAAATGTAAATTGACCCTTAGTCTTATGGAAGGGACAAAATGACTTTTGACAATATGAAAGAAGCAAAATGACTCTTGGCAATATAGAAGGGGCAAAATAACTATTGAAAATATGAAAGAGGCAAAATGTAAATTTACCCTTAGCTAAAATGACTATTATATTACAAAGTTATAATAAGCTAACATCTTATTTCTTTTGAGTGTCGTCAAATTATTATTAAAAGATATAATATTATACTATTTTAATATAATATTATAATAATATATTTGAATGCATATTATTATCAGATAATATAATTATGAAAAAATATGTCAAACTTACAACAAACGTCTCATGCTAAACCTCTATATTTATATAAAAAAATTAAACAAATATATCTAACACACATCACTTACTATATTTATCTTGTTTATCTTTAATTAACACATTTTATTCATCAATTATTCCACATTAATATTATATGCTCACAATACTGAGGGTATTTCGTATAAATAATGTCTTTCATTGACAGAACTTCTAGACTTTGCGAATTATGCTAACTGGTTTAATAATATCATATCAAATAATATGAGTTACTATGTCGTGTCAATTATTGATTTAATAATATGAAATATTGTGCAGTTGCTACTATAACATTTATTAAGTTCAATAATATGAAATATTGTGTAGTTGTTACTGTAACAATTATTAAATCAATAATATGAAGTATTGCGTAATATCGTGTGATATTTTAAAATGTCGCGTGACACTGTTGAATACCACATGCTAATATTCTTTTATCATCGGGTATTTAAATAGTTAAAAGTAATAATATCGTTGACAATCTTTATTAAAAGGGTTATTTCTGTCATTTTCTGCATCCGACAATATTTCATTGTGGGGCCCACCAATAATTGGTTATTTCAGCGTCATAATACTTTTACCTAATATTCTCGACAAAACGTGTGAGACTCCAGATTTTATGAATAAAGACTTAATTTTCTCAAAATATTTGTTTGAATATTATGGTGTGGATTTGAGATAGTGTTATAGTTGTGGATAGTATTTAAAATTTTGAAAAGTATGAAAGTTGTTGTATAATATTCTATTGGTCGGGGAATATTTTTTTTGTCGGGGAATATCCGTACGACGGCGCAATCATTGGTGGACCCCACAACGAAATTATTGTCGAATTGAGAAAACGACAAAAATATTTTTATGAAAATAACGGCAAAAATATTACCGTTAAAACTGTTAAACTACTCGGTAGTAAAAGTACAGTAATACGCGTAGTTGCATAGTAGCACATGGTATTGTTTATTGATTCTTACGTGATAAGTCACTCAGTTATACTCAATTATTGCTACAGTAATTGCTGCATCATATCGCTCATATTATATTGATTCAATTATTGTTACAGTATCATCTGCATAATATGATATATTATTAAATCAATAATTGAGACGACAAAGTTATTCATATTATTATTTGAAATATTAACAATGTCTAGAAGTTCTGTTAAGGAGAGGTTTGGTCACCTAATTGCGCGCCAATAGGGAGAAATCCTTATTGGAATGCCCCCTCTTTCCTGGGAACGACCTGGTTGTTAAATATTGTGAATTATAATATTAATGATGAATAAGTTCGTGTTGATTAAAGATGAATTTTATAGTTCCATTGTGTAGAATTATTTGTGTTAGTGGAAATTGACATTTGTGTCAATAATAATTGATGTCTGGAGGTTATATTGTTCAATCGGGTATTCGGGGCACTTTTCGTGTCGGGGTACTATTCACGAGTTACTGTTCATGAGTTACTATTCACGAATTACTATTCACGAGTTACTATTTATGAGTTACTATTCACGAGTTACTATTCATGAGTTACTATTCACGCGTTACTATTCACGAGTTACTATTCACGGGGTATTATTCACCCGTAAAATATATTTCTTTTCGGTCCAAATTATTTTTGGGTACAATATTATTTTATGAGGAGATGTGCTAATTTTTCAGACTGTTGGTTGAAATTATAATAGTAAATCAATATGGATCGTTGATTTAAAGTTTTAATAGTAACTCGTCCCTTCAGTTTTCCAAGAGTTATTTGTCCCTTCAGTTTTCCAAGAGTTATTTACCCCTTCGGTGTTTCAAGAGTTAATTGTCCCTTCGCAAATAGTAATTGTCTATCCAATATTACCAAGAGTCATTTTGACCCTTCGTTAAGATCAAGAGCCACTTTCAGTTCTTCTATAAATAGAAGTTCATTCCTTCATTATTTCTTACGAATTCATTGAAACTTTAGAGAGCGATATTATAGAGAGAAATAAGAAAAGTATTATGCTACTTCACTACTTCAGTTTTCTAAGGTATGGAGTATTATTTCTTTCTTATCCATGAAGAGAACTTATGTTATTCCATTCTTTATTATTCTGTTGGAATAACCTGTATACGCGGGCTACCCTATACTTGGTGAAATTCTTCTGTTATTCAATTCTTTATTATTCTGTTGGAACATCCTGTCTGTACGTTTACGCCGGACCTGGTTCCATTATTTATCATTATGTTGGAACATCTTGTGTGTGCGTTTACGCCGGACCTGGTTCCATCTTCATTATTCTGTTGGAATATCCTGTCTGTGCGTTCTACGTCGGACCTGATTTCGTCTTTATTATTCTGTTAGAATATCCTGTCTATGTGTTCTACGCTGGACCTGGTTCCGTCATTTATTATTCTGTTGGAATAACCTGCATGTGCGGTCTATCGCATGCATGGTGATTTCTTTTGTTATTCCATTCTTTATTATACTCAGTTGGTTAAAGTTTTGACTTCTATAATCTATGAAATTAGTTGAATATCCTTGATATTTGCGCTTCATCCAGTATCTTTTCATGGAAATATTCTTCTGAGCATTCTTGAATTTTACTCTACAAAGAAGTATCATGTTGACAATTTGGACGTTATTGGTTCCTGAATAAATTAATTCCTGAACTTATTTTATTGAATTATTATATTATTGTCATCATCCTCATGTTTATATTATGTTGAAAGTCATCTGTGGCCTGTAGTGCACAGATGGACTTGGTATGATTATGACCAGGGATTATTCGGTATAATCATGACCGTAATGTGACGAATGATGTGGTAAAAAAGTCCTCATTGGCCCATAGTGCATTGATGAACAGTTTTTGGTATGATTATGGCTATGGATTCTCTTCGGCCAATGGTGCAAAGATGAATTATTTTATGGCATGATCAAGACCGTTGATGAAAACACGATTATCTTTGGCCCGTAGTGCATGGATAATTGTGGTCGTGATACTAAAGAATATCCTTGGCCGTAGTGCAGGGGTGATTCGATGATGTGGATTATTTATTCAGCTGAGTCCCAGCAATAAAAGTGATGAAAACCCTTTTAAATCATAAAAGATAGTAGATTTTATTCTCTACTTGACTCTTTTAATGGATTGCTTGTTCCGCTGCAGTTAAACTTGATGGTTGTTATATTGTATCAGTTTAACACTGTTGAAGGCTAACGATAATTTATTCTGCATTATCTTAGTCATAATATTTTTTACTGGGCTAGTTGAGCTCACCCTTTTGCTTTCATTGTTCTCTTCAGAAAATGAGAACGTAGCTGGGACTAGTCGGGAAACGGAGTGACGAACCAGATGGACCAGATGATACCATTAGTAGTCCTCACTATTCAGTGAAATAGTAAAAAAATAAATGTAATAATATTGAATTTGAGTTTGTATATTGTCTAGACGTCAATATTTGTATTAAAACTCACAACTTATGTTTTGTCGTACTTTGCTCGACAGTTGTATAATTAGTTTGTATTTGAATTTATGTACCATGTATCTGACGACCCAAGATGGGTGATGTATACCTGTTTTGGGGGCGTCACAAAACGAATATACGAATATTTCTCAACATACTTTTATAATTTGCACATATCATAACTAACTTTAACCTTTTATCAATTTATCATTTTACTTCTTAAAATCATAATCATAAAGAAAATTAAATTTTTATTTCATAAAAGTCGAAATCTTACATAGGCCTAATTTTGAATGATTGAGAAAAATTGGCAAGTACTATATTACATGTTTAAATATAAACCTTTGAGTGATAGTCATTGCGCCACACACATTATGTGTGTAATTTGTGACGTCCCAAAAATAGGTATACATCACCCATCTTGAGTCGTCAAATACATGGTACAAAATTCAAATACAACTTAATTATACAACAGTCGTGTAAAATACGAAATATAATCTAAGAGTTTTAATGAGAATATTGTCATCTAGACAATATCCAAACTCAATGGAGTCCTCATTACATTTATTGTCACACAATTTAACAGAATAGTGAGGACTACTAATGCTATCATCTGGACCCTCACTCCATTCTCCGACTAGTCCCGGCTACGTTCTCATTTCCTGAAGAGAACAGTGAAAGAAAGGGTGAGCTCAACTAGCCCAGTAAGAAATATTATGACTAAGATAATGCAGAATAAATTATCGTTAGCCTTCAACAATGTTAAACTGATAGAATATAATAGATAACAAGTTTAACTGCAACGGAACAAGCAATCCATTAGAAGAGTCAAGTAGAGCAAAAAATCTACTATCTTCTATGATTTAAAAAGTTTTTTTATCAACTTTATCGCTGAGACTCAGCTTAATAAATAAAATCGAATCATCCCTGCATCACGGCCAAGGATATTCATATAATCATCAATGGTCATGATTATACCGAATAATCCCTGGTCATAATCATACCAACAACTGTCCATCAAAGAACTACAGGCCAATGAGGACTTTTACCACATCATTCGTCACACTACGGTCATGATTACATCGAATAATCTCTGGTCATAATCATACCAAGTTCATCTATGCACGTAAGTCAAAGATGACTTTAATCACAATATAAGCATGAGGATGATGACAATGACATAATAATTCCATAAAATAAGTTCAAGGATAAATTTTAAAGATTTATAATTTTAATTTATCCAGAAATCAATAACGTCCAAATTGTCAACATGATACTTCTTTGTGGAGTAAAATTAAAGAATGTTCTGAAGAATATTTTCATGAAAAGATATTGGCTGAAGCACAAATATCAAGGATATTCCATTAATTTCATGAAGTATAGAAGCCAAAACTTTAATCAACTGAGTATAATAGAATATATGAAACTACAAATAGATTTTTGCCCGCCATGCGGTAATCCACGTAGACAGATCATTTCCACAATTTAATAAGGAATGAATACGAAGGATCATTCACCATGCATGCGGTAATCCACATAGACAGGTTATTCTAACAGAATAATAAATAATGGAATAATAGAAGAATTCACCAGGCGTGCGTAATCCACACAGACAGATTATTCCAACAGAATAATAAAAAATGGAACCAGGTCATGTGTAACCCGCATAGACAGGATATTCCAACAGAATAATAAAGAATGAAACCAGGTCATGCGTAATCCGCACAGACAGGATATTCCAATAGAATAATAAAGAATTGAATAACAACAGAATTCACCAGACATGCGATAGACCGCAAAGACATGTTATTCCAACAGAATAATAAAGAATGGAATAATAGAAGAATTTCACCATGTATGCGGTACTTCGCATAGACAGGTTATTCCAACATAATAATAAAGAATGGAATAACAACTCTTATGAGTATTGAAAGAAAATAACTCTCTTCATGAATACGAAATAATAATACCCATTACCATAGAATAAAACTAAATACTGGAATAGAGAGGTAGTAAACTTCTATTCTTTTTTCTATCTATAATTTCTCTCTATAATAATTGCTCTATAGCTTTAGTGACTTGGTGAGAAATGAATTAAGAATGAGCTTCTATTTATAGAAAAAATATAGTTTCGATAATTGCACATTTTGGAGCTCAAAATATTATAGTATAATACCTTCATCTTTTTCGTCATTTTTAATTTAGTCCTGCAAGTATTATCAAACTTGCACCACCTCCCCTAATAGTAAATAATGTGAATCAATAGTTCAATCATGTGAATCAATAGTTATAATCATGTGAATTAATAGCAATTAATTGCTCATTTATTCGGTTAATTACCCGATTGGTCAACATAACCTCCAAACATCAATATTATCGAAATAAATGTAGATTTTCACTAACACTAATAATTCCAACACAATAGAAATATCCATTTCATAATTAATCAACACGAACTTATTCATCATTAATATTATAATTCATAATATTTAACAACCAGGTCGTTCCCAGGAAAGAGGAGGCTTTCCGATAAGGATTTCTCCTTAATAACGCGCAATTAGGTGACCAAACCTCTCCTTGACAGAACTTTTAGACATTGTCAATATCGCAAATAATAATATGAATAACTTTGCCGTCTCAATTATTGATTTAATAATATAATATATTATGCAGATGATATTGTGACAATAATTGAATCAATAATATAAGAGATATGATACAGCAATTATTGTAGCAATAATTGAGTATAACTAAGTGACTTCTCACGTAAGCATCAATAATCAATACCGTGTGCTACTATGCAATCACACGTATTACTGTATTTTTACTACCAGATAGTTTAACAGTTTTTATGGTAAAATTTTTACCGTTATTTTTATAAAAAGATAATTATGTCATTTTCTAACTACGACAATACTTCCGTTGTGGGATCGACCAATGATTGTGCCGTCGTACGAATATTCCTTGTTAAAATGAATATTCCCCGACCAATTGAATATTATATAACCACTTGCTTACTTTGCAAAATTTATAAATATTACCCACAACTATAACATTATATCATATCCACACCATAATATTCAAAAATATATTTCGAGAAAATTTAATCTTTATTTATAAAAGTTGGGGTCTTATACGTATTCTTTAACATTAATTAACTAAATGTTTCCAATATTAATATTTATTATGTAATCATAATTGTTTCCTTGTGTTTTTAATATTTAGTTATTTAGAGCGAGTCAAGTAAAATTTTAAACATGTTTTCAAATGTAAATTTTATTGTATGACTAAATAATTAAATAACTATATAATAAAGTTATTGTATAATAATAATTTAACATTAAAGTTTGTATAACCACAAAAAGAATTTTGGTTCTATAATATTAACTAATAATTATTTTTAATAGTTAATAATTTCACAACTTAAGTTACTAGTTGCATATAACTTAGTTTAATTTTATTATTTCATTATTTATTATAAAACTCTTATGATGTTACACCATTATCATATTCTGCTGTGGTTGGAAGACAATTACATGAATCAACAAAAAACAAATCATGGAACATATATAAAAGAGTCCAATTAACTTTTGATTCTATTAGTAGTTATTTAAATTATTTTAAAATAAATTTAGAGACTTTAAAAAGTGTTTTAATTGTACTTAAATTCTAATTCTGTGCCAAAGATCAACAAATCAAGTGTGAAGCATGTGTTTATTTTGAGCTCTTTTATAAGGACATGAAAATTGGACATGAGTGCTTTACAATTTCATGTATTTGTATTTTTATCCTCACATTTTAAAGCACTCGTGTCTAATTTTCATGTACTCATAAAGTTTTTTCGTATATTTTTCAAACAACATAATTTTTAATTTATTATTCATTTTATATATAATGATTATAAAATATTTTTTAAAATCTCACAAATTAACTTACTATTGTTATGACAATGTTTACAAACTATGCTCAAAATGGTCTGATTAATGAGCTAAAAGAATTTTATAAAGAATTAAGTTGTTCATAAAATAATATAATATTAATTACAGTAGACAAATGTATGTGGTTTGTATTTTTTCCTTTTTAATCAAATGTTGTAATCGTTCTAATACTAATAATAAATTAATTTGTGAAATTCATTTTTTTATAAACATCATATATAAAACAAAAATATATATTAAAAAAGATTATATTTATAAAATAAACATGTGTTTTGTCTTCTTAAAAAAAAACTAAAATATCGAGTACTCATAAAACACTATCATCATTCCTCTTTATAAGTAAATCCTAGTTAATTATTACGATTGTATATTTTAGTATAACTATATTACAATAATTATGCCGTTTATGTTGTAAATACTAATTTAGATTGCTCGAACTTAATATAACTTACTTATGATTTTTAATATTTTAGTTCGTGGATAATTATGATATAGCAGTAGGTATTTTAATTTAGGCTTATGAGGATTAATATTAGTAAGTAATGACTTTTATAAGAAATAAAATTGTTGTAAAATAACAAGTTACTCTAAAGTTTTTTCAGGATCATAAATAGTATTATGATTATAGATAAATTTTAATTTTAAAAAGGGTTTTAATAGTAGTTAATAAAATAAAATTAGAAGGTTTTAAAAAGTATTTTAGTAGCAGTTAAATTATAGTCCCATACCAAAGACCAAAACACTTAATTTTGCCTAATAGTTAAATTTTAGGTTTAAAAAGTGTTTTAATATTAGTTAATAAAATAAAATCAAGGTGCTTTAAAGAATGTTTTAGTAGTAGTTAAATTTTACTCCATCCATCCCTAAATAATTGACGTTATAGAGAGTTCAAAATTTTCCAATATATTTGACGTTACCAAGTTTTTAGGAAGCATTAATTACAATTTTTCCTCTATTGCCCTCAACTATATGGAGTATTTCATTTATCTAGACAACTATATGGGGTACATCTTTTCTTAATTAATGCAAGGATAATTGTGGTAATACATATCAATCTTAATGAAAAAATTAGAGTAATAAATGACTTCCTTAATAAGTGTGAAAACCTTCAAAATGTCAGTTATTTAGGGATGGAGGGAGTAGTTCCATATCAAAGATCAAGAATAAAAAAACTTAATAATACTCCCACCGTTACTAAAAGATTGTCGTTTAAGGTTTTGGCACATGGATTAAGGAAGTGTCATTTACCAAGTAAAATTTGTTTAAAATTTCATCACTACCCTTTATGAAAAATTGAAAACTATTAAAAAAGGGAGATAATTTCTTAGGACAATGAGAGAAGCTAGGGATAATATAGGAAAATAAATAATTTATTCTCCTTGAAAGTTGTAAATGTCAAACTTTTTGTAACAAATTTTTTCTCCTAAAACGACAATCTATTAGGAACGGAGGGAGTAATAATTATAATTTTAATTATTGTTATTATTATTGTTATTATTACTATTATTATTATTATTTTAAATATTATTATTTTGTTTTTATTTGATTTGGGCAAAAAATTTTAGTGTAAAATATAATGAGTTTTGTTTTATTTTATAGATAATGGAAAATGGAGTTACATTTTTCTATTCCCACATGCCACACTTCATATTTATTAACTAGTTGGGTCCCGTGCCTTCGGCACTGTATTGACGGTGAAATTTATCTTAAATTTTGAACGACCCAGATAAATTATTGAATGAACGAAAAATTCAAAATCATTTGTATTTTATTAGATAGTTTCTAATGTATTGTTACTGGCATCGCCGCATCAGAACACATCATTTAATAATAGGAGCATATCATTTAATAAACACACACACACATATATATATATATATATATATATTTTCCTTTCTATACTCGGTGTACAGAAGAAATGTCAAATATATTTTACAGTTAATATTATTATATATGAATAAAAATAATTATAGCTTTTTTTCCCAGAAAAATTGCAACTAATTGATCATCAATTATTAAATAATTTAATAAACATACAAATGTAGCCTTAAATAACTTATATATATATATTTAAATTTAAATTTACAATACAATCGATTCTATAATGGATGTGGGTTTGAATTTTTGAGAGATAAATTCTTGGTCATCAGATGTTGAAGCCTAAATTGATTTGAGGCCGTTGGATGTTGAAACATTGGGATTTGAGCCGCTCTGTTTTATTATATAGATTTAAATGAAGCACCTTCTTATTTTAAAACCAATTTGATACTTCTAATTATGATAAATGTTGGGATAAATAAACAAAGTAAAGAATAACATTATTTGATAAAATACTTATTAAATACAAGCCAAATGTATTCCTAAGAACAAAAGGAAGCCAAACCGTATTCCTACGAAAAAATGGTGGGTCAGACTAAAAAAGAACACATTTGTTATTTTAAAATACTTAGAGGTATTGATTAAAGATTTTTAAACTTTTAGTATCAAATTAATTTTCATCCAAATTTGAGGGGATAGTTTTGTCATTAGCCCATAATTATAATAACCAACAGTAAAAATCCAACACTTCCACTAGAATTTTACTAGGGTACTTCTAAGTTTTAAACAAATTTTTTGGATATTTATTTTTAAAAGAAATCCTGTCGAAATTTTTTGAAATTAGTAGCGACTAACTTGATATTTTGGTAATTGGATATGTGTTGATGATTGAGTATGTATTAATTATTGTGGCAGTGTGATGAATTATGATAATTGTTATGTCTGATTGTAAGTTATTTTAGGTTGCAAATAGTATTTAGTAATATAGTATTTTTCGAATTTTAATTTAATTCTTCGTTACGCCGTACCTTCAGGCCAGTACGGACAATTACTAGTATGACTATATGAGAGAGCACATTCGAGATTCACCCGAACTTGACCCCAATTTTTTAAATTTTAGAGGGTTATGATCGGATATGGGATATACTCCTCACCCCGACCCCATTATATGTATATATAATTTTCAAAATTTGCATGTTGTATATATATATATATATATATATATATATATAATTATCTACTTGTTTAGGTTAATTCATTATAAACTCATAACATTTAATAATATAATATGTTACTTGTAATAAAAATATTACATGTTGTTTGATTTTGAATTAAAAATAGTTGTACAAAATAATATAGAAAATAATAGTTTGATAAATAATGGAGCAATGGGGTAAACAAGGCTGGTATATAGTATTCTTTTTAGGATCAGATCATGTTCGGGAAATAATTAGTACTCCCTCCATTTCTATATGTAGGTCGTTTTAGACTTTTTTTGTTATTCTTAATTATTTGTCGTTTATGGTTATCTAGGAGAATTAATCACTATTTTTTTCAAATTGTCCCTTATTACTCAACCTAATTTTTTGATCCATATTTATGAGATAAGTGAGGTGAAGGGTATTATAGACAATTAATAATATAGTTAATGCTTTTCAATCATTTTCTTAATTCTTATGCAGATGTCTAAAACGACCTATATTAAAGAACAGAGGGAGTATATAATATCAAAGATCAAGGACCAAAAAACTTAGTTTTAACTTATAGTTAAATTTTAGATTTAAAAAGTTTTTTAATAATAATTAATAAAATAAAATCAGGTCTTAAAAAAAATTTTAATAGCGGTTAAATTATAATCCCATACCAAAAGACCATGGACAATTTTTTTAATTATTTTGCCTTATTATTATATAGTAGTTGGTAGCCCGTGCAATGCACGGGCTAGTTTGAATAATAGTTTTAATATTTTGTCCATCATTTATGTCAAAAAAAAACCCAGAAGTACACAATATGTAGCAACATTGACTATTACTATTATAAACTAGGTCCTGGGTTCTAACCTTAAAGTCCAAATATTTAAACTATCAACACAACCAAATAATATTAGAGAGACCATAAAATGAAATAGAAAATCTTAACATATTTTCAACTCGAAAATAAAAAATTGAAGCAACTATATTTTGAAATAAAATAAGTTGACTTTGATACAGATGATAACTCTGGCTCAAGTTTAACATTCTTGAATAGCTCCTCCGCCAATTAGTTGTCTGAAATTTCCTTTGTTTCAAAATCATTTTTGGGATTTTTTATTTCTTCAACTTCCTCAATGCAATTATTTTTTGGGATATTAACCTTAATTAGATCCTGATTTGCTCATCTTTTTTAAGGAAAGACAAACATAATTGTTTAAATAAGAGATAAACTAGTCTTTTAAAATCAAATTACTAAAATAGAGATTTGGTATATCAAACTCCACCATTCCAACACTGTATTTTTGCATAATCTTTAGAAGAGGGGAACCCCTTCAAATAAGGCTTCAATGGACCAAATCAAACACACCATAAGCACATTATTAATTTAAACTAAAATTAAGTTAGTTAAGCCCAAAATTAAGCACATTATAATAAAAAATCATTTGAATTAGGAAAAATAAAATCTGTAATTCCGTATCCTTGATTATGCATCATCTATGCCAACAATGTAAATTCAATGAGCTCACTTACAATATTGATTGCATAATACATAATCGAAACTAAACAAAAGGAAGAGGAGTCGACTCAAGAAAAAATGAAGCAACTATATTTTGAAATCAAATAAGTTGACTTTGATACTATATTCATATACTTTCTTATGATAATAATTTTGATACTATTGTGTGTGAGGCAGTTTTGCTTGTTTTTAGTTTTGATTTTTTTGTAGACTAACAAACATGAGATCACAATCACAATCATTGATCAATTTTTAACTAACTAATGTGAAAATTGTCATCCACCATTACTATGTCTGCCATAAATTAACACCAAAATATCATAATATAGATATATTTCATTTAAACATGATAATTTTAGTCAATTTTAACTTAGTTAAGCCCAAAATTAAGTTTTAAAATGATTTTTTCCAATAAGAAAAAGGAAGATGATACCTACATACAACTAATTTCAAACCATATATTATTCATACATTTCTAAAGAGAATCCCGATGGAATCATCACAAAAGAAGCGTAACCAATTATATACTTATGATTTACAAAAAAGGGGGAAGGAATGGAACTTACTAACAATTCCGGCAAAACATGGCCCTTCCACGAATTAAAGGAAAGAAATTTTTTTTATGATTGATATTGAAATTCAAGGGAATACAACAAAATTGATAACATAATGGATATATAATAAAAACGAATCTGGTGTGAAGGTTTTTAATCTAACGTGGGCACGCCCATATGAAGAGCAGAGGGAGGGTTATTGAATTAAAATGGATAACATAAAGAGATATACCTTAAAAAAATATTGACACTTTGCACCATAGTTGGAAAGAGGATTCTGCAACCAAGGCTTTGTTTCGGTACCATAATCACTACTACACTGAAATGTAAAATCTTTAAATGCTTCTGCAACCAAGGCTTTGTGATCCTTGAATTCCCAACACCAGGCTGAATCATAAATAATGGAACCAAAATAGAAGATTCAATTTTTCTGGGCAATTCAAGAATACAAATAATATTTACCAATATTGATGCGTCAATCGCAAGATTTTCAGGCAAGCTCATTCTAATGGACAACATAAATGAAATAGTTCAGATCCATATGGAATAAATAAGTAGCTCAATTAAAAGGAAATATGAGTTACTGAATTTGAAGTATTAAGATTAACTTTATCACAAAAACAAATTAATTTAGCTCAATTAATGGCTTTGTAAGTTTATATTCAAAAATAAATCATTCAGACCACTAAACATTTCAATCTATTAATATAATGACAAAATAATAATAATTATCAATCTAATATCACACTGTCTAAATGTGGCAGAGAGTACCTATGAAGAACTCTACAACTCCTTGAACCTAGGCTCAGGCATGACGTCATCCTCACTGCAGCAACTGCACTGTGCAGAGGCAACAACGACAACACGACTCCAAGTTCCGACAGAGATCTAAATAGAAGGGAAAAAACATTTGAAGCAGTTACAATTGTCAATTCACATATATTGCGTGTATATAATATATATATATATATATATATATATATATATATATATAGAGAGAGAGAGAGAGAGAGAGAGAGAGAGAGACCTGGCGAGTGAGAATTGGAGAAACAGTTATGATATCGATTTGTTTAAGACAGAGAATTTCGAGAACGAAGAAGTCGAAGATCTATCTATAGAAGTTTTGGAAGTTGTTTGAGTATTTGATTTAATAAGAGATTTGACGAACGATTTTGAATCCCCGTGAGATCTGAGATCTGAAGATCGAGGGTGCTAAGGGCTTATGACAACGCCGCCTTTAAGTTGCATTGGGTTCTGAAATTGGTGTTTTTGTGATAAAGAGAGGATTTGGGTGGATTTATAGAGGAGGAGATGAAGAGATGAGTGTTTAAAGAGGAAGAGGAAGAAGAAACGAAAATAGAAAAAATTGATTCTCTTCGCCTTTGAAGAAGAGGAGTGGACTGATTTTGAAGAGAAAAAATAGAAGATGAATCGACGAAGAGAATAAACCAAATGTACTGAGTTAACTCTTAATTAATTAAGGATTAACTCACTGAGTTTTTCAATCAATCAAAAAGATCGTCTTTGCTGTATTTATATATAAGTATTGATGTATATATATATAGATATAAATATATAGATTACAAATTCCAAATAATTTAGTCGAGTTAACTTTAAATACTCCCTCCGTTCCATAGTTATAGGCTTATTTTTTTTGGCACATAATTTAAGAAAATCAGTTTAAGTGACAATTTTTAACACAATTTTCCACATATACCCCTTAATATGGAATTAATGAATAAGTTAATTACTCCTTACTTATCACATTGGAACTCTCAACTTCATTGATTGACGTGTACTGACCATTAAAGTCCATAACCATAGAATTTTAACCAAAGAGAATATAACAACATTAAATATGGTGATAAAAATAATAACATTGAATGTTGTTTCTTCAAAAAAAGAGTGATGATTGAATATTTATTATAAGGACATAAAAGTAAAACAATGAGTCAACTAAATTTTATAAATAGTAAGAGCATTTACAACAGTTTTCTTATCTTTATCTCTACTGTGCAGTGCTATTGAGTCATTATGTATGATAGGGATTCAATTTTTTTACTATGTACCCAACATGTTCCTTATATTGATTCCTTAAATATTAAATTTTGAAATTTAAAATTTGAAAGTTCCAACAGTCAAATCATGTTTTGAACGTTGTAACTATTTTTTATTTAAAAGTAATTGTTGTTTGAATTTAAAATTTGCAATTATTTTAATTTAAAAATAGATATTGCTATAAATCAAAATGTGCAACGATTATTATGTGTTTATGAAAACTAAAATAACATTATTTTAATTATAAAATAATAAAATTTATAAGTAGTAGTAATATTTTTTACAAAAATGATCAAAATTAAAATTTGACTGATTTTTAATTTTTTTTATTGTTTTCTTTCTTCTCTAAATCTTCTGTTTAAAAATAAAAATAAGTGAATTTAATAGGCATATCCAAATCAACAATTAAGTGAAATAAGATCCTTTATCCAATATAAAATAGCAATAAATAGGGCGTGAAATGTCATTTTACATAAATAAGAAATACTATTTTAATTTTAAAGAGTCAAATCAGAATTATTTAAGGATAATAAAACTGTTATAAATATTTTAAATAGCCTATATATTGAAACATTTCAAATTAAAAATAAGCTTATAACTATGGGATGGGACGGAGGGAGTAATTTTTTAAGGGCATGAATCATAACCAACCAAGCCTATGGGTTTTAGGTGGAGCATCTCTCAACCCACCTCAAATGATTCGGTCTGGTATTGGCAATATTGTGGTGTGGTACTTCGGCGTGCAATTAATCTGACCGCCATTCTGATCTGTTACTCTCAAATGCCCACTTCAAAGGAATCACAGCCAAATACTGCACTAAATATAGCAGGAAGAAGAAACAATGGTATTTTTGTCACGATATTATCTCCTTCACATATTTATATTTTGCTTTTAATTATTTTTGTGCAAATTTCAGAAACTGTTAAAGGGTGGGTACCCATTACGATCGGGAGTACAAATCTTCTTTATAAGCTGTAATGGAGGGAGGGAACGTCAAGCCATGAAGCCAGTAAAGTTATTGATTTCTGTATCACTGTATGTGTTTCTCAGTTTTACTAGATTTTTTTTTGGGTATTTTAAGTCATTTCCCCCTCAATTTTTACTCATTCAACTACAATTAACTGTACGTCTTGCTAATTTTTGTATGCGGTAGTGATACTAATACTCAGTTCCAAATTTAGAGATACACTAGTCTACCTTGCACACAAACGTGAGTGATTAGTTTTCTAATACTTATAAATGAAATCTAAGATTAAAAACATTTAGATGAGTAATAATTAAATTAATTAGTTATAGAGTTAAATTATGGGTCCATCGGATATTATTTGAGTCCTTTGAATGGATATAATATGTAGAATAGGTTTTACAGAGGGAAACATTGAATGATAATTTTAGAGAGAGAGAGATAAAGTACATAATTAGATAAACCTGAACATTACTTCTGTCAAAGTTAATCATCAAAGATGATGATTAAGCTGCAAAAGCTTTTCAAGCATAAGGAAAGTCTAATTACACATTTCAAATACATAGTTTTAGATATCATATTGTTGTAAGACATGCCCAACGCTTTCCATTTACCATTCTCCTTTGCTTTGGCATTCACAAGCTTATGGTCCTCCGCATTGTTTTAGGCTTCTCCTCCATTCTTGTCAACTTTGGAAATTTCTCCTTCAACACCTTCTGCATGTTTGCGCCAAACCAATTAGGCATGTTTAGTTCACAATACTGGAAGAAAAGCTCCTACAAAAGTATTAATGTACAAAAAGTCCAAGTTATTATCTAAAAACATATTTTTCTTACCAACTCGAACTTTAACCTTTTATTCTCTCCTTTCAGTTGAATCTGCTCTACTTCCAATTGCATTGTGTATGCCTGCACAGTAAAAAATTAATTTTCACTGTAATCATGGTACAATTCCATTGCAGACATAGCATTTAGCATTTGTTTTCTCTTTATTTCTGTTTACAAGATTGTGATTCCTAAATATTGAGAAAATAAAAATTGCTCAAACTTTTTTATTAAGGTACAGAGAAAACTGTTGTGAGAACTGTGTTCGACTGTAGAGTTTTAGACACAAAAAGGACTTCTTTTTCTAGCGAAGCATAACCTGTACAATTTTTACTTTTATTTTTAGATGATGGTGGAACCCGCATCCACTACTCTTAGGGTGTGCATTGTATAAAGTGTCAGTGCATGCAATACTCACCAACCATGCATATCGGGTAAACCCATAGCAAATTATGTGCGAGTTACCCGAAGGAATTATTGCCTTTGTGGGGGTATTGTATGCTTTGGAACAAACTCATCACTAGTCGCATTGTTTGACTACCATTTGGGATAACCCGTTGGGGTTGTGCGGAATTCTAACTTTACTAAACTCTATTTCTCTCTCGCTCTGTGTGTGTACGACTAAGAATTTGTGGGGAGGGTCAATGAACCCATGACCTGTGGTTAATAGGGGTGACTTTGATATATCATTTTGGAGACTAGCTTACTATATTGTAAACCGTTAGGGTTATTTTTTCATTCACTTCATTGCTTTTTCCTACTTGCTAAAGTTTCTTTGGGAAGAGATTGGGGATTATAAGTGTTTACTACATTGGCTACTTTCAAAATATAGTTAAACTAAGATGCTTATGGTTTAGATATGAACCTGCTTTCTAGCTCGAGAGCGTGCTGCCGACTCTCTATTCCTGAACATCCTCCGTTGCTTGCGTGCCACTATCACCTCTATTGAGTCAGTTTTTGTCTTTCTTTTGTTACTTGGCTCAGTCACGTCCGATGCACTATTGTTACATTTAACTTTTTCAATGTTGTCAAATTGTTCATCCCCAATTGTCACGCTACCTTGAGTAAACATCTGGTACGTTGACGATCCATTCTCTAGCAAATTATTTCCAGCATAATTTGTAGCAACAATAGATAATTGATGATCCATTGGCGATCCCATTTTCATTTTCGTATCGAGATCTGGGATGTTGTTCTGTGAATTTTCTAGCAAGGTAGACTTCCTAAGAACCCCGTTACTTATCAAGAAATCCTCCAAGGTAATTTGTTCAACAGTTTCTTGGGAAGAAGTTGGGTCATGATTACAACAACTGAGGTGTAGACCCGGAAGTTGTGAATCATTTTTATTGATTTCAGACCACAGTTCTTCTAGAGTTTTACCGCAATGTGTGGTGGGGATGGAAAAAGATTCTTGTCGAGGTAACATTGTTGGTTGGGTGGCTCTGTTTTCATAGGATGGTTCGATTTGGTTGAATTTTAAAGAATCTTGATTTTCTTCACCGAAAAATTTATTGAGGAGTTCATCGAAGTTCATGGAGCCATAATTTTTCCCCATTTCGTTCTGAAATTCATCTAGGGTACGAGAGAATTTAGAAGTAGGTTTGTTCAATGAAGATATCGGGTGGTCGTTCATTTCTTCTTTTTGAGGTAGTGCCTCAGATTTGATGACCTTGTGACAACTGAAACTTTCAGATTCATCAGTCCCCATAGTTCTTGTTCTTTTGGAGATGACTATTCTAATTAGTTGTTTTTTCAGCCCAGTTATAGCCCTGCATGAAAGTAGTGAGAACTAATTGCAACTTCAACATGATTACATGAAGCTTTACAAAAAAAGAAGGAACTTTAATATATAATAAATGAATGCATAATACTCATTTAAAAACAAAGTATTAGTAAAAAAATATTGTATGAATTTTAAAGCAAAGAATATTATGTGTTATATTATACTTTTGCTTATTATCCTCTCTTATGACAATCTTTCTGTATAATCTAGTGGCAACTGGCAACTGGCAACTGGCAACTGGCAACTGGCAACTCATAAGTAAGCCTACAAACAAATACTTATAGAAAAGGAAAAAAGTAAAAAATAAGCTGATAAAAAAATAATGCAAGCCAGAATATCAATCATAGTTGGAAAGAAAATCAAGAAATTTCCTAGTTAACATCGAGTGTAAAGTATGGAAGCAAAGTGTAATATTTCTGGTAGTGGGACTAAATTGTAATTAATCAAGTAAACAACAAGAAAAAAACTGTCATTTTAGTTACAAACTTGTCTGCACAATATGTATATGCGTGTTTGTCTATGTATTTATATACGGAATAGCCACTATTACAAGGAAAAATGCTAGGTCCACAAGGTCCTTATTTCATGAATAGAAAGTTTGCCATATTCTCATGTTAGAGTTTACTGCATGGAACTAACAAAATAATTTGTGGAATTAGCCATTTCATATAGTATGTTTATGCATGTATATGATACTCTAAATCTAAAGCTACACTTAAATTGAAAAATATCAAAAAAACGTGAAAAATTCACAATTTTCAGTAAATCAATCTCCATTAGCTACACATAATAAAATAATTTCACAAAATAAAAAATAGAAGAGGAAAGCTGAATATCATGCATGTAACAGTAATACGGTTAAAAATGGACCAGATGGAACTAGAATAGGTATATATCGTATGTGAAAAGCTCCAGAGATGTACATTCTACCAAGAGTTCATCCTGTGCACACCCCAAGTAGTGAGTGCGAGTATCTCTGGAAAAATTAAAATACTGGAGACTTACCTAATTTAGGCTCAGAGCTTCTTCAAATGCCCTTTCCTACATTGGGGATCTCAGAAAGTGTATATGTGCGACAGAAACTGAAATGGAAGTTTTGCAGAGGACGGTGAGTGGATTTTGGTAGTGCATAGACTGTAAGTGCTCCTATTACTATTATATCTATGATATGACTACAGTGGCCCCCATTATTTCATTATGATTTTGACACGTAAGAGCTTCATGCAAACTTCTTTTCGCATAATAAGTGCGTTTCTATCCCAAATTTGGATTGTTCTGGTGTCGTGGCAATACTCCAACTGGAATCCATGCAAGAGACTACAACTTTGATACGTTTCTTTTTCTGGTTACATACAGTGTTATTGCTCTTGATATATTGACGGTGTTTGAAAATTCTAGGAAAGTTCATATATTTGCTGTATATTAGTATATATTCTGTATATTAGTATATATGGTGACATTGTCTACTTATTGCTCTAGAATGAAACAATTCAGATATAAGTTGCCAATAGGTTGAATTCAGTGCGGATAAATTTGTTATTATTCTCCAGATTTGAATCTGGTGGGTTTTAATATATCATTACTCAATTCAAATTTGATTATAAATCTGGATAATCTGAATTAATGTGATAAACATATAATTATATATAATACTCCTTCCGTCCTAGAATAAAAGTCATGGTTGACTTTTTGTGGTTGATTTTTTGCGCATATTAAGAAAGAGGATAAAATGACAAAATTCTTAATATTTAAATTATCATTTAATTGCATAATTTTTTGCGCATGACTAGTGATACTCCATAAATATGCATAGAGAATAGAAATATGACAATTAACATTAAGAGTATTATAGGCAAATTATTGTAAAAAATAGATTATTTAAGGTAAGTAGACATTTAACTTGAGACTACCTAAAATAGTAATAAGGACTTTTATTCACATTATATACTTATAAAATTAAAAATTTAAAAATGCTTAGAAATATCAGTTTCTCATTTATAAGAAACATCAAAAAAAAATATTAATTAATTTAAGATAATATTAATTGTCGGTTTCGAATCATAAACTGCTCGGATCATAGCTAACAAATACCAAGTTTGATCCATATGTAGATGAATTCTCTAATTGGAATTCGGATTCAAATGTTAAATAAATACAAGAATACGAAGTTTGATCCAAAATATAAGTTTTGGATTTATTTTTACTTCATTAATTTTCTCCATTATTGTTTGATGGTAGACCTGGCAAAATTGGGCCCGGCCCGCGGGCCGGGCCGGGCTGGCCCGTAAAAATTGGGCTTTGGGCTTAACATTTTTAGCCCATGAAAACTTGGGCGTTTTTGGCCCGGCCCGTTTTGGCCCGGCCCGTTTTGGCCCGGCCCGCGGGCGGCCCGGCCCGCGGGCGGCCCGGCCCGGCCCGTGGCCCGTGAGTTTTTTTTTAAATAAAATTTTGCTACTTGTAGGGCTTGAACACAAGACTTGTAAGTAAATAAATAAGAGTTCAAACCAACTAAGCTACAACAACTATTTGTTTTTAATGCAATCTTCAATAAATTTTAACTATATTTGAAAATTATAAATAAGATATGTAGTTAATGTAGGTAATTAATTAATAATACTAATTTATAATACTATTAAAATTTTAATTGATTTAGATATGTAGTTAATAATTTCAAAGTATAAAACTATTAAACTAACAATTATTAGTTTAAGTTAGATAATATAATTATAAAAATTTAAAATAATATAACAATTATTAGATTGCAAGTCCAAAATCTATACACAATAATATAGATAATTTTATCCCTTAATTATGCAATCCCCTACTTATTGTAGTACATTTGGAAAGTAAATTAATCATTATCCCTTAATTATGCATTCCCTCTACTTATTTGGAAAGTAAATCAACCATTATCCCAAAAATCATGCCTTTAGAATAATATCTAAAATTATAATACTATTAAAATTTTAATTGATTGAGATATGTAGTTAATTTAAGTAATTAAAATTATTATTATTACTATTTTTGGTGTATCAAGATTTTGCAAAAAAAAAAAAAAAAAAAAAAAAAAAAAGCCCGCGGGCCCCAACCCGGGCCACGGGCCTCACTTTTTCAGCCCGCCAAAACCCGGGCCGTTTTAGCCCGGCCCGTTTTTGGCCCGCCCGCGCTCGGCCCGGCCCGGCCCGGGCCCGCCCGCCCGTTTGCCAGGTCTATTTGATGGTGTTTATATTTAATATGTAACTTCTATAGCCATGATGTGACGCCCCAACCCGAGTCCCCTCTTGGATTCTAGTCAGTTTGCCAAAACTTGTGATTACAACTTGCTTAGGCTTAAAGAAGGTTAATCCTTGAAAAGTGAGATTGTTAAGTTGTTGCTCAACCGCCGATTTTTAGGATTCTTTCCACAAAGCTAAGTAAGCAAACTTGGAACTAGGTTAAGAACATCATAACTTTTACACCACCATTGACCTTATGTAGAAGGTGTCATGTTAAAAGTATATATTACGGACCAAAATAATCACACCCATGATAAAACAAGTTATTCATCTATTCAATACTAAAAGGTGTTACATAACAAGTCATAAAAGTCCTTGAGCCACTGCACAAGCATAGATAACACCATATCACATGTTTATTCTCTGACAGCACAAGGATCGACCTCGTCAAAATGCCTTGATAACTCAAGTCAGGCATATGTTCACTGGTGGCCCAGTGAGTATCGTGCACGTTTGCGTATGTGATAGTGTAAAATAATGGTGCAAATTAATTTTTTTAGAGGAAGTGTGAAAAAGTTGAGTAAAAAAATTAGAGAGTGATTTTTTTTCTAAAAAGTGATTTTTTTTTGCTAATATCATTTTTTTTACTTTTAGTCTTCTTACGTGACTCTTCCCTACTCCTGTATAATTGATTCACTTGTGCACTAGGTCATTCTCCTAGAATTTATGACTGAACCTGCCATAGCCATCTCCCAACTATAACCCAATAAGTATTTGGTAACTCTAGTCTCTCTAGCTAGCTTATGAACAACCCTTTTCTTAACTAGAGTTACCAAATACTCTCACTGACTTAGCGAACCGTGTATTGGTACTTGCGTACCCAAACACGATAGTCTTATGTATCAATGCTCTAAATTTAGCGTACCAAAAAATTTCTTTATTGTTTTACCTATAATTGCACAAATATCAATATTTTAACTTAGTATTACATGCTCAAACATTACATTTATAAAACTTAGATTTATTTCATTTAGATTCTATGCCAATTTCTAACTATAAGAACTTATATAAAGGGTACTATGTTTTAACTATATAGCGTATCGCGTACCCGTATTTGTATCATGTACTGGAACGAACCACATTCCAGGTAACACCGGACTTGACCTAACTACTCCAGATATCAAATAACCATAAAATTATAATTAAACCACGATTAACAGTCAATTCATTGTCATATTGAGCATGCTAATTTATATTGTATTATACAAGGTCTCCGTTAACTACCATAATTACTTTGCATGGTGAGGCATGTCATTGTCACAAAACCATCATAATTACTTGGCATGTTCTACATATCATTGTGCGAGTCCATGATTCTCAAGTACTAGTTCAGTAGCTATTTAGTTATTAAAAAATTGTTTCATGATTAACAACATCATGTTTAACCATGCTAATATACATAATACATTTTACATTTACGTCTTAGTTATATGATTTATTCCATGCTTGATTAAATATTAAGTCAATAAGATCATATGATACCATTTATAAGGCCTGACAATTTCACCCGAACTTGACGGGGCCCGCCCGATCTCGATGGGACCCAATTTTTTAAACCCTATAAGGGTCGGCTATGGGATATACCCCTCACCCCCACCCTAACCCGATTTTACGTATATATTTATATTTTTTAATTAATATTTTGTATATATATATAATTATGTACTTGTTTAGGTTATTTCATTTTAAATTCATTACGTTAATAATATAATATGTTGCTAGTAATAGAAATATTGTATGTTTGATTTTGAATTTAAAGTAGTTGTACAAAGTAATATAAAAAGAGTAAAAACTTTTAGTTTCGTAAATAACGGAGTAATTGGGTAAACGAGGTGAGTATGAGATATTGTTTTCGGGGTCGGGGGATAACTAGTTATTGGCCCTGAGAAGGGTCCCCCGGACCATACCCTCCCCGTTACCAGACCTATTTATAAGTACTTTAATTGCTCGACAATTCAACATATATATGCATTGGGTGCTCTTTTTGGATCAACGACGATCCTTATAATGACTCGAACTTAAGAGAAGATAATTCAGACTAGATTAAGAGTTATGGAAGGAAGAAAAAGCAGATTAGGGTAGAATTGACAAAAAAAAGAGAGAGAGAGAAATGATTTTCTCACTAAAATATGATTTTCATGAAAATAAAATACACTATTTTCAAATTTATACTTTTAATTGGCCTTTACTAATAGGAGCCACTAACATGCTCCTAACATTATCTTCAAGCGCTTGCTCACTGCACTCATCACTACGGGTGAGGATCTCTAGTGCCGATTAACGTGAATAACTTTTTCTAGGATTCACTTAGAAAAATAGGGTCTTTGTCACTTACTTTGAATTTTCTTATTTTCCTTGCTTTTCTTTCTTATTACGGAGACTCTGAGCATATTTTCGGAAAAATCATTGAAAAATTCTTTCTTCCTTTTTTTTTTGATTCTCACCTCCCGGTATGCGGCAACCATTAGGTCTCAACTAATCCGGAATTGAGCTACGGTCGGACCCATATGGGGGGGGGTAGTTCTCCTTAAAATCGGTTTTTCCATTCACTAGACTTGAACTCGAGACATTTCTTAAGGGGTATCAGGCTTCTTCCACTAGGCCCAACGGATGTTGGTTTGAAAAAATGCTTTTATTCATGGCTTTCCTTTTGATGTAGCACAAGGATGGAGGAAAGTATAAAGGGGATTCAAAGAAGATAACAAGACTAAAAGCCACAAATCAGAAGATTTAATTCAATATTATCAATGATTCAATAATTAATAATCATAGATTACAACTGTTTATATAGGCATAAGAAAATTCTATTACTTGGAGGCTAAGTAAAATATTGTGTAACCTATTTAAATAAGAAAATAAAATCCTAGTAATTATCTACTACCTTAAATAATTAATACTCTTGAATATTCTACTAATATAATTAAATATGTCCTAATATTATCTACTAAATAAACTAATTACGTTGGAATTATCCATAAATAATAACTCAATAATATTAAATTTCTTTTGCTTTCATCCTCATCACCTTTGGTTGTCGCTTTTAAATTCGGAGCCATTTGGGATCCAATTACCAAGAGACTTCAAAATAGTTAATGATAAAAGGGAAATATGACCTTTTTATCTAAAGTTGCTTAGGTCTATAGGTAGGGGTGAAAAACGATCCGAGTAACTCCCGAGTAACTCGGTACCCGATTCGGATTCGACCCGAAAATATAATACGGGTCTCGGGTTCGGTAACATCCGAGTCGAATATGGGCCAAAGGCTAGTTTTTAGATTATAACACTGATATCGAATCTGAGCAGAGTACTACTCGCTCATTTTAGGGTTCGAACCATCCTCTTTCATCTGATCCTTACTCGATTCTTGCTCGATGAACCTTACTCGTTCAGGGTTCGGTACTTACTCGATCTCTGATAAAGAAGTGGAAAAGTTTAGTTCACGGTGAATTAATCTCTTGACTCGATCGCCTCTCGACTTTAGAGACTTCTCAGACTTCAATCGCCTCTCGACTCTCGAGACTTCTCAGTCTCACTTCAGCGACTCTTCAATGGCCTCTTCACCTCTTCGTTTAGTGATTCAATCTTAGAATCACTAAAGCCCTATTCCCAAAACACGATTGATGAAGCTGAAGCCATAAAGGTCGAACTGAACATGCATGTAAGTCAGTTCTTACTTATATATATAATATATATTCTTCTTCTGATTACTTCTATAGTTTTGTTATACCAAAAATTCCCAATCAAAAAATTTAAACTCTAATTTTTAGCTTTCAAGTTTCAATTCGATCTTATTCAATGGAACACTTTGATGCTTCAGGTATGTTCAGTATAGATCTGTAATTTTTTGTTGATGGGTATGTGGTTTTGAAAGATTTTATCGATTTATGTAATGTTATGTCCATGAGCTTTGTTAACTATTTACAAATCTGATTTATTGTTAACTATTTACTGATTATCTGATGTTGCTTTATATATATATATATATATATATATATATATATATATATATATATATATATATATAGGATTCTTGCATCTGTAAGACTGTAACATGATATATGAATACAGCAAAAAAAACATGATATATTGTGATGTGTCAATTTGTGGCATTCCAGACTTGGTCATCCGTCTTTTTATGTTCTTACTAAGATTCCTAGTCTCCTAAGTAATAAGGAATGAACACATCTTTCTTGTGATGTGTCAACAGTCTAGAATACCATTTCTTGTTAGCACTACCTGTACTACTCAAAATCACAAGTGTATAGTTTTCTGCAGTCTTTCTTTCAGTATGTTCATACTCATTTTCAATATTCAATTATTACCTAAAGGTCTGATAATGGAACTGAGTTTACAAAAAGGGTTGTTGGTTAGTGGAACCAAAACAAGTTTGAAAAGCAATGGAATGAAATTAAATCAAATGAAATTTTCTTAAAAAGGGTACAAACACTGAGTTTTGAGCTTTTAATTAAGTGTCTTAATAATGTTGTTAGAGACCAAACTTGGATGAAAAATGTACCTTATAACAAGGTCTCGAAGTAGGAACAAATTTCAAGTCATTTGAACTTGTATAGCAAAAGTTACGCTAACCGTTAGGAGGCATGAAGAAATAAAATTCGAAAAGTAAGTGGACTGCTGACCCCAAAAAAAAAATTCGGGGATAGCTAGATTGTTCAGAAAATTCTGGGCTTTTGGTATGTTATAGTTCGTTGAATAAGCTTTTCATAGACTCCGAAACGGACAAATTCCGACTTCGGAGTAAAGAGTTACGACCATTCAAAGTAGTCGCGTCAAAACTGTCCAACCAATTCCGACCAGTCCCCTTTGCACGAAATTCTGGAATTCTGTGTTTTGAATTTGGAAATGGTCAAAGAATAAAAGTTGTAGCCCCGGAAGTTAGCTTCGCGTGGGCTCAAGAATCGCTCAAAAATGTTTTGAAACGAAAAAGTTATGACTATTTTAGCGATAGAGGGTAAAACTGCAAAAAAAAGTATTAAACTATTATGTAGGGGCATTTTCGAGGCCTGTTATGGGCTGGCTAAAAGACCCAAAATAGGTAGCTTATGAAGACTGTAATGGAGAGGTTAAATATGCTTAAAATACTTTCTTATGCTATGTGTTATATATCTTGTGTAAGTTGTGTAAAAAATCTCAATTCATAGTTATGTGCTATGATGGAAATAACTGTGGCCTCCGAATCAACATTTAGTGCTGGGGGAAGGGTTCTTGACCAGTTCAGGAGCTCTTTAAAGCCTGACACGGTTCAGACTTTGATTTGCACAGGTGATTGGTTGCGGGCTGAGTATAGGGTTAAGAAAAGCATGATTGTAAGTATTAATTTGTTTAATTTTTTTTTACATAAATAAATACATATGCAAATAATATCATGGATTAATATTAATTGTTTGACAATGTAGGTTGATGAAGATTCAATGCAAGAGGTGAGCTTGGAGACTGAAGTGCTGATGCAATAAAGAAAATATTGATATGATGCATTGCTGTTTACATTTTAGTTTTTAAATTGAACTGTTGAACTGTTTACTTTGTTTACTATTGAACTGTTGAACTTAGACTGTTGGACTTTGGTTATTTTGTTTGGAACTTTGGATTTTCAATCGAGCATTTTGGAATTTGGTTTATGAAATGGTGTCAAACTACTAGCTTTTTCAATCGAGTTTGGAATTTGGAGTTTAAATATTTGACTTTCAGCTTTAAGTTGATAGTGCACAACCATCAAGGAAACTAGTTTGGTGTAAAGTCTAAAAAAAGATAAGTTTCTTATCTTTTTTATTTTGACTTTTTCTGTTATTTATTATAGTTAGTTTTTTACTTATTTCTAACCCATCTTCTATATTTGCAGGATTTAAGAGTTTGCAGTTGCTGTGAACCCTATCTTGGTCTCTTGTCTAGCTTTGGACCGCTCTCTTGTCCACATAATTCGATCCTCTTCATCTTTTTTGTAGTACTTGATTTCTTGGATAACATGATGATCCATTGGATTGAATGCTCTCTGGAAAGATATGTGAACCAGGTAGGGGAGATTACAGGCAACTGTTACTAAGACTGTGGTAACCCAGTATAACGGGGCAGGGGCAAGGGCTTCTTCTAGTATTTTGAAGGCATTCCCAGAGTAAATCGGTGATATCATGCCATAGAGAAATAGAAATAGATACCAAGTGACGACGCTTCCCCAAACAAGGATGTGTTGTATCCATGTGAAGTGACTCATTGTGAGTGCAATCCGGCAGTTGACAGCCCAGATAATGCAAGTGAACATAGTGGTGCCCACAGCAGCCATGTCTGCAGTCTGGCCTCCTGAACGGAAGGCTTTGTCATAAAAGATGATGATGTTTAGAAAGAAAATAGCAAGGGAGGAGTAGAGACCATTTCCCATCCACCCAAATATCCGATACCAGTCAAAGAACAAGTTTCTGGGTCCTTGTTGATACAGTGCTGGAAACTGTAGGTCACATGTGGTTTGTGTAAGTGCGAAAGAATTGATGGATTAAATATACATTAAAAGTCCAAACACAAATGTCACATGTGAAAAATGACTTGCGCTTGTGTAGTTATCATTGTTGCTGTGATCTTCCTCCTAATGCAGGTATGTACTTTTTAACTAGCATTACTTTTGTTTTGTCTGGAAACTATTTTTCCTAGTGCTACTGCTCTTTTCAAGTATAACTTCCTGAACTAGTCAATCTGTCTCGTCAAACACTTGCATATGCTATGACTTGATCTTTCCTATATGTATTTTTATGATCAGTATGAGCCAAGCTCAACAAAGGCTTAGACTTGGACAAAGAAATGCCCAATCTGAACAGTAACAAGATTTAGTGTAGCAAAGTTGGACTTGTACAGTCCAAGAATCGGCTCATTATCAGTTATAGTTGCATCCATACTTTTATGCAAACACACAATTGCTTTTATGTTCTAACATTCAAGTAGTTGTCTAATGGCTTGAGCAGGTTGAATACTACAGGCGTAAGCTCATTACTCCCAACCATACTTGTACACACATGCTAAACTTTGCTCTCAGGGTAATGTCAATTGATATTATTCCGCACTTGTACACTTTCATTTCATTCTTCTATTTCTTTTATTTTTGTTTTTCATTTTTTGGCTTGAATATTTAAATATTTGTGCAGGAAGTACTTGGTAATTAATCATGTTGACCAGAAAGGATCTATTGTTCTTCCTGAAAAATTGAAATTCGATTTTTCTCATGGTATGCTTAATCATAATTTTAGTTTTGTTTCTCATAGTAAAGCTTAATCATACTATTAAGCTCCTGTTGCAACTGCTTTTATCTAAATGATTAAGATATTTACAGGCAAGCCTGTAAAGCCAGAGGAACTGAGAAAGATTTAATACATTGTGAATGAGCAAATTAAAGCTGAACGATAGTGATATCATTAGAAATAAAGAGAGGGTGATGTGTATGTAAGAGATTGGATAAATGTAATGATGTTACTAGAAAAGTAGAAATTGTATCATAGAATAATTAATATTGTAAATTTATCATTGTAATATTTGTAACACATGTATTTTTATATATAAATGAAATTGAAGTTTTTTTAAGTTTTCACTTTATATCTTATTTTGGTGTGATCCATCTCAGACTCGAGCTCGAAAATAATGGCTTGCGAATTATTCGTTGTGAAAACGAGTCGAGTAACTCCGAGTCGAGTAGTATTCGAGTAATTTACTAGTCGAACTTGAGCAGCCTTAGAAATTATAAGTTCGAATCTGAGTCGAACCTGAGCATTATGGGGATCGGATCGACTCGGGCTCATTTTCACCCCTATCTATAGGGTTGGGTAAATGGCTTTGGTGGTAGAAATTAGTCTTTGGAGGAGGGTTGTCTTTCGTTTGGCTGGAGAGAGGGTTTTTGCCTCGGGAGCTTTCCTGTATAGAGGAGGTGTTTAGAAAAACAATCACTACATATTTTGAGTAGTTCCTTAATCTTACTTTGTGGGTGGTGGGATAGAAGGATTAGTTTCTTGTCGATATTTGCTTTGCTGATGTACCACTTGGGGAGCAGTTTCCGTGTTGGAAATTGAACTAGTGCTCACTTATCATAACCCATCATCATGTAAAATCTTGGAAAAGACCTTTGCTGCTATATTTTATGACTAATTTGAGAGTGGTGAATTCAGCTTTATTAGCTTAGACGATGTTTTCTACTCTTTGTAAAAAAAAATGTTTGTCAAAGTATTATTTGGAACATCAAGACTTTCATTGGCCTCAAATAGTAGTGACTTTAGAATTTTTGTTTAGCACGAGAAATTTACAAGGTTTTACTGTCCAATCTGGTTCAATATATTTATGTTCTTAATTGACTTAATTAATTAATATTTTTTAATTTAATAACTAAATATATTATGAGTTATTATTTTATAAACTAATAAAATATTTAATATATGTCATTAAATTTTAGTGAATTAATTATTTGGATTGTTTTGAGCGTTGAATTCCATTTGGCAAGAATCCATTTAGTGAATTATTTGACATAAATTAGTATATGTGACATTTTAGAAAAAGACGATAGTTAACAAAAAATATACCCTATAATCTTGAATTCTTACCAAACACTCACTAATAACAATTATTGATAATCAAATAACTTTCACCAAACGAAAATGATAAGATATGACCCGTTTCCATTACCAGTAAGTATTCAAATACGTAGTAATCTGAGTTTTGATGGGTACCTTTGATGGGTACCTTTCATGATCCGTAACAAACACCCCCTAAATTTAGCATACCGAAATATTATTTTGTTGTATTACCTATAGTTGCAAAAATATCAATATGTTAACTTAATATTAGATGCTCAAACAATGATACTGTTTATTAAATAATTTACTTTGTTGGTTCAACTAAATTTTTTTTATTTAGTTATATTAGATTTTAAGAGTTCCTAAATATAAGCACCAACATAAAGCTATCATCACATACACATTTTAGCCTTCGTAGCGCACCTCGTACTCGTATCGGTTTTATGAACCGAAACTAACCACGTTTCAGATAACAATTTAGTTACGGGAGTGTGTGCTACACTCTACAATAAGATGAACAAAGCCTTGAAGCTTTAAAGACACGTTATGAGGAAGCATCCAAGTGCTATTCTCTTTTGTATTTTGTTCAAGACCAAAAATATAATTATCCTGATTTGGTTCATCATAAAAGACGACCACAAGCCAATGATTGCCATACTTGAGATACGCAGGCATATTTTTCATGAAAAACAGAAATTGTAAATAGAAAAATATATGTTTAATTCTGTGTGGGAGGGAAATTATGAATAACCTTTAAAAGCGATGCTGAGGCAACCGAAAAGTATGGGCTCTTCAGAATTTTGCAAAAAATATCAAAGGAGAGCATGGATAAACTTGAAGCTGAAAAAATATGAAAGGCTGAAGAAAAAGTTGTAGTTGAAGAAATCATCAAAGATTAACGTTGGAAGAAGCAAATGAATGTATTGAGATAGCAAAATCCTCAGTTAAAATTGATATATGAAACATTTAAGCTTTCAACGCATTGACTTCATCATACCTGACAACTTGAAATGTTGAGAAAACGTATATTTATGGCTTCCAAGAGATCACTGGTTTCAAGCTTTATCTCATATTTAGATTCCATTTTATGGCTTATAGATTCTCCCATACTTTAAAACTCGAGGGATGGGCTTTTTCTTTCTTCTTCTTCATCCTTTTTTATTTTTATAATTTTTTATACATTTTTTAATGAAGATAAAAATGATGAGTATGAAACCAAGCGATTAGTTAATATTGTTATTGAATATTTTATGTTATTGTTTAGATATAAAGTGATTGTAATACTTAGTTATCGTCTATTATAGGGGATATAACATATAATAATGTGTCACTTAGATAAGTTATCTAGTAGAACATGCAAAATGACGTAGTTTAAATTAGTGAGCGACACCTTTGTAAATATGTTGACATTCAATCAATCAAAAATCAAATTCCCATATTTACAAATGTGTCATTCATTAATCTAAACCGCGTCTTTTTTGCTTGTCTTGATCCTCTAGATAACCTATCTAGAGTGACACACTATATGTTATTTTCCCTTTATGTTATCAGGTTGATTATTCTAGACTTTTTAATTATAGTAGATTATTATTCAGGATTTGTTTTCCTCTTAAATTTAAGTTGCATATATAATATTAGGATTTTTCTTGATGTTCAAGTTGTAGGTTTGTTAACCCCTAGACTAGAAACTGATGTAACTCATTATTATTATTCATTGAATTGATTATATTGATTTCAAGCCTTTAAGCCTTTGTGCTTTGTGCTTTTTAAGCCTTTTTTTAATTTTTTTTTTTGGGTTCTCCTTTATTCCTTCATCAATCCATGTCCTGCATCACTCTTGTTATCTAGTTCATGCTGTGTACATAATCTTGATGCAGTTTGTTTTAAATTTACAGATGTTATCTACTCTTGAAAGATCAGTTTGAAGTGGTTAGTGTTCAGCCAGGGGCAGCGGAGTCCAAGACAGAAGCAACTGCGGAGGAAGTAATGGAGTGGTGGTCTATTGTAATCCAATTTATAAGGGAAAGGGTCTTCCTGCTCCACACAATCATCCAAACAATTAGATTAGTGACCTTCTCTGGGTTACCTATAAACTTGTTGTTTAATGAAGCATATATTTGCTCAAACTCGGAGCTTTATCGGATGTACCAAATAATAAGGTTTATATGGACTACTCGGATGGAACTTTTGTTTGTAGGGTGATCATTGCTTTTATATGCTTTTATATGCACCTATGAGTGTGCATGAATTCAGTACTTTTTGCAAATGTTGGGATATATAGTATAGATCAGACAAATTTGAATAGCTGATATGTGTTGCTGTTTTTTTCTATATGATTACATAACCAGGGGATGGATGTTAGTCAGTATTATCCCTTCTTTACATCTTTCTGAATAAGAGGTCACTCAAATGTTGTGTGGGATTCAAGATTGTGCTCTCCTTTTTATTAGATCATGGTCTATTGGTCTGTATTTGTTTATGTATTGCGGTAAATTTATGCAGAGTTATAACTGCGAAACTTATCGATACATAAGTTTAGGAATTATAGGATTTGTTACACACATCTCTAAAAAAATTACCAATATTATTTATTTACGTAATAAATAATTAAAAAATTGATATAAACATTCATAATATATATCATTTTTCATCCGTATGTTGTGTAATTGAGGTCATTTATGTTGGGGTTACCCAACTCATGTAGCTTTACAAATTTCAAATAATTTACACATGGATTATGTAACCTATTTGTGTAAATAGGTTTATAAAGTATATCATGGATTTGTTAGAAATTTCTTAATGGTGATTAAGTGAGCTTCAGAGCAAAAAGACCAACAAAAAAGTGAGTGGAGGGATGTTCAGAGTGCTAAAGAGTTCACGCAAAGAAACTCATGTTCTATTGATGGAACTTAATTTTTTCTGTTGGAGTTCAATATATTGAAGAAGATAGTAATGGAGGAGAACACTTGTATATCTTAGTCTCTATGATTCTTGCGATTGGGCCGGATTTGACTCCTATCTTAACAATATTAAGATAAAAATCCTACCAAAAAATAGAATCATCAAAAAAATTTACCGTTAAAAGTTTAAAATAATTCTCAACCATTAAAATTTTGATGCAAAATTCACATGTTCACACTACTAGAAAATCAGCCTATAGCGACGGTCGCCGACCCTAGCTATAGGTCATGGCAAAATCGTGTATAGATGTCTATAGCGACGCTCGACGACCGTCGCTATAGGCCTGTGCTTTATAAAACACTATAGCTACGGTCGATGACTGTCGCTATAGCCTTTTTATATTTAAAAAAAATTAATTAATAATGCAAATTTATTCAACAAACACAAATACAATATAAAATAAAATATAAAAAATATTATATACATAATTTAAAATCATTCACATTACAACATTACAATATAATAATTGAATGAACTACCAATCACCCAACATTACAGTGACTACAGATATTGATTGAAAAAGTAGCAACTACCAACCACCCAATGTTTTGTTTAATAAAAAGATTAGTGCAACAAGGCTGACATGACAAACATATACTCCTCCATTTGAAGCCGAAGCAGTGGGTTACCCAGCTTGTTTAGCTGTACTTGTAGACCCATCATGAAATGCTTCAATACTCCCACTTGTTTAGCTGTACTTGTACCACTACATATAAAATCAGCAAACTTAAAAATATTGAAAATATAACCACCTGTAATGTAATTTCCACAAGAAAAAAAATTTTGTCATACCAAAAAATAGTTTTATGTTTAGGAGATGAGAGAGAGTAGAAATGAAAAAATAGTTTTATGTTTAGGAGAATTTATAGGGATGAAAATGATAAAAAAAAAAAAGTATAAAAACTTGTCATATATTACACTTGTACTCACATAAGAACATTTGAGCTAATATCCCCCATTTCTTGTCGCTTGCTTCAAACTCTGGAGCACCATACAACATCTACAGATGTATATTTTGAATATTAGAGTAGCCAATGAAATTGTTTTCGGTTTATTGCAAAACAAATAGCAACAATCTTTCATATAAATTGAGATTTACCTGCTTATATTTCTTTACAATATCATCTGCAGAACTATGTTTGGATTCATCATTTGACAGCAGGGCTTCAAACATCTCTTTTTTGTACTCTATGTACCTTCCTTTCCACAATGTCAAGCAGGAATCCGGGATTTGAGCATGCTCAAAGTAGGGCAATTTCCAGATCTCTACAAATAATAAGAAAACTTCCTTTATCGTTCACTATGTAATACTAGAAATGAACCATGACAACTCCAAGAATTATCAAACATGTGCATGTCTTATTATATCTCTTTTCACAGCATATCTATTATCAGGAAAGAATACTTGAGCAAATAAATCTATGTTAAAAAACGATGCACACCTTCCGCTGATAAGTGTAATATATGACAAGTTTTTATACATATTAAGTAATTGTACTCCCTCAGTTTGGATATTAAGTAAAAAAGAGATGAGAGAGAGTAGAAATGAAAAAATAGTTTTATGTTTAGGAGAATTTATAGGGATGGAAATGATAAAAAAAAAGGGAAGCACAAAATTGTTAACACAACCAGCCACCACCCTTCTAAACCCTAAACGAGGGTTCCGTCCCGACCGTCGGTCCATGACCGTCACTATATATAACCTATAGCGAGTGTTCCGTCCCGACCGTCGCTATAGGTCGTCGCTATAAGTCAAATTTCTAGTAGTGTCATCAAATGGCGAAAAAATGTCGGATTATTTTTATTTTTGGAACAATTATGCTATTTAATATAATAAATTTGTTGACCGATGTTGATTTCAATTATACTATTTACACCTATAAAAATATAGTCTATTTGATGAAATTGAAAGAAATGTGTAGTGGAGGAGATTCAAGTCCGATTGGGCAAATTGTTTAGGTTTACAGGGCCAAATGGGGTGTTTGATAAAAACTAAATGAATATGAATATGAATCTGAATGAAAAAAACTGTTTGATAATTGACAAGTCTGAAATATCTGAATGACAAAACTTTATTATTTTACCCTTATGAAAAATTCAAAAATTGTTGTAAATTTATTTAATGTTACTTAATATAATAGTTAATTTTTTTTTAATTTTTAATTTTTTTTTTACTTCATTCAATTGCTCATTCAGCCGTTCAGCTTAAAAAATCTGACTTAGCCATTCAGCTAAAAAAATCTGACTTAGCCATTCAGCTCGTCCATCTTATCGATTCAGCTATTCAGACCAAAACAAATGCACTGACCGATTCAGTCATTTAGATTCAGCTTCATGCAGTTCTAAACAAACAAGATTTATTTATTTGTTTTTTCTGTTGCCTTGTGCTTGTCGTGATTGGGTGAATGACATGGACAAATGAGCTGTTTGATAAAATTGAATGAAATGTTCTAAATGTATAAGAAAATCTGAATAAGTTGAACATATTATAAAATTTGAATATGGAATGAAATGACGTGTTTGATAATTATTTGTCTAAAACATATGTGTATTATTGTATTTTAACCTTCTAGCCTGTTATGAACACATTTATTATATAATTATAAATAAATAATGTTATCTAAGAAAAATTAAATATAAACTTTTGAACAATCTTTGATGAAGTATATGCTATTAAAAATATAATTTTAGAAATAAACACTAAAAAATATTAATAACATTCTATAATACATAAAATCAAAACAAAAAACTACAACAACATTCATTAAATTGGTTATACAATTTTTTATTAAACAAAAATCAAAAAAATTTTGTACATAACAAAATTTGTTTACAATAGTAAACAAGATGAATATTAATTGAATGTAAATTTTAATTGTCTATGAGAGAATGCAAGTAAAAATATCATTCAACACTATTTCTTACTCATTCAGACGCATTCAAAATTTTCTAAATTTAATAATAATAATATATATATATATTTATTTATTATATCCTAATATTAATTGCACACACCATGCACTCTATATATAAGAGTCATGATAATTAAATCTTAGAAATTTGTAATCCCTTGAAGATAGAGTTTATCTGAACAAACATGGTAAGTTCGAAAGTCTTACCTGCTTAAACAAACCCTAATTATTTTGTTCCGGTACATGGCTATGAGAAGTTTATTTATTTTAATAAAAGGGAGAATTATTACTACTATATATATATATATATTTTTCATTTATTTCCATCAAATTAAAAGCTGGAGGTCCTCGTCAGAGTTCTAGCCTTGTTCTGCCTCCTGTGCGCCACCGCCAACCGCTCATTCAGATACTTCTGCAATTGTTTCTCAATAAGAATTAAAAACATCTTTTTTTTTTGTCAGCAATACAAAATAAAATTTGAGCAAAATTAACAAGCAGTGTTTCCTTAATTTGTTTTGACATTATTAACCACCTTTTTAAAATCCTTATTAGAATACATTCAATTAAATAACATTAGAATATCCAAGAAGAAATATGCAATAATTATCTTCTTTCCGGTCTTACTAAATATAATTAGCTAGATTACATTCAATTTTCTTCCAAATAAAGCTAAATTATATTAAAACGAAAATGCAAATGTCCTTACCAAATGATACTTTAGCTCTACATTTTCTTCTTTTAATATTTTCAGCTGCGACTCCATTTCCATTGCATATGCCTGCGCGTAGAACATAATTTAAATTGTATAAACCATTCGACTAGTTATTCAACTACGTACTCTATGACAAGCTATCTAGTATACTAGCATAGGGATACATAGTATAAATTTTTTATAATATTCCGATCGAGGACTAAATAAAAAGACATAAAAATTTTAAATTAAAAAAGATTAAATAATACTCCCTCCGTCCCAAATTAATTGCTCAGTTTTGACTTTTTAAAGTCAAATTGACCATTTTTAAAACTAATCTTTTTACTATTTTTGCTAAAATATAGGTGAAGAGATTATAACCAAAAGAAAGTATATACAATTTATTACTAATCCTAATTTTTATAATTTTAAAAATATATTTATATATGCTTAATTATTAATTCTAAAAATAGTCAATTTGACTTAAAAAAGTCAAAACTGAGCAGTTAATTTGGGACGGAGGGAGTAATATAAGTAATTTAAGTTGCAAGGATAAAAGGAATTTTTATTTTATAATTATAATTCCGGGATTATAATACGAATACAACAACGTATTCAAAATATATGATTCATAAAACTCTTTCAAGTTTCAACATATATTACTTCATTTTTCTAATTAACAACTAACAAAATAAAGTAGTAGAATGGTTGGTTAGGGTTGAGATATATATGGAACCTGCTTTCTCGCTCGAGACCGTGCTGCTGATTCTCTATTCTTAACCATCCTTCGCTGCTTCATGTCCAATATCTCCTCATGATCTGACTGATCATTTGTTGCCCTGCGTTTGTTTCTCGGATCACTCACATCTGTCGCGCTACTATTTCCATTCCCATTCTGATCACTCCCATTTTCATTTCCCTTGTTATTATTATCATCACCTTGACTGAATGAAGAAGTTTCACCTACCAAATTATTTGCAGTACCATAGCTTGATGGATCATTAGAGAATAATTGGCCATGGTACCCCATATCCACACAAGGGTTTTGGAAAATTTCAAGCACACTTTTTTGGGGAAAAAACATGGGAGATTTCTTAAAAATTCCAATCTTTACCAAAAAATCTTTCAAGGTCATATTCTCTGGGTTTTCTTGGTAAAATGTTGGATCATGAGTCCCAATATTAAGATTCAAGGATGGATTTTCAGCCTCCTGGTCTTTATCGATATCGAACAAAATTTCTTCAACTGTTTTACCACCAAGTGTTGTGGGTATGGAAAAAGATTCTTGAGGGGCTGGTTGGATAGGTGCATTTTGATATTTTCTTGTTTTCATTTGGTTGAGGTTTACACAATCTGAATTTCCTTCGTTTAGAAAATTCAAGATTTCGTTGATGTTCATGGATCCAAAGCTCTTGCCACTCTTGGTTTGAAATTCATCTAGGGTAAGGGAGAAGATCGAATTAGCCTTGTCGGATGATGCAGTACTTCGGACGTTCTCCATTTTAATTTTGACCTTGCAATCAAGCAGTGAAATTTCAAATTCAGATATCTTTGTATTAATATAGTGATGAACAAGTTGCAGGTTCAGCATTGGTGGGCTAAACTATAAAAATGAACTTTTCCAATAACGAATAAAAATGATTTACATATGTATATATATAGACACAATGACATGCGTAAGTAATTAAGTACAATGCCGTGGTACAGAAAGGAAAATCTAGAAGAAAACGAGGAACACCAAAAGAAAATGAGAAAAATGCGCCAAGTAAATCACAACAAAAGCATGTCAATATTTCTACATAAGGCTGTCAAATGAACTGAAAATTTCAAATTGCTCAGACTCAATTCGATAGCTAGATAATTTTTTTGAATAAAATATGAGTAACTCAATCCTCGTTAACCACTTAATTCCACACTAGTCAAAGATAGATCACATTTCGAAACGTAAAAGAGTCAAGATTAATAGAATTACGTACATGTGCGAATCCAATAAGGGGGCAACATCGACAGTTGCCCTTGCTGGATTTTTTTTATAGGTATAGGGGTAGAGGTAAATATGTAAGTGAATAAATTTAAAGGGACAAATTAATAGAAGAGTTAAACTTGGAGGAGGAAAAAAAATATTCATTCATATTCTAAATATAAGTACAAATAAACGTATATTTATTCTATTTATGTCTTCTAAATTGTATCTGAATATTTTTTATTTAAAATTTCTTTTTTAGTTTATATTATGAATATTTATTGCAATGTGTAAATATTATTACGATTAGTTAATATTATAATTAGTTTTAGTTTTCTTTATTTAACTTCAACAACAAAATTAATTAAAATCTGTCACTAATGAGAAATTTTTTTAGATCCGCCCTTGATTACAAAGCTCGTCATTTATTTTTCAAGCTAACCAAGCTATTTGGCCCCAAAGAGAGTGTAACAAAAGAAGATAATTAATAAAACTAAACTTATCAAGTAAACTAAAAACTAATATTTAAATTTAATCTCAAATAAAGAATAATATGCAATTTCATTGTTAAAAATTAGGTACATTGATAAAATCATGCATGCAAGGTCAATTGAAAATGACCTCGAGTCAAGTTGAGTGGAACAGTTAAGAGTGTAAATGAATCGAGTCGAGTCTGAGAATTGAGTTGCTCGGATTTGATTCATAAAATTTATCGAGTATAAAATAAGGTTTGATTGAGACTTGTTTAGCTACCGAGTCGATCACGATCTTGAATCGAGCCTGAGCAGTTTGAACTTTTCGAACGAATATGATCTAAGTATTAATAGAAAATTATAATTTGAGTAGGTTCGAGTAATTTATCGAACATTAAAATTTACTCATATTTGAATCATTTATATTTCGAGTAGAGTTCGAATCGAATTTTAGTTGAGCGAGTACGAATCGAGTTCGAACTGTTTGCTCATTTTACAACCTTACAAACAGTACCCTACTCAGATTTTATTCGTTTTAAAGGTACTTGGATTATTCGTATTCGAATTTGAGTACTCGACTCCACTCATGTTTTAATCGAGCTACACGAATATCATTTATATAATGATAATGTAGATCAAATTAACTCAAAAAGCTATTTGGAATGATTTAAATTTAAACTCTTTAAACTAGATCTCTAGTCTTATAAACAAATTTAATAAGATGATATAACACTCTTGAATCAATTGATTGATATATATGTAACGAAAACATAAAAACCCAAGCATTCCATTTCTCAAAAAGTACGTGAAGAATTTAATTATTGAATATTATACACTAAATAAATCGAGTATATTCGCTCCTGTATACGAGTAAGGATCACAAAAATGTATCGATTGAGTAGGGATCGGTAAGATAAAGAGAATTTGATGTTCTAAATGAGTGACCAGTAGGTGACTCATATTCGACTCGTATAAGTAAGGTTGTAAAATGAACCAAATAGTTCAGGCTCGATTCGTATTCGCTCGACTAAAAATTCAATTCGAGTTTGACTCAAAATATAAATGATTCAAATATGAGCAATTTTTAATTTTGATAAATTACTTGAACCTCTTCAAATTATAATTTTTCTATTGATATATATTCGGATCATATTCGCTCAAAAAGTTCAAACTGCTCGGGCTCGATTTGAGATCGTCTTTGACTCGGTAGTTAAACGAGTCTCAATCAAGCCTTATTTTATACTCGATAAATTTTGTGAACCAAATATGAGCAATTCAATACTCGGCTTGATTATTCGCTTTATTATATTTACATCCCTACGTATAAGTGTTAGAGTATCAAAATGAATTCGAATTCGACTAATTTAAGTATCAAATCCGAGTTTTGCTTAATTTTTTTGAGTCGATCTTGAATCGAATTTTGAACCGCTCAGGTTTATTTTGAAGCTTAAGGTCATCAAGTAAACAAAAAACTAAAATAGGTAAAAGGCGGGAAAATGAGGGGGGAAACAAGAATAGTAAAGAATCATGAACGTCCTAAGATCAAAAATTAATTAAAGAACAGGTGAAGATGAAGCTAGAGTACTAGTAAATAATTTTTTCTTTTTCTTTTTTTGTTTGTTTTTTATTGCTGTAAAATTATTACTTAAACACTAACTAGATGGTTAAAGATTGTAGATTAAATAGGCATTTTTGAATAAGGTGTTACGTAGGTTGTGTTTATATAGTGGTATAAGTATAGATGGTTACAGTGGCCCCCAGTATTTCATACAGATTTGGCAGAGCTAGCTAGCGGATCCTCAACTGTACATCTAGCCATTGACAATTTAATTAAAAATGAAGGAACCGTTTTAGATTTTAATATATATATATATATCTATAATATAAAACAGAGCGGAGAGAGAAAATACATAAATGTCACATCAAAATACACGTCAGCAGCTCTCTCTCTCTCTTGTCCTCCTTATTCAAATTTTGAACCCACACACAGATAAGTATTGATGATTGTAAGTTTTGTAGATGAGTTTAGAATTTTCCGAATATCTATTTTTAAAGGAAATTCTGCCGAAATTTAGTGAAATTAGTACCGACTAGCTCAATATTTTGGTGGTTGAATATGTATTGTTGATTGAGTATATTTGTCTTTAGATAATGTAATATTTTTTAAATTTTAATTTAATTTTTCGTTACACCGTGCCTTCAGGCACGGGTTATCACTAGTATATATATATAGAACACAGATCAGGTCCGGACTCTCGGACCTGATCAAAATCCGGACCCAATTTTTTTTTTGTAGAACAACTAAAAAAAATAAAATAATTATGGAACTAAATTTTTTTCATAATACAGTGTTTTGGGTGTGTTTTTAATACATACACCAACCAATGTAAGTACAGTCTGCCCAGACTGTACATACATGTTTTGTTATACGTATCCAAATCACACCCAAAACACTGTATTATGTAAAAATTCAAGTTCCATAATTTTTTTAGTTATTTTTTTAAAAAAAAGCAAAAAAAAATCTGAATTTTGTTAAAATACGGGAGTCCGGACTTGATCCGGACTCTCTCTCTCTCTCTCTCTATATATTGTCTTTTAATGGCAATGTAATTGTACGTGGTAATATACATATCTTATAGTGAACATAACTATTATGCAATTATCTTTAGTACAATAGTACACACACAAATACACACTTAGTTTTGTTGTTGTTGCATATATATTTACGTGAAAATTAATTTACTATTTTTTACATACACTTTACACTATACAGTTGAATTATTAAATGAAGATCAAAATCATTTTGTATTTGAAGTGACTTAGGTTATATATATATATATATATATATATATATATATATATATATATATATATATATATATATATATGGGTCTCCATCCACAGCAACCGGTTGTTGGGGAGCAACCCCTTTTATTAAGCCGGTACAAGCTGTACCGGCTTATAAAAAAAAAAAATTCTAAGGCCGGTACAACTTGTACTGGCTGGATAAAAGGGGTTGCTCTCCAACAACCGGTTGCTGTGGATGGAGACCCTATATATATATATACTAGTAATTGCCCGTGCCTGAAGGCACGGGATAACGAAAAATTAGATTAAAATTCGAAAAAAATTTTATTACCTAAAGACTCTTCGTAACTTAAAATAACTTACAATCAGACATAATAATTATCATAATTTACCACACTACCACAATAATTAATTTTTCTTTAAAAATAGATATCCAGAAAATTTTAAACTTGTCTACAAAACTTATAATTATCAATAACAATTATCATAATTCACCACACCACCACACTAATTATAATTTTTATTATTATTATTATTATTATTATTATTATTATTATTATTGTTATTATTATTATTATTATTATTATTATTATTGTTGTTGTTGTTGTTATTGTTGTTGTTATTATTATTATGGGAAAAGGGTCAAAAAAACCCCTGATGTTTACCCCAATGTCCCACTTGCACCCTAAATTAATTTTTTTTCTTCCAAAAGTACCCTTAACGTTATATTTTTGGGTCGCTTGTGCCCCTGCCGTTAACAAAATACAAACGGTGTTAAAATCTGATGACGTGGCAGGCTTAATTATAAAATATATTTTAAATAAAACAATATATATCATTTAATCAAAACAAAAAATTTAAAATTCAAAATAAATAAAAGCATAACATATTTACAAAAATTTTTTAAAACAGATTTGTTTATAAAAAACATAATTTTTTAAAAAATAGAATTTTTTTAAAAACAAACTTTTTTAAAAAAATGAAAGCAGATTTAAAAAAAATAGAATTTGCTTAAAAACAACCTTTTTTTAGAAAACGAAAGCAGATTTTTTAAAAAAAAATAGCTTTTTTTTTAAAAACAAACTTTTAAAAAAACGTACCTTTTTTAAAAAAAAATAGAATTTTTTAAAAACAGCTTTCTAAAAAAAACAGAATTTTTTAAAAACAGCTTTCTAAAAAAAACAGAATTTTTTAAAAACAATTTTTTAAAAAAAATAGAATTTTTTAAAAAACAAACTTTTTTAAAAAAATGAAAGCAGATTTTTTTAAAAAAAATAGAATTTGCTTAAAAACAACCTTTTTTTAAAAAACGAAAGCAGATTTTTTTAAAAAAAATAGATTTTTTTTAAAAAAATAGATTTTTTTAAAAAACAAACTTTTAAAAAAAACGAAATTTTTTTAAAAGCAGTTTTTTTTAAAAAAATAGTTTTTTTTTAAAACATCTTTTTAAAAAAAAACAGAATTTTTTAAAAACAATTTTTTTAAAAAACAGATTTTTTAAAAAATAGAATTTTTTAAAAACAAACTTTTTTTAAAAAAACGTAACTTTTTAAAAAACAAATTTTTTTTAAAAAGGGAACTCTTTTAAAAACAGTTTTTTTTTAAAAAAACTGAATTTTAGTATAATAGAATTTTTTTAAAAAAGTCTTTTTTAAAAAATAGAATTTTTTAAAAAACTGAATGTTAGTATTTTAGTATTTTTTTAATTTGATTTTTTTAGTATTTTAGTATTTTTTTAATTAGTATTTGATGTAAATATGTTATATTTTGAATTTTAGTATTTTGATTAAATGATGTAAATATGTTATACAACTTATTTTATTTAATTAGTTGTTTTGATTAGTTAATAAAATAATTTGAATTTTATTATCTTGATTAAATTCTGTAAATATGTTATGCTTTTTTTTATTTTGAATTTTAGCATTTTTTTTATTTTGATTAAATGATATATATTGTTTTATTTAAAATATATTTTATAATTAAGCATGTCACGTCATCAGATTTTAACACCATTTATATTCTGTTAACGGCAGGGGTACAAGCGACCCAAAAATGTAACGTTAAGGGTACTTTTGAAAAAAAAATTAGTTTAGGGTGCAAGTGGGACATCGGGGTAAACATCAGGGATTTTTTTGACCCTTTTCCCTTATTATTATTATTATTATTATTATTGTTATTATTATTATTATTATTATTATTACTATTATTATAATTATTATTAATATCACCTCCGTCCCATAATAATTTTTTTTTTAACTTAAATAACACATACCAATACACATGCTAAAATAGCAAAAATATTCTTAATATATTTTCTTTGAAGTTGAAGAGTTAATGAGCGTCATTTAATTGCAGTGATGGTAAGATGCAATAAATACCATTGAATGCATAAGAGCATATATGAGAAAATATTGTAAAAATTATATTGGAGTTCTAACACATCACTTATTTTGGAAAAAAATATTAAGCTTAAAAAAGCACTTATTGTGGGACGGAGGTAGTATTAATATTAATTTTATTATAATTATTATTACTATTATAATATTATTATTATAATAATTATTATATTATAATTATTATTATTTTGAATTAAAATTAGAATGAATCTGAACCGTACTTGTGCTTTCCCGCTCAAATCAATTAGAATGAATCTGAATCTTTATTATATAGATTACTATTTCTATTACTATTACTATTATTATTATAATAATTATTATTATTAGTAGTAGTAGTACTATTATAATTATTATTAGTACTATTATTATTATTATAATAATATTTATTTTTAGTACTATTATTATTTGTTTGTGTGTGTGTGAAGAAAAGAGGAGAGAGATTTTGTGTGTGAACATGAGAGAGAGTAAGGTGTATGAGTGAATTTGATTTGGGCGGGAAGAAATATGAGCTTTTAGATTAAGTTAGAAAAATTAAGTTAGAATGAATCTAAACCGTCCTTGTGCTTTGTCAAATAAAAGATTCAAAATAGGTTCTGTTTTATTATATATATATATATATATATGTGTGTGTGTGTGTGTGTGTGTGTGTGTGTGTGTGTGCCATTTTTGTCAACAATTAATCACCAGTAAATGATTCCAGAACCGTTACATTAAATTAATTGTCTAAACACACTTCTGATATATACTACAAGTAGCTACTTCTATTTTAGGCTAATTCAAATAACAAAAGAGAGATAAAAAAAATAAAAATAAAATCATCATCATCATCGATATCATCTTAAATTGAAAATAATTCACAATTCTGTAGATAGATCTAGCCAGCTAATCATGCATGCAAGGAGGATATAGTAAGTAAGAACCATAAAATCTAATTAAGATCAACAAAATTATATAAATTGAGAAATTAATTAAGAACTAAGAATCAAGAAGCTAGCTAGAAAAACAAAGAGTTGTCATGAAGAAACTTTTGTTATACATGTAAAAGGTGTAATTAATAGATATTAAGCACTTACTTAAAAGTAGTTTAGTTTATGCCCCAAATTTCTTCAAATGTGTGGTTTCTTCGTTGAAATCACTCTCTGCCTCATTTGAAGACTCTCAAGTGTAAAGATTGGAACTTTTTAGTGTCATATTTATAGAATGGTTATAGTGGCCCCCACTGTTTTATACATATTTTGGCCATTTATGTACTAGTTCTTCCACTCCATTGTCTCATGCATTAATACGTGGCAAATGAATGGTCAACAATTAATTAATTAATTATAATAAATCTTATCAGTAGTATTTAGAGATTATTTTAATAAATAATACTTATGGCGTGCCAAAATCCTATAAATTAAAAAATCCACTAGAGTGGATGAAATGCTGGTTTGCCATGTATGATATTTAATAACACGACGATATATTTAGAAAATTGTTAAATATATAATTTATTATTTTTATAATAAAAATGTCGCTATAGATCTTATAGCGTCGATTTTTACCGTCACTATATATATATAATAATATTTTAATTGTAAAAATAACAAATATATTGTGTATTTTATAATTAACTATATTTATTGCCAAATAAGCCTACACAACCGATTCATAGATAGTCAAATGAAATTTAATTTATAAAATAATTTGATCATTATTATGGTAAAGGTCATAGTGCCAGACAAATCCATATAGTAAAGTCGATTTTCAATCAACTATATTTGTACGAGTCCAGAGGTCTGACAAACAATTGTTAATAATATTTTGGTATGATTCTCTTTTATACTCTAGTTAGATTCTGTTAACGTCTGATTTTGTACGCCTGACGAAATCACCAAAACAACAGGTCAAAATAGCGCCAACGATTGATGGAGTAATTGATTATATCAAACTCACGAAATACATTCATACAAACATAAATAAAGATATATAAATATGAACACAAGAATTTACGTGGAAACCCAATTGGGAAAAAACCACGGAGAGAGAGAGTAATCCACTATAATAATATTGGGAGTACAAGTTGATAATATGGAGAGTACAAGTTGTGTATTTGTGTTGTATCTCTTGTGTCCTTGTATCTTGTCCTCCCTCAAACCCTAGCTTGTAGCCATATATATAGAAGCAACCTCCACTCGAACCCTACTAGGAAAAGGATTCCTTATCCCTCTAAATAAGGGAATACAATCCTATTTTAATAAGGACTTTCCCACTATCATAATAAATACATATGGGCCATCACCAGATCCGGACCATTAAATAGATTGGGCTGCACCATGGCTAGACCCAAAAAATCATATCCCAACATTGCCCCCCAGTCTCTTATTTATAAGTAACTTATAAATGAGAGACTATTCAAATATATACCCCAACAAAGCGACCATATTTGCCGAAGAGAAAATATCATGCCCGAACCCCATGCGCCGAACTAAAATTGTTAGAGAACAAACCTTGTACTAACCGAACCAACCTTATACCAACCGAACCAACCTTATTACAACCGAAGATATAAAAAGAACCAACCGAACCAACCTTATCACTACCGAAGATATAAAGAACCAACCTTATACCAACCGAAGATATAAAAAGAACCAACCGAACCAACCTTATCACTACCGAAGATATAAAGAACCAACCTTATACCAACCGAAGATATAAAAAAAACCAACCGAACCAACCTTATTACTACCGAAGATATAAAGAACCAACCTTATACTAACCGAACCAACCTTATACCAACCGAACCAACCTTATCACAACCGAAGATATAAAAAGAACCAACCGAACCAACCTTATCACTACCGAAGATATAAAGAACCAACCTTATACCAACCGAACCAACCTTATACCAACCGAACCAACCTTATCACAACCGAAGATATAAAAAGAACCAACCGAACCAACCTTATCACTACCGAAGATATAAAGAACCAACCTTATACCAACCGAAGATATAAAAAGAACCAACCGAACCAACCTTATCACTACCGAAGATATATAAAGAACCAACCTTATCACAACCGAACCAACCTTATTACGACCGAACCAACCTTATCACAACCGAAGATATAAAGAATCAACCTTATCCCAACCGAACCAACCTTATCACTACCAAAGATATAAATTATAAAGTTCGTTCCGAGGAACTAAACGTATTCGTTCCGAAGAACCGTATAAATATTTATTTTGATCGTTCGGGAGGACGTTGGTCCGTCCCGAAGGATATTGTCCGATCGAGATAATGATGGTCCGTCCCGAAGGAAGTAATCCGTTCGGGAGTACGATGATCCATTGGTGAGGATGTCGGTCCGTCTCGGAGGGTGTGATCCGTTGGAGAGGATGTCGGTCCGTCTCAGAGGATGTTATCCGTTGGAGAGGATGTCGGTCCGTCTCGGAGGATGTGATCCGTTGGAGAGGATATCGGTCCGTCTCGGAGGATGTGATCCGTTGGAGAGGATATCGGTCCGTCTCGGAGGATGTGATCCGTTGGAGAGGATATCGGTCCGTCTCGGAGGATGTTTGTCCGACCTTGTAACCCCTTTATACCAATCATTGCCCCCACAGACGGCGCCAATGTTAACGCCTGATTTTGTACGCCTGACGAAATCACCAAAAAGGACAGGCCAAAATAGCGCCAACGGTTGATGGAGTAATTGTTGTGAAATCAAACTCACGAAATATACTCATATAAACATAAATAAAGAAATATAAAATATGAACACAAGAATTTACGTGGAAACCCAATTGGGAAAAAACCACGGAGAGAGAGTAATCCACTATAATAATATTGGGAGTACAAGTTGTATATTTGTGTTGTATCTCTTGTGTTCTTCCATCTTGTCCCCTAAAACCCTAGCTTGTAGCCATATATATAGAAGCCACCTCCTCCTGAATCCAACTAGGAAAAGGATTCCTTATCCCTCCAAATAAGGGAATACAATCCTATTTTAATAAGGACTCTCCCACTATAATAATAAATACATATGGGCCATCGCCAGATCCGGACCATTAAATAGACTGGGTCGCACCATGGCTAGACCCAAATAATCACACTCCAACATTGCCCCCCAGTCTCTTATTTATAAGAAACTTATAAATGAGAGACTATATAAGTATATCCCATAAAAAACGATCATATTTCCCGAAGAGAAAATATCACGCCTGAACTCCATGTGTCGAACTAAAATTGTCGGCTCCCAATATCGCTGCCCCACTCCTCTTGTTCACTCGTAAGATAGATAAACAATTTCCCTTATTACTACCGAAGATATAAAGAACCAACCTTATCACAACCCAATATATATATATATATATATATATATATATATATATAACCAACCTTATACCAACCGAACCAACCTTATCACTACCGAAGACAGATAAATAATCCACCGAATACATCCAAATATATAGAGAACCAACCTTATCACAACCGAACCAACCTTATTACGACCGAACCAACCTTATCACAACCGAAGATATAAAAAGAACCAACCGAACCAACCTTATCACTACCGAAGATATAAAGAACCAACCTTATACCAACCGAACCAACCTTATACCAACCGAACCAACCTTATCACAACCGAAGATATAAAAAGAACCAACCGAACCAACCTTATCACTACCGAAGATATAAAGAACCAACCTTATACCAACCGAAGATATAAAAAGAACCAACCGAACCAACCTTATCACTACCGAAGATATATAAAGAACCAACCTTATCACAACCGAACCAACCTTATTACGACCGAACCAACCTTATCACAACCGAAGATATAAAGAATCAACCTTATCCCAACCGAACCAACCTTATCACTACCAAAGATATAAATTATAAAGTTCGTTCCGAGGAACTAAACGTATTCGTTCCGAAGAACCGTATAAATATTTATTTTGATCGTTCGGGAGGACGTTGGTCCGTCCCGAAGGATATTGTCCGATCGAGATAATGATGGTCCGTCCCGAAGGAAGTAATCCGTTCGGGAGTACGATGATCCATTGGTGAGGATGTCGGTCCGTCTCGGAGGGTGTGATCCGTTGGAGAGGATGTCGGTCCGTCTCAGAGGATGTTATCCGTTGGAGAGGATGTCGGTCCGTCTCGGAGGATGTTATCCGTTGGAGAGGATGTCGGTCCGTCTCGGAGGATGTGATCCGTTGGAGAGGATATCGGTCCGTCTCGGAGGATGTGATCCGTTGGAGAGGATATCGGTCCGTCTTGGAGGATGTGATCCGTTGGAGAGGATATCGGTCCGTCTCGGAGGATGTTTGTCCGACCTTGTAACCCCTTTATACCAATCATTGCCCCCAGTCTCTTATTAATAAAAACCTTATTTATAAGAGATTATTCAAAAAGTCTCTTCGGGATTTTAATCCTCGGGATTTTCATCCTTTCGGTAGATCAAAGTCTTCCCGAAGGATCCAACCTTATTACGCCAACCAACCTTATGCCGCCAAAATAGTCGTCCCGACCCCCGTGGGAGGCTTCCTCTCGGGAGAACTAAGCCTTCCCGAAGGATCCAACCTTATTACGCCATCCAACCTTATACTGCCAAAATAGCCGTCCCGACCCCCGTGGGAGGCTTCCTTTCGGGAGAACTAAGCCTTCCCGAAGGATCCAACCTTATTACGCCATCCAACCTTATACTGCCAAAATAGCCGTCCCGACCCCAGTGGGAGGCTTCCTTTCGGGAGATCAAAGCCTTCCCGAAGGATGTTTGTCCGGCCTTATAACCCCTCCGACCTTATGCCGCCATAATATCCGTAAAATGTTCATCCTTTCGGGAGATCAAAGCCTTCTCGAAGGACGTTTGTCCGACCTTATAACCCCTGCAACCTTATGCCACCATAATATCCGTCCCGACCCCTGTGGGAGGCTTCGATCAGACTTTATATCTGCCGAAAGTAGACAGCCGAAGATATGATGAAACTGATGTGATATAGTCCGAGGCAAACTGCAATTATCCGAAGAGGATTGTTGTTGCCCGAAGTGGGTTGTTGCCAAAGGTGTCACGAGTAAACATCTTGAACGGTCAGAGCTCATACAAGACACGTGTATCTCGTCTCCCCAATTAATTTAGCCCGAATCAAATACCAACTCTATAATTTGCCCAAAATATTATCTTTCCCGCCAACCGAAGATCATAGAAGACCATCAATGGGAGTGCCGAACATGTTATGCTGATTTGTTTGCCTAGAAATCGGATACTGCCCTCCAATGATAGAATTTGGTTTTGGCGGTCGAAGAGAATTTGGATATGTCAATGCCGAAAACGAGTATTTTTTAATGTGTCGAAATCTGTAGGTGACTAAATCCACGCCGAGCCTTTTCGTCAATACAAACGCTAACAAGTTGTTGTAGCGAGAAACATAGAATGAATTGGTGACAAGACTTGGTCTGCCGAGGTTTATCGAAGCTCAATATGCAATCAAAGGAACCGCGTCTGTACCCCTTGCTCATAAGTTGGATGACCGAAGCTTAGATTCGATTTGGTCTAGCCCAAAATTGTCGAAGTGTATTGAATTCCTAATGAATTGTAGTGAAACCCTGAAGCAATTGAATATATGGCATGCCGATATCGACATCAAAGCATGAACATGGAATTTATCAATAAACTGTCGAATCCATGGAGAAAATTGTTGAGGACCATAGGAAAAATTGTCGAATCCATGTCGAATCGCTGTCACTTAGGGATAAATTTGGAGTCAGTCGGGTATGCTTGCTTAAGTGGAGTTGACGAAGTTGTCTGAAAGAATCATAGACTAAAATTCGCTCGTTCCCATTTAGTCGGCAGATGCTGATAGTGATGAAGGACAACGAATTCATTGCTTCCCTCCTTTTGTGAAAATTAAGAGCCATACATGTTCATAGTCAATGTTGATAATAATCCGTTCTCCAGAGGATAAGGGTTGCTTTGCTGAACATCCTGCTTGCTCTAGATCGCCAAAAGTAGACTGCCACTCAGAAACAAACGAAAAATCCAAAAGTCACTGACTGGGGGAATTGGTTTCCTTTCCCCATTTTCCACTCTTAATTGCCACAGTTGAATACTCAAACTCCAATATCTCATATGCACGATCTGCTTCAGAATCTTTAAAGCGAAGACTCCCTCAGTATATCTCTTGTTCAAATCCTTTTTGCTTTGGAGGATCATCTCGAAAAGGTTTTGCAACTTCTTATCTTGGGGGACCCGATAATGCAAGACTTACAAACGTATCAGAAAGATTGATTTGACATTTAGCAGTAGCTGCCAACAGTTCAATCAAATATGAACATGAGATTTCATAAATAGATTGCAAAAGCCGAAGCTTATGGATAAAGGTCAAAATCAGGGGAAATCATGCTACTGTTGAGTTTATATATGTGCCATGCTACCATGAACCACGTGAAGTGAACAACAGTGCTCATATTGGAACTTAAGATAAGCAAATTGTGACAATACTACTTGAATATGAGTCAGGCATAAGAGATGAATCACATGGGTCTTCAGATAATTACTCCTTAAATAGTAATGCTATTTTTTCCTTTTCGAACTGAATAGACATATAGATATCACATTAAATTATAATTACACGCCATAATCACTTTATAATATTAAATCATGTTACTCCTGACATACGCCACCCAACCCAAGAGATATATCCTACATGAATTTGTACACATGTATACGTGTAAAGTAATTGTTAATGATGGGGATGCTAAAATTTTAATTAGCATGAACTGATTACTAGCAGAAGGCTCAACGCATATTGCATATATATATTTTAAATATAATAAAAGAGAGTAACTTAGCTTTATGTGTTGGCACTCCAATTAAATTTGGTGATTTTAAATTTGACACTGGAAGAAGTGTCTTTTTCCCACAGACGGCGCCAATGTTAACGCCTGATTTTGTACGCCTGACGAAATCACCAAAACAGCAGGCCAAAATAGCGCCAACGATTGATGGAGTAATTGATTATATCAAACTCACGAAATACATTCATACAAACATAAATAAAGATATATAAATATGAACACAAGAATTTACGTGGAAACCCAATTGGGAAAAAACCACGGAGAGAGAGAGTAATCCACTATAATAATATTGGGAGTACAAGTTGATAATATGGAGAGTACAAGTTGTGTATTTGTGTTGTATCTCTTGTGTCCTTGTATCTTGTCCTCCCTCAAACCCTAGCTTGTAGCCATATATATAGAAGCAACCTCCACTCGAACCCTACTAGGAAAAGGATTCCTTATCCCTCTAAATAAGGGAATACAATCCTATTTTAATAAGGACTCTCCCACTATCATAATAAATACATATGGGCCATCACCAGATCCGGACCATTAAATAGATTGGGCTGCACCATGGCTAGACCCAAATAATCATATCCCAACAGATTCATTTACTATTTATGTGAGAGGTATTATATAAAAATATTAATTTTTTATGTGAAAATATTAATTTTCTTTTTAATATTCCCTCTGTTCAAGGTCGTTTGTTCTAATTTTTTTTATTTTAATAAAATTTTTGACCTTATTTTTTTTAATAGTACTATCATCATTTAATTTTATTAATTTTTTTTATTGAAAACAACATTACATATATTAAAAAAAGTAACATGACTACTAATCTTGGCACTCTCCTTTATTTTATTATTAATAAAAGAAAGAGAAACAAAGAGTTAGAAAATTAACTAAAACAAACAAGATGATAATATAATCGTTAAAATGGGTAATTTAGATATTTTATTTTCTCTTAATAGGTGTGTAATTTCAAATTAAAACATATCAAAATTTCGTCAAAATTTGGGGGCCATAGTCTTACAAAATTTTCAAAACAAACCAAATGTACAAGTGAATTTTATAAAATTTTCAAACTTTAAAGTGAATCTTACAAAAATTTCAAACCTTGAGAGGGACGTGGCCCTCTCCAACATCCATGTAGCTCCGTTCCTGTATCCAATAATTTTAAAAATAATAATAAATAGTTCATGAGATCTAGTAACAGATAAATCATGCTATAAAATATTCTATACTGGTGTTAAATTAATACATATAATTTTATTTTATTCATATTTTTAAAAATAAACTTATCCCAAGTGAATCATATATTCATTATTAGCTCTCTAACCGCTTCTCTTTGTTTTTGTCTTCTTCTAATCTTTTATGGTTCGGTATTTTATGTGAGACCCCGAATTTTATGAAATAAAAGTATTTAATTTTTTTATTTTGATAAATAGTTAAATTGATAAAAGTTTAAAGTTAAGGGTAATATGTGAAAATTTTGCAAAGTAAACAAGTTGATATAAAATATTCGTTGTGTTGGGGAATATTCGATTAGTCGGGGAATATTCTTTTTATCGAGAAATATCCGTACGACGGTACAATCATTGGTGGACCCCACAACAGAATTATTATCGGATTGAAAAAACGACAAAATTTTTTTTTATGAAAATAACGGCGGAAGTTTTACCGTTAAAACTGTTGAACTACTCAGTAGTAAAAGTACAGTAATACGCGTGGTTGCATAGTAACACACGGTATTGATTATTGATGCTTACGTGAGAAGTCACTCAGTTTTGTTCAATTATTGCTACAGTAATTGCTGCATAGTATCTCACGTTATTTGATTCAATTATTGTCGATATTTTATATATTATTATATGAATAATTGAGATTACAAAGTTATTAAGATTATTATTTGTAATATTAACAATGTCTAGAAGTTCTGCCAATGAGAGGTTTGGTCGCCTAATTGCGCGCCAATAGGGAGAAATCCTTATTGGAAAGCTCTTTTTTTTTCTTCTGGGAACGACCTGGTCGATTAATAGTGTGAATAATAATAATGATGATGAGTTTTGTTTTATTAGTATTATTAATGTAATAAAACAGAAAAGCTTTTTATATAAAACATAATACTTTTATAAAGTTATTTATTTTATTAGACTATAAATAAAATATATTATATTTTATTATGCATAGTATTGCATAGTGTCTGCATAATATTTTGCATTATAAAATCTTTTTATATAAAACAGAATACTTTTATAAAGTTATTCGTTTTATTAGATTATAAATAGAATATATTATATTTTATTTAAAAGATTTTGTTTTAAATCTGGACTGTCCGTTTAAAGTAAATCAATCTGGACCGTTCATGAATTAGTTACTATGCAGTCCATTCTTCTATAAATAGAAGCTCATTCCTTCATTATTTCTTACGAATTCACTGAAATTCTAGAGAGAGAAACTATAGAAAGAGTTATTCTTCTATAATCTCGAGCGTATTTCTTTAGAGTTTAAGAAAGTTTTGAGCGTAGAAGATAGTTCAAGTTTTCTTCAAGTATATTCTCGTCCTACCCGTCGGAATACTCTTCTTTTTAAAGTAGGAGATATTATTTGTTGTACTCGTAAGGGGTATTATTTATTTTGTATTCATGAAGAGAACTTCTGTTATTTCATTCTTTATTATTCTGTTGGAATAACCTGTATACGCAGGATACCATATACTTGGTGAAATTCTTCTGTTATTCCGTTCTTTATCATTATGTTGGAATAACCTGTTTATGCGAAGTATCGCATATATGGTGAAATTCTTCTGTTATTCCATTCTTTATCATTATGTTGGAATAACCTGTTTATACGAAGCAACGCATACATGGTGAAATTCTTCAGTTATCCCATTCTTTATTATTCTGTAGGAATATCCTGTCGGTGCGTATTACGCTTGACCTGGTTCCATTATTTATTATTCTGTTGAAATATCCTGTCTGTGCGTTTACGCATGACCTGGTTCCGTACTTTATCATTCTGTTGGAACATCCTGTCTGTGCTTTACGCATGACCTGGTTCCGTTATTTATTATTCTGTTGGAAAAACTGTATGTGCGGTCTATCGCATGCCTAAAGATTTCTTTTGTATTCCATTCTTTATTATACTCAGTTGGTTAAAGTTTTGACTTCTATACTCCATGAAATTAGTGGAATATCCTTGATATTTACGCTTCATCCATTATCTTTTCATGGAAATATTCTTTCTGAGCATTTTTGAATTTTACTCCACAAAGCAGTATCATGTTGACAATTTGGACGTTATTGGTTCCTGGATAAATTAATTCTTGAACTTGTTTTATTGAATTATTATGTCATTGTCATCATCCTCATGTTTATATTATGTTGAAAGTCCTATGTGGCTTGTAATGCATAGATGGACTTGGTATGATTATGACCAGAGATTATTCGGTATAATCATGACCGTAATATTATAAATGATGTGAAAAAAGTCCTCATTGGCCCGTAGTGCATTGATGGACAATTTTTGGTATGATTATGGCTATGGATTCTCTTCGGTCAATGGTGCAAAGATGAATTATTTTATGCCGTGATCAGGACCGTTGATGAAAATACGATTATCTTTGGCCCGTAGTGCATGGATAATTCGTGGTCGTGATACTAAAGAATATCCTTGGCATGTAGTGCAAGGATGATTTGATGATGTGGATTATTTATTAAGATTCGATAAATGATAACCCAATAGTCTTTGGCCAAGGCAGAATGAAATTAGAAAGGAGTTTTTAATTTGCATTATTTGGAGTTGTGCATTTAAGGATCGAAATACATATAATTAAATAAAATAAGACTTGACAGTAATTCCATGCCTTATATTTAATTGGGACATTGTATGGTGGAAGAATTGAATTGTACGGTAGCTATTTACTCAAATGTTCTTTTATGATTAATGTTAAAATCTATAATATCTGGAAAGTCGTTGATCGCTAAGGAGTCTTATCCCTATTGTAGAATAAATATTATTTATTTAAATAAATTAATATATTAATTTATTTATTTAAATAAGATTAGAATTGTTCTAATTGATTTATTCACAACCGGTTTAATATGGAGAACCTAAAAGATCACACCATAAAAGGAAGAATAATTATTTAATCGTAATAATAAATTAAATATATTTAATTTAATCTATGGTGATAGAATAAATTAAATAACTTAATATTTATTATTTAATATTTTGGAAATATTAAATATAAATTAATAAGAGGAGTCTTATTATTATTATTACTATTATTATTATTTAATTCCTAAATGAGTTTGGGAATTATTTAATAAAAGTACTCTCATTTATTCCTAATAAGATTAGGAGGTAAATTAATTAAAATTTTTTAATTAATTATTCCTAATAAAATTGGGAGCTTAATTAATTAAAGAAGTTTAATTAATTAAAATAAAAACTCAATTCCTTAATTGTTAAAGAGGGTTGCCCACATCTATAAATAAGAGGAGTCTTATTATGGGTAAAAAGGGATTGTTGACTTTTTTACAACAGACGTGATTCCAATAGTTGTAGAGTACGCTCATTTTCTATGAGAGATAGGAAAAATAGAGTTTTGCAAAAAACCCTTCTTCTTGAATATTACTTCTTCCTTGGTGGATCACCTCTAGAGGCCAAACACTTGGGTGGCTAACATTGGTCAAAGGAAGGAACCAAACCCGGTGGATTCAAGTTGAACGCAAAAAAATTAGAGGTGAACTTGTACCTGAGGAAGCTCGAATCTTCAAGGGTATGATTTTTGTTCTTCATATTTTTGTTTAATTAATAATTGTGCATAAAGGGTGATCCGGGTATATGGTTTATAAAATTTTAAACTCTGATTTTTACATGTTTCCGCTTTTTTGTGCAATTTGATTGCATTCATGAATATTACAAACCTAACAATGAGGACCCCCATTGAGTTTGTATATTGTCTAGATGACAATATTTGTATTAAAACTCACAGCATATGTTTAGTCGTATTAATTTACACGACTGTTGTATAATTAAGTTGTATTTGAATTTTGTACCATGTATTTGGCGACTCAGAATAGGTGATGTATACCTATTTTGGGGGCGTCACAGTATCTGCACGATAGTTCAACAGTTATATATATAAATGAAGTTTGTATTTGATTTTTATAGTGTGATATCTGACGACTCAGAATGGGTGATGTATACTTATTTTGGGGGCGTCACATTTTATAAGATAATTATAATAATATTCATCATTCTTTTAATTTTTTTAAGTAATAATCAGTATCTATAGTAAATAATATGTAACATTCATTATCCCTAGTATAGTTGATCAACTAATATCTAAAAATATTTTTAATATAATATCTAATGCACCCTTTAAGTTATAATGTTTAATATATCTAATGAGACAGTTTTAATTACAAATAAAACTATAATTAAAATAAATTATATTAAAAAATGATAATTAAATATGTATATATATATATATATATATATATTATTCAGAGAAATTAAAATTTGATAACATTCAAGGATAAATATGTAACTTTATCTATTTATTCAACCCTAAGAACTCACAGGGGTACTAACTGTTACTTAATAAACTAGAGAAGAGGTGAGTGTTATGATGGTTATCTAGAGGGGATGTGAGTGTTCTTAACATCTTCAGGGTTTGCTAGCCTCTTCTTTTTTCTTTTCATTCCTTCTCCAGATCCACTACCACTGGTTTCTTGTTCTTGGAACACTTTCCTTATTTTGAAGTTTTCTTCTTTTCTTTCTTTGCAGGAACGTACTTATCCTCATGCACTTACTCCCAGCTTATTAACATTAGGGAGTATGGCTTTGCAATCTAGTTCTATCCCTCTTCAACGACATCATCGAAAAAAGTTATTTCGATGATGTTTGCTTCCTCTAGTTCGAAGGGATTTCTTGTTGCTAGTACCATCACTTCTCTCCTTTTTCAAATAACTTTTAGGCATGGGTGAAAGACCGATGGTATTACGGTACCCCGTATTCATTTTGCCAATTCCTTCATAGCAAGACATGATATGCTGCATCCATCTTGGCTACATAGAACATCACAGGGTCCCCAGATCTTCCCAACTTGCATATCCACCTTGATGTGTCCAAGGGTTCTTGTGCTTTGGTTAGTGAATCCTGTAATGTGTATTTTTTTTTCTTCATAATCTTCTTTTCTGATATGCCTAACCGTTTAAACACGGTGTATAATATAATATTTACAAACGCTCCATTGTCAATCAACGCCCTCCGCACTTCTATGCCATTGATTACTGTTGTCACATACATCGCCATGTTGTGCAAGCTAGTATCTTATCTCTCTATCAACTTTAGAGAAATATATATTATTTTTTTCTTCTTCCATCATCTTCACGAATCCTTACTTACAGCCTTGCAGGTTTCCTGCGTCTCGTCAGCTTTAATGATTGCATTGGTTGCTTCTATTCTTGCTTCCTTAGCCAATCCTATCTGATCGTTTTTTTTAAATTTGGTTTCATTCATTAACAGCGTCACCTGCTAGCCTGGACCATATTCCTCTCTTTCTTCTGTCATTTTTGAATTTTCCTTCATCTCAACTTCCGGGACTACACCATGTGTAATAGTGTTATACGTTTCTTTTCCTTTATGATTTGGTAGTGGTTTTTCATGTACGCTGCTTTCTTTTCCCAGCTCAATTTATCTGGTCGCTAGCTTTTCATAGTATATCCTCCACAGACTATAACAATCCATTGTGGAATGTCTGTGTATTAGTGATATACACAGAAATCTGGTCTTCTTTTCATCTCTTTCGTTACAACAAATCTAGGTCTCAGAGGTTTCACCACTTCGTGTTCAACCCATTATTCGTACAGACCCTTGAATGCCTTTTCACTGCATGTAATAGCCTATGGGACTGACTTTCTTGCATATTTGTCCCCGAGCTTTCCTCTGCTCTGTTAATTTAAAATTTCTCTTTTTCTTCTCCCTCTTGCCCCCTTGTGGTTTTAACTAATAATCTGCCAAAGTCATAATTGTCGTCCTCTTGCCCTTATATGACACTGTCTCATGGTTGGTGGGCAGTGTCATGATTCCTCTCAACTCTTGTGCAAAAGACGAGAAGGTCGCAAATGAATCATATGCCTTTGTAATGAGATGAGGCTTGAAGGCATCTAAAACACCATTGTTACATATGCTCACCAAATTCTTTTCTTCAATTGGTTTTGCACACTTCTGTGTTTGGGCCCTAAATCTTTCCAAATAATTTGACAGGTCCTTGTTCGGCTTCTGCAATGGTTACATGTTTTTGCACATAGAAGAATTTTTTTTTAAATTATAATTTGAGATCGTTCCAATCATGCATAGACTCTTCCTTTCTCCAAATTATAGTACTAATTGAAGGTACTATCCGTCAAAGTCTTGTTAAATTCCCTCAGATTGTGATTGTTCGCTTCATCATATTATAACCACGGAGACATCGACTCTACAAACCTGGTAATATATTCCCTGACATTTCCTTTCTCTCCGTTGTATTTTGAAAACTATGGGGGATATATGTTCAATATACCCTGTCGGATAAGGTTGTCTCCGAATATGTGTCGGGTAGGGTGGATTAAAGTCTAAATTTGAAAGTCGAGATGTCTGCTTGCGAAGTTAATTGATCACATTAATCATATCATCATTCGTCACGTAATGGCTCGTGGTATGGACTCTTTGGGGTGTTGTAATGTATTACTGCATAGGCGCTGTGTATGGTAAAGAAATTTGCTGGTGCATGTACACTTGTATCATGTAAAGTCTGTATTGGTTGTGCTTGTGGGTTGGTTCGTTGGACGTGGCTCGGAATCGTTGGTATTTACAGTTGTGAAAATAAGGGGAGAGTAGCCGAGATGATGTTTTTGCCTAAGGCTGGTTTGCTTCCAGTTTGGGTTGGGGCACGTCACCACTGTTCTGGGGTTCCAAGTTGATGATTGGAATCGTCTGATTCTCCCTTAATGGCGTTAAAGTCTGATTCTCTTTGTTGTTCTTGCCGTTGTTGTTGTCTTCCACTCTTGCTTGTTCTCCCTGCGAATTGCCTGGGAACATGACCTTGAAAGTGGGGATTTGCATCAACTGTTGGCAGAAATTCCTATTTCCTCTTGCTTCCTCTGCATCTCCAACATCATAGTTGAAACAACCTGGGTCAAATCCCGAGTCCAGAACAAATCTTGGGTCAAATCCCAAGTCTGAATCGAATCAAATCCATCCAAATAAGGTCTCAAACCACTGGCCCAATAGTATCTTCTTGGGTCATCTAGCCCACCACATGCTCCCAAAAGGTCATGACTTGAAGGTACTATTGGTATTAACTTATTTTCTTATATGCAGACAAATTATTTCCCTATCTTTCGATGTGGGACTGGGGTATTACAAACTCCCCCACTTAAATTTCTGACGTCTCCGTCAGAATCCGATCACACACACGGCCCAAAGATAGCTATTGTGGGATAATACCGGCTGACTTCGTGTCCCCACCTCCGGCAACCCGATCGGATAACCCGACCCGAGCTTTTGAGAGTCGGCTTTGATACCATATGAAACAACCCGGGTCAAATCCCGAGTCCGGAACAAATCTTGGGTCAAATCCCAAGTCCGAATCAAATCCATCCAAATAAGGCCTCAAACCACTGGCCCAATAGTATCTTCTTGGGTCATCTAGCCCACCACAAGCTCCCAAAAGGTCATGACTTGAAGGTACTATTGGTAGTAACTTATTTCCTTATATGCAGACAAATTATTTCCCTATCTTTCGATGTGGGACTAAGGTGTTACAATAGTCATCATCATTATTTGTTCTTCTCGTGCTTCCTTCAATGCTTTGAGCATCTCTAGTTGCACAATATTTATCTGCTCTTCACTTGCTTCCTCGCTTTGTTTTCCCATGCAACGTTTGTTTGTTATTGATTAACCATATGACGTTGAACTTCCTTCCAAAACGTCTTCAATAATAGGTTGATTGTGATCCAGATTTGCACATTGGAAAGCTTGATTCGCTTGCCTTGGAACTGAATCCGATGGAGTAATGCTAGTTGTCGGTGAAACTCTTTTCGTAGTTCTCCCACTTCGAGTTATGATCATACCATTCACAAATTCTACACCTCCCCAGGAGAGTCGCCAAAGAAACGTGAACGAAGAAAATGTACCTTGCTAGAGTTAAGGTTTCGTGTTGGCTAAGGAGGAGAGAAATCCACAAAGAGTACAGAATTGATTGATGAATTGAAGAGGGAAGAAGAAAAGGTGAGCGATTACTCCAATGACACGTGACAGAACTTTTAGGATCTAAGAACCTTATCCGTAGAAACTTCTTCAGTTCTTCGGGTTGAAAGAGAGTCTTAAAGTCCTTCAAAAGTCCTAAAAGTTTAAAAGTCCATTCTCAATGGAATGGAAGTGGTATATATAGAGTTTCCTGAAAAGTGGCCACGTGCCAGACACATGATCTCGGAGAAATTCCAGAAATACTAGTCCCGAGAGTAATGTCCAGATCGTCCTGTCCTTCTAACTACCAATCTAATCCCTAAATTAATTCTCAAAATGAGTCGTCTTCATGTGTTTTCTGTCTCGGGACACGTGGAAACTTATCTCAGATCTTGCTTATTTATTTTCTTCTTTTTTGTTTTATTATTTAATCCTAATATCAATCCTAATTTGTGTATTAAATTTAATTAAGTTGTGTGCCCCAATTTACAATTAACACCACAACCGTAAAAGTCTATCTCAAAGCTGAGGGAACCCTTAGGCTTTTCCCAATTGCTATAGATAACAAAACAAACCGTGAAAGTTGAGACAAAGCACAATTTAAAGAAAAAATGATATTAAATGACTCTCATTGAGGGACACCAAAAGAAGAGAGAAAAATAATGACTATCATTTTGGAACAAACACAAGTAGACCATTAATCGTCATATTCTTCATTCATCAAATCAAGATTAGTACAAATAGGTTACATTGCGGTTATTAGTGGGTGTATTTTAAAGTTGCACCCACAAGCTTATTCTAAAATACCCATTAATCAATTTAGTAGCAATACCACAATATAAATATTTAAATATAGTCGTTCATAATTAATTAAATTTTAAATTAATTATCAACGCCTTCTAGCTGCGGTTTCCCTCTGGCAATTGAAGAAGACAGCAGCAACAGGGGAGCCAAGCTCATTTTCTTCTGCAAACTTTCTAGTATTGAATCGATCCTTTGTAGGAGGTGCAGTCACTGTCTGCCTTCCTTTCTGCTTGAAAAGAAGAAACACAAACCTGTGGATTCCTATATTTGGCCTCGGTATCTCATAGCTCACCACCTCTCTTCCTGCAGCGGTTATAAGGTAGAACCCCCGGTCAATACACACACACAGTAGGGAAGGAATAATGTAGGTATGTGGCAGGATCCTAATTCCAGATAGTTTAAAATGAGTAGTCTATTTAGGTCGTCTATAGAAACAAATTGCATTTATATAACAAAGATTTGTAATTGTATAATCTTATATATCAAATGTCATTTGAAATGAAAGTATAATGCAACTCGTTTTTATTAACTGTCTAACATACTGAACGACCTGAAATCAGAAGCCCGACTGGTTGTGGCGAAGAGATTTCACTAATGACAGTTTTGTTCTTTGTCACAAGTATAATCAAAACTACATTTTGCCAATCAGTTATGAAAATAGCCAGATTCATATTTTTTTCAACATATATGTAGTTATTGTATGGCTAAAAGTGGAAAAGGAAGCATACCAAATGAAGAATTTGTTGTGCCTGGGATGTCTGTGACTATCCTGTACAAGAGAAGTCGAATCTAAGTTATAAATGTTAAGTTGTAGCTTGATAAATATGTATGTATAAACTTTTGTGCTAAAGCTTAGCTATTGAGTTTTTCCATTCCATCAGTGAAGCAAGATATATAGCACAAAAATAAAGAAATTATATGGAAAACAACTTATTGGAATTTTCCATACAGTTAAAAAAAATCAATTTGATGCATTGGTTATCTAATAATATTATACTAAGCATGCACACATAAATATATGTATGTATATATATAATAATATTTTGTGTTTGATCAAATTCTAGTTACAGATCCCTCTACTTAAAGTGTGCCGCGGTCAAATGGAAAAGAAAAATGAGTTTAGTGCATGGTAGAAGCGAAGGACCGATAGTGATGAGAACCTAAGTCAGAAAAAACTACAGTTTTGGTGTAATGCGATTTGGGTTTTGTGAGAGATCTACATACGATTTGTAAACTCCACATTCTAAATAGTGAAATTCTCCTAGGCCTCCTTAGTTTTTCACAGAAATTTTGTGTTATTGCATGCTATTTATTTTTATGATTTTGCCATAGTATGTCATAACAATATATATGTTGTTATCAAAATGATTAATAATTCATGTATGACACATGTCATGTAAAGCCCAAGGCTAGTAATTATAAATTATTTACCCTAATAGACAGTTGGGTATATTATTGATGTTAGTACTAATGTTTTTTTTTTCTTCCCAGATGTGGATTTTCTTATGAAGGATTTAATTAAGAATATACCAGTGCAGGTGCTCTTTCAGGTATGGATCACTAGGACCAGGAACATCTGGGTCTGTCATGATCTGCAAAAAACATATATAGAACTAGCTAGGATTCAAGTCATGAAATTAATAATGTGTGTGTGTGTATATGTATACACACACATATACTGATATACGGATGTATATGCAATATACCAGTGTGAAGAAGGACCTCATGTCACCACCATGGACCTCAACCTTAGGTTTAAAGGTGACTGAGGAAGGAAAGAGCTCATGGCCATTGTAGACCTGCTTGCTGGAGTTGTAAGTGACACTCATTTTGACACTGGGACTTATATAATCCACAACATCTCCGACCACTCGCCCTATTACCAGAGGATCTGTTGACATTCTTGCCATCTATCTATCTATCTATCTATCTATATATAATATAATGTAATATAAAAGAAATATATATACTAAATTAAAGGGAGAGAAAACTAATGTTCTCTTTTGATATTTTGTTGGGATGATTTGAAATACAGAAATTAAGCCCATATTTATAGTGCTAAAAGAACCAGTACCCCAAATCACCAAACAACTTCAAAACTCAACAGGGGAAATCAAGAGGTAGGTAGTGCTATCTTTCTCTCTCCTCTGTCATCTCTCAGACTCTCACTTTGTGGGGGTACATTAATTCTTTTTAGCTTAGTAGCTAGAGAATATAATAAAACTAGAATCCTTCTACCGTGACAGGAAATTCCGATCGGAGTGGCGAACGGCCGGAAATTTATTTATTTATTTAGTTTTTGATTCTCAAATAATTAATGTGATTTATTAGAATTGAATTTTTATAAAATACAGTGATTTAGATATCATTTTAATATATGTAAAAAATAGAGTTGCACAGACTGTACAACTCTATTTTTTACATGTATCCAAATGATACCTAAATCACTGTATTTTATAAAAATTTCAGTTCCAATAAATCACATTAATTATTTGATAGTCAAAAGCAAAAAAATAAAAAATAAAAAAATTCCTGCCGGTCGCTATAGACGTATTGATAAAATTAAGGTCGGATGTTCTAGTAAAATACAAAGAGTCCTAGAGCGACATTCTTACAGTGATATTCTAGTGACTTTTTTTTTTGGTTTTTTTGTTAGTAACTCTAAAAAAATGTATAGTATTTATTTTAGTTAAAAATTTTCTATAAAATAATGTTTTAAAGATAATTTAGATACATACAAAAAATACATACAAAAAACAACGCTTATATATATTTTGGGAGTTACTAAAAAAAACCAAAAAAAAAGTCACTAGAAATGGGCATTCAAGGGGTAATGTTGGACCCAATTGTTGCAATGCAAATGGGCATTCAAGGACAGGTATCAGGTATGTCATATGTGAGTGCATCTGATCCTGTCGCACCTTATGGTATTTAGTCTGATATTAACTACAACACCCACAATCCCACATACATTACATATAGATAAAAGAAGAAATATATTACAAACAGAAAATACTAAAAAAAGAAAGAAAGAAGTATCTCTCACTATAAAGATCGGAAACTGAAAATCCCCTAGAGGCACTCAAATATTAATTATAATCTATTCAACTCAATTTTAGTCATTGAAAAGTTTATATAAGAAAAACTTATGGCAAAAAAAAATATCATTCTCATCGTATATTTGACAAATTATTTAGTGGAATATTATTTCCACATAAATTTTTAATATTTTCACATGGTCTCTTCTCACATATGGATGTGACCCACTTTCTTATCATGTGAAAAAGAATTATATAAAAATATCAAAAACACATATAAAAATATCAATTTCTATTATTTAATTTATTGGAAGAACCTTGAGAACAATATGTTTTACAAAAGGTGGGACTCTATATAGTTATCAAAAAAGGATAACATTAAATTTCTTTTATATAGGAATCTTCTTGGATTCCTTTCCTTGTTTAATTTGAATCATTAAAATTACGTACCTGATATTTTTTTTATCGTAATAAATCTTTTTGTCTGAACAAAATATAATAAAATTTAATTTTAAAAATACAGAAATATATAAGTATAAAAATATACTCCCTCTGTCCCAAATTAACTGCTCAATTTTGACCTTTTTAAGTCAAATTGACTTTTTTTAGAATTAATAATTAAGCATATATAAATATATTTCTAATATTATAAAAATTGGAATTAGTAATAAATTGTATATACTTTCTTTTGGTTATAATCTCTTCACCTATATTTTAACAAAAATAGTAAAAAGATTATTTTTAAAAATGGTCGATTTGACTTTAAAAAGTCAAAACTGAGCAATTAATTTGGGACGGAGGGAGTAGTATTTATTTCATAAAACTTAAAAAAGATTAAAATGAATATGGAAAAAGAAAAGATATGTCTATGAAATGTGAGAACATGGTGAAAAGATTCATGCCTTGGACTGGAACACTAGTAGATGCCAGAGCTGGCAGAAAGAAAGAAGGAATAGAAACCATTATCATCGTTATTAATTCGGTAAAAAGAAAGTCAATTGTTGGAAAGAGAATTCTGAAGTAGAAGATGTTGTCTTGGAGTTCCATTCCATCATTCCATGCATAGCAACCTATTGTCTCTTATTACCAAATCAAGAAGAGAACTGAATATAAATCTTTATTTGCATGAAAAGACCTCTCATCTCTCGCACACCACTAACTAATTTATTTCATATTTTTAAATTGTTGCATTAATTAATTAATTAATTCTAAAGTGGAGTTCCTTTAATTTATACCCTCAACTCTTTTTTTTGTAAAGAAGTATATAGAGTAATTAACATTGTGTGATTGCCCCATATAGTAATAGTAGTAGTATGGTCATTTAGGAACGATTGATCTGGTAAGGTTCTAACAACACCCATTTCTCCTTTTTTTACCCTAAAAGCAAAAGTTTAGGAACACTTCCATTTCTCTTTTTAATAGAAAATAATGACCAATAATATATTAATTATTATATTAATATCACATCAATCTCTTCCTTTTCAAAAGTATAGTGGGGCTAATTGTTTGTTTGATTAGAGGGCACCAGTGTATTTAGGTAATTGGTGCACAATTTAAAATCTTATTTCTCTAAAAATAATTTATTTCAAACATTTCGTCTAAAAAAATAATATGATGCGTTTGAATGTCTAAACAACTCAAATGCTAATACTGCAAATGAAAACCAAACAAATCCTAAAATATGCAAGTAAGAGAGGGAGAGGCCAGTTGCATGTCAAATCATCTGTTCATACCTTTTCTACCCATAAGCTAAAGGTATGGTGCAAAACAAAACAAACTTACTCACTTCGGTGCAGTTTAGAGTCAAAGATTGTCCCAAGTAGAGATGCACAAAATGCTGAGTCCTGCGGCCTGGTCTTGATCTGGCCTGGGCTCGGCCTGGTCAAAGTCTGGCCTGATTAAGACCTAGCCCGGTTAGATCTGACCTGGAAGATTTGAAAAGGCCGCTTTTTTTAGACAAAAATATGGTCTGGCCTAGCCTGCAAAAAGGTCTGGCCTGGCCTGGCCTTGGGCCTGACCTGGCATGAGGCCTAGCCTGACCTGAGACCTTACATGATTTTTTATCCAATTTTTAAATTTTAAATTTATAATTATTCATCAATAAAGTGTAAAATTTTACTTATTCATTGTTGTAATTTATATATTATAGTACATTAGTTTTAATTAATACATCAATAAAATTTAAAATTTTAATTATTCATTCTTGATTTCTTGTTGATACATTTAATTAATATACATCTGCAATGAATATAACTAGTTAGTATATTTAATATTAATAATAAGTTAGTTACATAGTTGGTTAAATATTAATACGAAGTGCATAATACAATTAGACATATATTTAAGAAATCAATTTGTTTTATATTTCAGTTACATCTAAATTATATTTTTTTTTGTAATTTAGGATGAATATATTTATTTTTGTTCTAATCATTCAACTTATATTGGTGTGTAGTAGAATGTTAAAATAAAATAAATCTCAAAAATCTTGCATCATTTTTATAAAATTTATTAATTTATATTTTATTATTTATATTTTTAATATTTAATATGTAACATTAAAAAAAGGGACCAGACCAGCCAAGACCTTAGGCCTGGCCTAGCCTGGCCTTGGGCCTTGGGCTTGGCCTAGCCTTGGGTCTGGGCCTGACCTTAGGTCTGGCCTGGCCTGGTCTAGCCTGCAGGCCTAGCCAGGCCACAACCCAGCGACCAAAGCTTGGCCTGGCCTGGAGGCCAAAAGTCAACAGCATGGCCTGGCCTGGTCAAAGCCATAGGCCTAGCAGGCCCAGGCCAGGCCAGACCAGGACGGCCTGTTGTGCATCCCTAGTCCCAAGTCCCAACTCTCAAGATGAAAGAAAGAATTCAATAAGCAAAATTTGAAAGGCCATAAAGCTGCCACGTGACGCCATCAAAATATGTATACATCATCTATCTTGAATCGTCAAATACATGGTACATAAATTAAATACAAACTTAATTATACAACTGTCGGGTAATATACGATAAAACATAGCTGAGAGTTTAAACAAGAATATTGCTTTCTAGATAATATCCACACTCAATGAAGTTCTCATTATTGTCACACTATTTAACAGAATAGTGAGGACTACTAATGCTATCATCTGGACCGTCACTCCGTTCTCCGACTAATCCCTGCTATATTCTCATTTCCTGAAAAGAACAATGAAAGTAAATGGTGAGCTCAACTAGCCCAGTAAAAAATATTATGACTAAGATAATGCAGAATAAATTATTCTTAGCCTTCAACAATATAACAACTGATAGAATACAATATACAACAAATTTTAGATTAACAACTGTAGCGGAATAAGCAATCCATCAGAAGAGTCAAGTAGAGAATAAAATCTAATATCTTTTATGATTTAAAAATTAATTTTTCATCAACTTTATCGCAAAGACTCAGCTTAATAAATAAAATCGAATCATCCATGTACCACGACCAAGAGTATTCATGTAATAATCAATTATCATGATTATACCGAATAATCCTTGGTCATAATCATACCAATAACTGTCCATCAATGAACTACAGGCAATGAAGACTTTTACCACATTATTCGTTACATTACGGTCATGATTATACCGAATAATCCCTGGTCATAATAATACCAAGTCCATCTATGCACGTAAGCCAAAGATGATTTTCATCACAATATAAGCATGAGGATGTTAACCATGACATAACAATTCAACAAAACAAGTTCAAGGATAAATTTTAAAGATTTATAATTTAATTTATTCAGAATTCAATAACGTTCAAATTGTCAACATGATACTTCTTTGTGGAGTAAAATTCAGGAATAATATTCATGTATCAAAAATAATTTGGACAGAAAAGAAATATATATTTTCGGGTAAATAGTACCCTGTGAATAGTACTTCGGGAAAAGTATCTCGTGAATAGTACTCTGACATGAAAAATACCCCAAATATCCGATTGAATAATATTTGGGTGAATAATAACCCGTGAATAGTAACCTGTGAATAGTACTGCGGCATGAAAAGTGCCCCGAATACCCGAGTGAATAATATTTAAGTGAATAGTAACTGGGTGAATAGTAACTCATGAATACACTACAAAAAAATGGGGCTTCAGCAACAACCGATTTTCGTTGCTAAAGGTGCCAAATTTCGTTGCTAAAAGGTTTTCGTAACGACTTTACTGTCGTTGCGTCTTTCGTTGCGCAATGAGCGTTGCTAATTGTTCCGCAACGAACGTATTTTTTTCGTTGCCAAAAGTAAAACATTTTGTAACAAAATTTGGATTTCGTACAGAGACATCGATCTTTTAGCAACAAAATGAATCGTTGCAGAATAATTAAAATGTCGTTGCTAAAAACCTCATTTCGTTGCAAAAGTCTGCTAATTGGCAACGAAATGAACTCTTTTTTTTGCAACGACCATGCATTTTCGTTGCAATTGACACTATTTTGCAACGATATTTTTCGTTACAGTAAATTATGAAAATTGTTGCCTAAGCTTGCTTTCGTTGCGAAATATAAACTTTTTAGCAACGATTTTCGTTGCTGATTATATTATTTGACAACGACATTATGTTGAATCAGCAACAAAAATATTTGTTGTTGGTTATTTTTCAATAACAACAAAAATTGTCGATTAACAACGACATTATATGTTGCCGTTTCTTTATATGTGCAACGAAAGTTGATATGATTTACAACGATAAAAAATGTTACCTTTTATTTTAGTATTAGCAACAATATCCTCTTCGTTGTTATTAGGTTAATTTTTCGTTGCCAAGTATAAAGTTTTTAATGCCATTAGCAACGAAAATTTGTTGCTAAATGTATAAAAAAATTGTTGCTATATTAAAACTTATTCAATGGTTTGGTAACAAATTATATTGTTTCCAAATCAAAAATTGACATTCTTTTTGTGTACCTAGCTGGCTCAATGTCCCCATAGTAAATAATGACAAAATACAAAAAATTAAAATATTATTAACTTAATAAAATCATCCACTACATAATCATTCATTATCTTTACAATTAACCATCTAAAGCTACCACAGTTCTTCAATCAAAGTATATATCTACATATATAGAGAAAGTACACTTCATAATTTCGTCCCTTGTTTTCCTTAAACGTAGCACGAAAATTTGATACACAGTATTGTAAGGCATGTTGTAAAAACAGTCTTCCTACACATATTTAAAAATAATAGCAAGTTAGGAAAATGAAGCAAATAGATCACCAGAGACACTTAATGCCAAAATCAATACACAAAGACAATAGAGTTGCTACGTGGTACTAATGTACACCGTATTGCTGAAAGCCTAACACAATTTGTAATGAATGACAAATTTCGTTGCTAAACATATACTTTTAGCAACGACTTATAAAGTCGTTGCCCGAAAAATCATTGCTAAATGCCCATTTTTTTGTAGTGATAGTATTCCGTCATGAAAAGATCAATAATTATCAACAAAGCTCAGAATAATATTTTTATAAAAAGATACTAGATGAAGCGCAAATATCAATGATATTCTACTAATTTCATGGAGTATGGAAGCCAAAACTTCAACAAAATGAGTAAAGAATTCAAAATCTGAAACGAAATAATATTACTTAAATACTACAGAGTATAGAAGAAAATATTATTTCAAGCGAATATTAAACAAAAATAACATCACTTGAACGAAAATAATATTCCAACGAATATTTAACGAAGATAATATTCCTACGGATATTGAACGAAGAATGAAATAATATTCATACGAATACGAAAAATAATATCTCTTCAGAATATGAAATAAATAATACCCCTTACCTCAGAAGAAGACTGGATACTGGAGTAGTGAAGTAGCAAACTTCACATCTTCTTTCTCTCTATAGCTTCTATCTCTATAATTGCTCTTGTGATACTTAGTGAATTGGTGAGAATGAAAAAAGAATGAGCTACTATTTATAGAAAAATATAATTTCAATAATTACACATTTTGGGGCTCGAAATATTACAGTATAATACCTTCCTCTTTTTCTTCATTTTTAATTTAGTCCTGTAAGTATTATCAAACTTGCACCACCACCCCTAATAGTATATCATGTGAATCAATAGTACAATCATGTGACTCAATAGTACAATCATGTGACTCAATAGTACAATCATGTGAAAAAAAATAATTACATTATAATACCTTCATCTATACCTCTATTTTTAATTTAGTTTTGCAAGTATTATCAATCTTGCACTACCTCCCCTAATAGTACATGCATGTGAATCAATAGTACCCACATGTGAACAAATAGTTATATAAGTATGTGAATCAATAGCAATTCATTGCTCATTTATTCGATTAATTACCCGATTGGTCAATATAACCTCCAGACATCCATTATTATCGAAATTAATGTTAATTTCCACTAACACTAATAATTCCAACACAATAGAACTATCAATTTCATCTTTAATCAATATGAACTTATTCATCATTAATATTATAACTCATAATATTTAACAACCAGATTATTCCCAGGAAATAGGGGGTTTTCCGATAAAGATTTCTCCATATTGACGCGCAATTAGGTGACCAAACCTCTCATTGACAGAACTTTCTAGACATTGTCAATATTGTAAATAATAATATGAATATCTTCGTCGTCTCAATTATTGATTTAATCATATAGAAAATTATGTAGATGATACTATGCCAATAATTGAATTAATAATATGAGAGATATGATGTAGCAATTACTGTAACAATAATTGAGTATAACTGAGTGACTTCTCACATAAGCATCAATAATCAATACCGTGTGCTACTATGCAAACACGCGTATTATTGTACTTTTACTACCGGGTAGTTAAACAATTTAACGGTAAAACTTTCGCCGTTATTATATAAAAAGATATTTCTGTCGTTTTCCAACTACGACAGTACCTCCGTTGTGGGGTCCACCAATGATTGTGTCGGTAAGACCCCAACTTTTTGAATAAAGATAAATTTTCTATAAATATCATTTTTGAATATTATGAAATAAATTTAATATAATATTATAGTTGTGGGTAATATTTAATTTATAAATTTTGCAAAGTACGCAAGTTGTTATATAATATTCGATTGGTTAGGGAATATTTGTTTTAAAAGAGAATATTCGTACAACGACACAATCATTGGTGGACCCCACAATGGAATTATTGTCGGATTGAGAAAACGACAAAAATACTTTATGAAAATAACGGCGGAAGTTTTACCGTTAACTGTTGAAACACCCGTGTTAGAAGTACAGTAATACGCGTAGTTGCACAGTAGTACACAGTTTTGATTATTGATGCTTACGTGAGAAGTCACTCAGTTTTGTTTAATTATTGCTATAGTATTTGATGTAAATTTTACTTATTATTTGGACCCCCCACTTTCCCATTTTAAAAGAAATTGTCGGTAGAAGTTATCTCAGTTTTCGTTTTATATATATATATATATATAGGGGCCGGATCAGGTCCGGACGTCCGGATTTTAACAAAATGTTAAAATCCGGACCATTTTTTTTTTTTGCTTTTTTTTTTGAAACAACTAAAAAAAAATTATGGAACTGAAATTTTTCCATAATACAGTGTTTTGGGCGTGATTTGGATGCCTATACCAAAATATTTCTGTACAGTCTGGGCAGACTGTACATACATTGGTTGGTATAGGTATTAAAATCACGCCCAAAACACTGTATTATGAAAAAATTTCAGTTCCATAATTTTTTTTTTTTAGTTGTTTCAAAAAAAAAAAAGCAAAAAAAAATAAAAATGGTCCGCATTTTAGATCCTGTCCGGACTCCCGGACAGGATCCATTCTGTATATATATATATATATATATAAGTATTATATATATATAATTGTTAGTGGAATGTGGGTGGGGGGGATGAATTTAGGATGGACGGGAGGAGTATTATTATGTATATTATATATATATATATATATATATATATATGTTAGTTTGAAAAAATGGACAGAGCACATGTTATATATATATATTATATTTTATTTAAAAGATTTTGCTTTAGTTATGGACCGTCCGATTAAAAGAAAATCAATCTGGACCGTTCATGAATTTGTTACTATGCAGTCCATTCTTCTATAAATAGAAGCTCATTCCTTCATTATTTCTTACGAATTCACTGAAACTCTAGAGAGAGAAATTATAGAGAAGCTATAGAAAAGTATTCTGCTCCTTCCCTACTCTTATATTTAGTTTATTTTACGGTAAGTGTTATTATTTCTTTTATTCATGAAGAGAACTTCTGTTATTCTATTCTTTATTATTCTGCTAGAATAACCAGTATACGCGGACTACCCTATACTTGGTGACATTCTTCTATTATTTCATCTTTATTATTATTCTGTTGGAATATCATGTATGTGCGTTTTACGCCGGGCCTGGTTCCGTCTTTATTATTACTCTGTTGGAATATCCTGTCTGTGCGTTTTACACTGGACCTGGTTCCGTCTTTATTATTATTCTGTTGGAATATCCTGTCTGTGCATTTTACGCTGGACCTGGTTCCGTCTGTATTATTCTGTTGGAACATCCTGTCGGTGTGAATTTCACCTGACTTGGTTCCGTTACTTATTATTCTGTTGGAATAACCTGTCTATGCGAAGTACCGCATGCATGGTGATTTCTTTTGTTATTCCATTCGTTATTATACTCAGTTGATTAAAGTTTTGACTTCTATACTCCATTAAATTAGTGGAATATCCTTGATATTTGAGCTTCATCTAGTATCTTTTTATAGAAATATTCTTCTGAGCATTCTTGAATTTTACTCTACAAAGTAGTATCGTGTTGACAATTTGGACGTTATTGGTTCATGGATAAATTAATTCTTGAACTTGTTTTATTAAATTTTTATATCATTGTCATCATCCTCATGTTTATATTATGTTGAAAGTCATCTGTGGTTCGTGGTGCATAGATGGATTTGGTATGATTATAACCAGGGATTATTTGGTGTAATCATTATCGTAATGTTATAAATGATGTGGAAAAAGTTCTCATTGGCCATTGATGGATAGATGTTGGCATGATCATGACCATTAATGAATACACAAATATTCTTGGGCAGTAGTGCATGGACAATTGTGGTCGTGATACTAAAGAATATCCTTGGTCGTAGTGCAGGGGTGATTCGATGATGTGGATTATTTATTAAGCTGAGTCCCAGCGATAAAAGTGATGAAAAACCTTTTAAATCATAAAAAATAGTAGATTTTATTCTCTATTTGACTCTTTTAATGGATTGCTTGTTCCGCTGCAGTTAAACTTGATGTTGTTATATTTTATCAGTTTAACACTGTTGAAGACTAACGATAAATTATTCTGCAATATCTTAGTCATAATATTTCTTACTGGGCTAGTTGAGCTCACCCTTTCTTTCACTATTCTCTTCAGGAAATGAGAATGTAGCTGGGATTAGTCGGGGAACGGAGTGATGGTCCTAGATGGTGCTTTAGTAGTCCTCACTATTCTGTGAAATAGTGTGATAATAATTATAATGAGAACTCCTTTTGAGTTTGTATAATCTCTAGTAGACAATAATTGTATTCAAACTCACAGTTATGTTTTGTCGTATTATACACGACAATTGTATTAGTAAATTGTATTTGAATTCTGTACCATGTATCTGGCAACCCAAGATGGGTGATGTATACCTAATTTTGGGGGCGTCACAGTGTCGTCGTACGAATATTCCCTGTAAAAACGAATATTTCCCGACACAACGAATATTTTATATCAACTTGCTTACTTTGCAAAATTTTTAAACGTCACCCTTAACTTTAACCTTTATCAATTTAACCATATACTAAATAACATAATAATTATAAGAAAATTGAATATCTTCATTTAATAAAATTCGGGGTCTTACATGTCTGGTGTAAACGAATCGAATCTCAATCAACACCTCCATGCTCAGATTTGGTTCAACTTGAAAATTTTGAGCTCGAGTTCGACTCAGATTTGACAAGGAATTTATATTTTTGCGCCAGATTCGACTCGGATCATTACTCGGATCTACTCGGCTCGTAAGTACTCAACTCGTTTACAAAGTGAGTTACTCATGAGCTTCAAATCGAGTTTCGAATATGAACCATTTTATTTAAAATTGAACCACTACATACTAAATTGGTTACTTAACTAATATTTATATATAATTTTTTTTAGTTTTATTTATGTGTTGAAATGATAGAGAATGTAATATAAATTGACATTCAATTAATTGATTTATTCAAGTATAAGTTTACACAATTTCATACTACACTTTATAAATTATAAAATTGATACAAATATCACATATTTAGTTTATTAGCATGGATCAGACCAATATTTGAATATGATCAATCGAGCAAGTATCGAGTATGGTTCGAGAAAAAATGAAATACTTGAACCCTAATATGAGCGAACACTGGTATGCTCGAATTCGACTCGTGTATCATTAAACAGAAAACGATTATGGATCAGACTCGACTCGGATTAACTTTGAATTCGAGCTTTGAATCATATTTTTGAGCCGATCTCGAGTCGAGTACCGAACTACTTGACTCGGCTTACACCCCTAGCTGCCAAGAAGAAAATCAAATTAGAAGATATATAGGGTTAATTGATTTTTTAATCGCTGTACTAGAATCCGATTTTTAATATGATTATCGATAAAAAAATTGTAACAAACGCACTACTATACTCGAAAACAATTACAAAAATAGTCATTAATCGAACTTTCCGTTTAAAAAAATTAATAGATGCTTAGGTGGCTAATATCTATGATGATTTGGACATAAGGGTCCACTTTTTTATAATAAAAAATAATTAGAATTATTCCGGCAAGCACCATGAAATCCAGCAAGGCACCATAAAATTATTCCGACTGGCACCATTCAAAATAATAATAATAGTAATATTAATAATAATTTTTTAATTATAACAAATTTTAAATTATAATAAGGCTTAAATATAATTTACTACCTTAAAATATTGACCATATTCCACTTTAGTGATCCACCTTTCAATTTTGTCAATTAGATGATTCAACTATTCATTTTTTTTTCAATTTCATCCAATTGAGACTGCCACATCAGAAATATCTATGTAATTTTTTTTATCGGAATGAGTTTGTAAAAAAAAATCGATAAAATCGATCCTTAATACAGTGACAAAAAAATCAATTATCCACAAATGTTATCACTATTTGTTTAGTGAAATGCCACTTATACAAGACATGGCACTTGTTTGGTGAATCAAATCCATCACAATTGGGTAATCTAGCTAAGATAATCAAATGAAATAAACAATATATTGTGGTAAAAAAAACGCATTTATTATTTATTTTAAGCTCACAAAAAACGTAAAATAGTAATGGTTGCTCACATTTAGTGAATGCAAAGGACTAATGATTTTCAAATGCAACCACCTGCATCAGCATGCAAAGCAAACAAATAAAAATGCGAAAAGAAAAAGATTCAAACGGAATGAATATACAATGAACTAAAGCTAATAAATATATATCGGTTTTGCTGCTAAAACAATGTGAAAAAGTAAAACCCTAATTTTACTCCCCAACCCAAATCAGAGGAATGATTGTATTCTCTCTCTACACTAACACAAAATCATCAACATTTGTAAACATAAATCAAACAAGTCATTAGGACTATTTAATTACTAACATTAATAATGTTGATATCATAATTGATGAGAATATTGTGGCCGTAATGTCCCTGATAGAAGATTATTTGATAAAACTATTTTTCTTTAGTTTCATTTAATAGAAGTTTATTTTATTTTGGAATAAAAGGAAAATAGTGAGACTATTCAAATTCTATTTAACTATTAATTATTACTAATATGTAACTTACATAATTAGTACTAATAAGTACAGTTAAATATATAATTAAATAGTTATAATGCAACTTATATATATATATATATATATATATATATATATATATATATATATATATATATATAGAGTCCGGATCAGGTCCGGACTCCCGGATTTTAACAAAATCCGGACCTTTTTTTTTTTTTTGCTTTTTTTTTTTGAAACAACTAAAAAAAAAAAATTTATGGAATTAGAATTTTTACATTATACAGTGTTTTGGGCGTGATTTGGATGCCTATAACAAAATATGTCTGTACAGTCTGGGCAGACTGTACATACATTGGTTGGTGTAGATATTAAAAACACACCCAAAACACTGTATTATGGAAAAATTTCAATTTCATAAATTTTTTTTTTAGTTGTTTCAAAAAAAAAAGCAAACAAAAAAAAAAATTGGTCCGCATTTTTGGACCTGTCCGGACTCCCGGACAGGATCCATTTTGTATATATATATATATATATATATATATATATATATATATATATATATGTATGTTTGTGTATATATAGAGATATGTATACATAAAAGATATGTATATGATATATAGAGAAGTTACATGGAAGATTTATACAAGTGAACTTTTCTTCTATCTTCTCCATTTTTCTTACAAACAAATAACTACTACAAAGTAGTGTTCATTTAGAATTTTCTGTGAATTGCTATCACGGATTATTCACCAAGGCTTGGCATATATCCTGAAGGTATATCGTCTGCAACCCATAGCAAATCAATCGTGGTGGGGGCGATAAAGACCTTAAGGACAGGGATCACCCGTGTCACGTCTTCTACAACAATCTGGACTTTACGAAGCTACAATTCTAACAATCTTAAGGTCTTTATTGTATTTGTTAGTCATGATTTTGGTGAGATGGAAGACAACACGGTTTTCAAAGATAAGTGCCATTTTTCTTGTATCTATTTTATTAATGGAATTTTTATGATAATTAGTAATATATTGAGATATTAAACTAATTATTTTTATTGATAATTCATGTTAGAAGATGGATTGTGGAGAAAAATGAAAGTTAAAAAGATTACTATTTACATGTTTGTAAATTGATGCGGAGAAGATGAAGAGTGATCATCATGGAAAAACACCAAATGTTGATGCTTAGAAATCTTTCTGAAGAGATTATGTCGTTCTTCGGATTTAATTTCAAAAGATGTGTTTTTTTAACATTAGCCTTTATTTTTATAAATGATAATTGTGTATCATTTTGTATGTGTATATACTTGAAAGTATATGTTTTATGTATTATATCATGTGTAGATGATATTGTATGTTTGAGTATTATTTTACTTACATTTTGTTGTAATAAATTAATTAATTAGTTTTGTGAGATAAGAAAAGTAATTAAATTTTTGTTCATGATGGAATAAATTTAATTTTATGCATATATATATTTTGGTTGTAATATTTTATGAGTAGATAAAATATTATGATGTGTGTGTATATATATGTATGAGATTTGAGATAATTATTTTCTTATACACTAATTGAGATTAATTTATTAAGAGAAAGTTGTAGTAAAATTTGAGAAGTTTACTTGTCTCTATGTATAACAAATTAGTTGTAAATTAATTTATTTTGAGAATAAAGTAAATTTATGTTCTTCTTGAACAAAATTATGCATATTAATTTGAGGTAATATTTAGTATGTAATATTACTTGGTATTTGTATGCATGAATTTTGAAATAGATTACTTTGTTTGTGGATAATAAATTAATTATAAACTAATAGTTAGAAGAGATATTGTAGAAGTAGATTTGGTTGAAATAAATCTAGTATATAATATGATTTTGATGTTGAGAAAACATTTTGCAATAATATTCGTAGTATTTTTGGGATAATCATAATTGGTATATATTTATTTTTATGTGTACTTCTTGTCCAAGAAGTAGTAAATTTTAATGTGATTATATGAATTTTGTATATTCTAATTGAGATAAACATTTTATTTTTTAAATTTTTATAAATATAGTGAAGTTCAAGTATTTCATATTATTATGAAGATTGTCTTGAATTCTATATTGTAATTGTCAAAAGATATATTGTTTATGATATCTTCTATCCAAGTTGGGACAAGAAAATACTTGAGGATATACTAATTCATGTGTGTAAATTTTATTTGCTTTCTACATAAATTAATTTTGTGTGATAAATTAATTTCTTAGAAAGTAAATATAAATTTTTATATTTTATATGCAAATAAATTTGTGCAATATGACCAGTTGTGCTATAATTTATATATAATAAAATTTTATACTTTTTACATAGAGTCAAGTGTTACGTGTTGGTATACTTGAAAAATATACATGTATAATTTATTAAGTGCTTATATTAAATAATGTTTTAGATTTGAGATTTTATGTAATTCAAAAAAATAAGAACTTGTTTTCTTATGTGGGGGTATTCTAAAAGATTCTTATGTTGAAACAATCTTTATTTGAATAACTAATACATAAAATGTGCAAGAACTTATTTTATGTTTTGAGAAGTGTTCCTTAATATTCTTATGTGGAAGTAATATTTATAGGAACATTGTTACATAAAATGTTAATTAATCTAAAATTTATTTTAAGTAGTGAGCATAATATTGTGAAATGAAATTATTCAATGAGATTTCAATTATTTAAAAGTGTGGGGGTGATTCTTTAAGATTTTTATTTATAGACTAAATTTGGCCTTTGAACTATTTGGAGCATAATTTTATTTTTGTAAGAAATAGTAAGGCTTATGGATTTCATGTTACGAAATTCAATTTGATTGTGTAGTCTTATGAAATGAAAGTCTTTGAAACACAAAGTTTTGAATAATATTGAAATGTGAGCTTATTTTACTTAATTAATTCTCTAAGTCCTATAAAGTTATAAGTTGAACCTATAGCTAGAAAGAACAATATTGATTTGGTGAAGGAAATCAATATAATAATTTGGTAAATATTGATTTTATTAGCCTAAATATGATCCAAAATATTTATAGTGATTTAGTTCAATAGTGAGTTTGAAACTAAGTTATAAATATTCAAGTGGATATATATTAGGTGATAATATGTGCATATTAACTTTGAGATTCTATCAGATATAGAATTATTTATATGTTTACACTAACAATATAATTGTATAAACTATAATGTGATAGTTTTTGTGTATATTAATGATATGTTGATCATTTTACATAGTATTGTTAACGTAAACGAGTTTAAGAAATATCTATTTTTGTCTTTATGTTGAAAGACTTGTAAAATAGATGTTGTCTTATTATCATGTGAAAATATAGTGAGGATTCCAACTAGACCAATTAAATTGTATTGATCGAGAGGCTATACTAAACTGAGTTTGATATACCTTGAGATTGAAGAATTTAATAATTCTTTAATAGTAGTGGCACACTAAAAGTTAATTCTGATATAGCTATTGTAAAGTTGAAAAACACATACGCTAGTGGGAGCCTTGTGTTTGATATGCAATGCACGAGATCAGATATTACATACAGTCTTAAACTTAGTATACTAATGATTTATATTGGTTTTTGTTAGATCTCTCATTGTTTTAATGGATCACATAAGTGTTTTATTATTTTATGAGGGAAGTTTAATGGATTAGGTTATTTGTTAAAACATTGATTGTAGCCTAGTCTAAAGCCTCTTATTTCACAATATTGTGTAAGTGAAATTTTTCATGTAGTACAAATTATTAATCTTGGATTCATAACTGGTTGTGATCTTGAATGAGTATGAAAATATTCACAAGTAGGTGAATATATAATTATATTTTTACAAGTAGGTGGATATATTATTACCCTTGGTGAGGGAATAATTTACTTGGAGTAGCAAGTAATATTATTGCTTTATATGATGGAGAAAGCAAATGGAATCGAAATTTGTTGTTAAAACACCAAATTGTGGCCACTTCCATTGCTTAGTTCATTATGATGTGATAATGGAATTATTTTGTATAGAGCATATGAGATTACCTTTAATGGTAAGTCATGACATGTTGGTCATAGACATAATTTTTGTTAGATAATTAATACAAGAAGTAGACCTGGCAAACGGGCGGGCGGACTCGGGCCTGGCCGGGACGAGTGCGGGCGGGCCAAAAACGGGCCGGGCTAAAAACGGCCCGGGTTTTGGCGGGTTGAGAAAGTGAGGCCCGTGGCCTGGGTTGGGCGGGTCGGGCCTGCCCGCGGGCTTTTTTTTTTTGTTGCAAAATCTTGATACACCAAAAATAGTAATAATAATAAATATTAATAATAATTTTAATTACTTAAATTAACTACATATCTCAATCAATTAAAATTTTAATAGTATTATAATTTTAGATATTATTCTAAAGGCATGATTTGGGATAATAATTGATTTACTTTCCAAATAAGTAGGGGGAATGCATAATTAAGGGATAATGATTGATTTACTTTCCAAATAAGTAGGGGGAATGCATAATTAAGGAATAATGATTGATTTACTTTCCAAATGTACTACAATAAGTATGGAATTACATAATTAAGGGATAAAATTATCTATATTATTGTGTATAGATTTTGGACTTGCAATCTAAAAAATTAGTGGTTGATTCGGATTATATATTGCTAGTAATTCAAAGTATATAATCAAATTTGATTCTTTAAAATTAATATAATTTATTTAACTTTTAAAAATAATAAATACTGTAATTAATACTAATATATAGATAATTTTAAATTTTTATAATTATATTATCTAACTTAAACTAATAATTGTTAGTTTAATAGTTTTATACTTTGAAATTATTAACTATATATCTCAATCAATTAAAATTTTAATAGTATTATAAATTAGTATTATTAATTAATTACCTTCATTAACTACATAGCTTAATTATAATTTTTAAATATAGTTAAAATTTATTGAAGATTGCATTAAAAACAAATAGTTGTTGTAACTTAGTTGGTTTGAACTCTTATTTATTTACTTACAAGTCTTGTGTTCAAGCCTTACAAGTAGCAAAATTTTATTTTTAAAAAAAAAACTCACGGGCCACGGGCCGGGCCGGGCCGCCACGGGCCGGGCCAAAAACGCCCAAGTTTTCATGGGCTAAAAAAGTTAAGCCCAAAGCCCAATTTTTACGGGCCAGTCCGGCCCGCGGGCCTGGGCCAATTTTGCCAGGTCTAGCAAGAAGGTATTATAATATATATCTACAAGAAAGTCAAGTGACGACTTGATTTATCTTTTTACTAAGACTTTGACGAGATCTTAGTAAGTTTAACTACTTGTGATATGAAACTTAAACCACTTTGAGTCAGAGGTGATGGGAACCCAACCTATTCCTAGGTTACCCATAGTTTATAGGTTCAATGGGAAAAAAACAAGTCACAGTTGCTGACTGTGTTACTATCGATGTGGTTCCATATGTAGTTTAAGATAGTAACGTCTGTTGCACGACCGTGGCTGAGTTATATTCTTAACAAAGTTGTTGTGTTCTTAGCAACAGAAACACATGTGAAACACTTTGCCTATATGAACTAGAAGTGGAGCCGCTTTTTATAGAGGGTTGTGGTTTACTCTCTTAGAGGTTCATGAAACAGGGTATTGCGCATGGCCATATTAGCGCAAAGCAATTGAGAATACTCACCGTGGTAGGAGGATTTTGTATGTGTGTGACAATTCTGGTCATATCATATAGAAGTAGAGGTTCAATCTACGGACACCTTCAACTTCGATGTGACTTTGAGTTGTTTACACTAAGGGAATGTTCAATGTTCATCACACATTCTTTTATGCACACATGCCTTGGAGTTATTTGATAGAAAGTTGTTTGGATGAAAAGTAGTTTTTCCAAACAAGTGGGGGATTGATAGAAGATTGTTTTATAAAACTATTTTTCTTTAGTTTCATTTAATAGAAGTTTATTTTATTTTGGAACAAAAGAAAAATAGTGAGACTATTCAAATTCTATTTAACTATTAATTATTACTAATATGTAACTTACATAATTAGTACTAATAAGTATAGTTAAATATATAATTAAATAGTTATAATGTAACTTATATATATATATATATATATATATATATATATATATATGTAGAGTCCGGATCAGGTCCGGACTCCCGGATTTTATAAAATCCGGACCTTTTTTTTTTTTTTTTTTTTTGCTTTTTTTTTTTTGAAACAACTAAAAAAAAAAAAAAAAAAATTTATGGAACTGAAATTTTTCCATAATACAGTGTTTTGGGCGTGATTTGGATGCCTATAACGAAATATGTCTGTACAGTCTGGGCAGACTGTACATACATTGGTTGGGGTAGGTGTTAAAAACACGCCCAAAACACTTTATTATGGAAAAATTTCAGTTCCATAAATTTTTTTTTTTTTTTTTTAGTTGTTTCAAAAAAAAAAAAAGCAAAAAAAAAAAAAAAATTTGGGGTCCGTATTTTAAGTCCAGTCCGGGAGACCGGACTGGATCCGTGGCCTATATATGTATATTTGTGTATATATAGAGATATGTATACATAAGAGATATGTATATGATATATAGAGAAGTTACATGGAAGATTTATACAAGTGAACTTTTCTTCTATCTTCTCCATTTTTCTTACAAACAAATAACTACTACAAAGTAGTGTTCATTTAGAATTTTTTGTGAATTGCTATCACGGATTATTCATCAAGGCTTGACATATATCCTGAAGGTATATCGTCTGCAACCCATAGCAAACCAATCGTGGTGGGGGCGATAAAGACTTAAGGACAGGGATCACCCGTGTCACGTCTTCTACAACAATCTTGACTTTACGAAGCTACAATTCTAACAGTCCCAAACGCTCCAGGAAGAAAAATGGTGTTTACTCCATTCCTCTGTAGCTTTCGCTCTGTAACTATCAACTTTTTGTACCACATTTTCTTGGTAGGTGATGAGTCTAATTGAGGTCTTTATCATATTTAACCTCACATTCACATATGGGGGGTTCTAATTCCAAGAAAATTCAGCTACTTGAGCAAGGCTCACATCAGGAAAAGCAAGAACACCAGCTGATCACTTCAAGTGAGTTTCCTTACTCCTTTTTCTTCCTTTCTTCTTGGTTTTCGTTCAATTTCTCTGTTTTCTATTTTTTTAAATTAAGATTTACTAGTTTAATTCTTAGGCTCATTCGTTGGAATATTTTTAGTGAAGTTAGATTTTGAGATCTTTAGTTTGTGTTTTTAAGAGCACTGTTTCTTTTATTGATTACTATGTTTATGATCATCTGTTAGTCTAAAAAAATCTTGTACGCAAATAGATGATTTTGTCTACACAATTGTAGCTGAATTTTATGATTATGCCCACGAGTGATTCAGCACACACTCGGGTGTACACCTGTGTTGATTGGTCCAACAAGTATGGTTTGATTACCTCCTTACCCAAAATCCCGACAACAATAACCAATAATTGTTAGAATTTGTTGAAAAATTTGCAACTGGAGTACCCAAATTAACAAGCTTGACATTTCTTAAGCCTCGGGAAGTAGGGCTCATAATTCTGATAATCAGCTCTTGTTCCAAAAAAGTTGAGCGCCTATGACTGAATTATGCTTATATTTTTCTCATGATTATAGCAGAAGTACGATACTACTTTTATAGACTTTATGGGAGCTTATAGTTTCACTGGATCCTTTTTTGAATTTGATCTTGAAGTTGAGACCAGATCCCTAGTGATGGAAACATTTGAATTATGATCTTTGGGGTTATATATGCATTTCTGTCCAAATTCTCCACTTGAAGCAAGGATACCAAGTGATGAATCTTATGACATTAACTTAAACGCCCAAAAGCTGTTATCATAATTTTCATTTAATTGATAATATTACTTTCACTTATATGCACGTTTTTTTCCCGCAGATGCAGAGTTGATCATGCTAAATATTTTGATAATCATACATATTTTTAAATGTAATTTTGAATAATGCTAACGAATCAAATATTGTACCGAATTTTGGACCCCAATTGATGTGGTGCTATCACATTGATTGATTGCATAACCAGTAAGTAGGCATATACTGATTTGATTTGGTGACCTATCACTACCATGTCATTTGTGGATCAAAAATTTGGTGCACGGGCTTTGGGCCCCTAGCATTACTGTTAATATTAAAGTTGTACTAGTACTTTTTCTATTATGTTGCTGACATTTTAATGTATTAGTATCCTTTTCCCCAGTTATGATTGTGCAGATAGTAGTGGCAATTTTTGCTGGTCTTCTAGGTTGGGCATATGTAGCATCAAAGCCGTCCCCTCCAAAAGTTTGTGGATCACCAGGTGGTCCTCCTATTACATCACCCAGAGTCAGACTCAGTGATGGGAGACATTTGGCTTACAAAGAGGCGGGTGTTTCCAAGAAAGACGCCAAGTACAAGATCATTGTCATTCATGGCTTTGATAGTTCCAAAGACTTGAATCTGCCTGTTTCTCAAGTACTTATATATCTCCTTAAATTTCAGTGCAACTATCTGATTTTTCAGTTGAAATTGTGGCTGGATTTTTCTCATTTAAAACAATTTTTCAGTTGAAATTGTGGCTGGATTTTTCTCATTTAAAACATAAAAAAATGGACTCAAAAGGTCCTGCATTTCATCGCGAACCAGCTACACACATTTAGAATCATTGAATCTGCTTTTAAGGAAATTAGAAAACAAATGTTCTTGTCTAATTGGTGAGTTTCTTTGTGAATAGGTGCACACATGGTTTGATATCCTTAACCAACTAAGGCTAAGAAGAAATTTCACTTGCACATACGGAAAAAATAATAGTTGGTTACCAATCATCGTCTAAATTGATAATTTAAGAAGCCTGGTCAATTCATAAGGATCTCACTGACGATTTTACCAACCTAAATCATACCTTATAATTATAGATAAGATATCGCAACAAAAACTTAATAATAATTTTGCCTAGTGGATGGTTTTACTATGTCTCTTGATGTTTGCTTCCTCATTTTGGTTCTGTCACACGCCCTTTATCCATTCCTACAGAAATACAGTAAGGATTAAGATATTATAGCTGGATATGAATACAAAAATGAGTAAACACCATAAAAGAGAAAAAAGTTTGTTTATGTACATTGTAGAAACAAAATGTGATGCTTCCAATCGTTGGTTCTTTAGTAGCTGGTGAGATAGAGATTACGGGATTTGGATGGAGTAACAGACGAGAGAAAGAAACATAGGCGAGCTCTGTTTGACATTCCAATAGCAGAACCCTTCAGAGGGTCGTGTATAGTGTGTGTCGGGGTTTATATGTAAGGGGGGTCTCGTAGTGACCAAGTCTCCAAAATGACCAAGTCTTATGAGTTGGAGAAATTAGTATTGTGGAGACCAAGTATTGGAAGAAATTAGTCTTGTGCAGACTAGGGGCATCTCTCTCCATACTTTTCTTTATTTTCCCCTTCTTGGTGCCTTCTACTTGTTCCTTCTGATTGATCTTCCAGACGCTGAAAGGTGTCTAAAAATTGCCAAGTCTAGAGGTTGTGGATCTTAGGGGTACTCCCCATACTAAGTTTTATTTTAGCCTTGTTTGGTCTGGATGCTTCTGTTTTGCTTGGAGTTGACTATGCTTGCTTCTATGGCTGTTTCAAGGATTGAGTATGGAAATATGACCAAGTGTGGAGATCTTTAGGACCCTAGGGTAGGGTCAGGCTATAGGGTCTTGTCCAACATTTAGTCTATTTTCGGCATCAATTGGCCCCAAATAGTTTCCATTTGACCCAATATCGATTAGTCTTGCATGTGCAAACATTTGAAGGAGTGAATATGGGGTAAATGACTAAATTTGAGGTTCCTTAGGATCCTAGAGTTGGACCCTAGGGGTCTTCCCCCATACTTGGTCTAATTTCAGCTCCATTTGGTCCCGAATGGCTCCCGTTTGACAACCCGACGCCGACTATACTTGATTTTGTGACCGCTTGAAGGAGCAATTTTGTGAAATTACTAAATGTGGAGACCTTTTAAGACCAAGGGACTAGAGCCTACTTTCTTCTTCCACACTTGGTCTATGTCCGGCTGGATTTAACTTAAGATTGCATGTGCTGAAAATGCTGTTTGATATGCTGGTGCTCGAAAGCACTGATTTGCCTGACCCTAGGGGATCTTCCCTATACTTGGCCAAATTTCATGGCTTTTCCTTACTGTGCTATTTCGGCTTTATTTGTTGACTGCTTCCTTTGTTGTTTTGACTGAGTATATGATCACTTCAGCTTCGGTTGTTCTATTCCTATTAGTTAGGTTATATGTGGCCCACGGTGTCGTGGCCCATCTGATATGGCACCTGACCTCAGACTGGCTTCCTTTGAACTATGTATTTTCCTGTAGATCTGCGTGTTGTCTACGCACCTAGATTTCATGACCTAGCTCAGATACGCATCAATAATAGAGGCTGTGTTGAAAGATTTGACATTCAAACAATATCATGTATGTTACTAGTATCTCTTCTTATCCTTTAGAGAATGGTGTAATCCTACTTATGCAGTCTTTTGTACATGGTACCATATTTGATAAAACTTTTGTATGTTAATTTTCAGGAACTTATAGAGGAGCTCCGGATATACTTCTTGTCATTCGACCGAGCAGGTTATGGAGAAAGTGATCCACATCCAATGCGCTCAGTGAAAAGTGAAGCATTTGACATACAAGAACTAGCAGACAAGTTGGAGATTGGTCCCACGTTTTATGTGATTGGAGTCTCAATGGGAGCATACCCTGTTTGGAGTTGCCTAAAATACATACCACACAGGCATATCACTTCCTTATAGTAGCTTTATCATTCTATTTCACTGAAATGTTTCAAATGCTTAATTTTTGTTTCTTGCAAAATCATATTTTCAGATTGTCAGGCGCTTCACTTGTAGTCCCATTTGTCAACTACTGGTGGCCTTGTATTCCTGCTAACCTGTCTAAAGAAGCCTTGAATTCTCAGCTCGTGCAAGACCAGTGGGTATTTCGAGTTGCACATTATACCCCTTGGCTATTTAATTGGTGGATGACTCAAACATGGTTTCCTTCTTTAAGTATCATGGAAGGAAACACGGCCATTTTGAGTCGCCCAGATTTAGAGATGTTGAAAAAGTTGTCAGATACCCCAAGTGTTGGTCAGGTAAATGATCTGTTCACATGTTGATGTTAGTTTATATACATTCTATAGGTAAATAAGTTCTATGTTTAGTCTTTTTGCAAAATAATCAATACCCTTTTATATAATATGGCTTATGGCTTGTGGGATTATTTGCTATGGCACATTAGCACCTAATCATAACCTAATGTGCATGTTATGGCACAATACACACCTTAAGCCCATGCAGAAACCTTTCGTTGGGAGTTAAAAGTGTTTAGAAACAATAAGATCCTTCCCGTGCTTGCTGTCTAAAATCATTTAAGAGGTCTTGCCTTGCTTCTTTCTTCCTTGGATGCTGTTGTAGTTGCATCATTAGAGTTGATGTATCTTTCTTTTAAGGAAAAGACTATTCCTCTTTTTTTTAGAATGTAACGGGAGGGCATACATATTTGACATTAATTTGGTTCAAAGGGTTTAGTACTTTTATTTCTATTTTATAGATAAAACAGCCCTTGGGAAGTTGCAATAATAAACCCCCTGCAGCTTCTTAACCTGACCAACTAATCGTGGCAATTTAAAATTTTGATTTATCATTTTCAACCACATAGTTTTATCATTTAATAATGTAAAACTTGCACATATGCGATACAAGAAATGTGCTTCATTCAGCTGCTCATACTCGATATCTGTTTCCAGGAAAAGGTAAGACAGCAAGGTGTTTATGAGTCTCTGTTTCGGGACATAATGGCTGGTTATGGAAAATGGGAGTTTGATCCCACGGATATAAAGAATCCTTTCCCTAACAATGAGGGCTCAGTTCACATCTGGCAAGGTTCTGAAGATAAGATTATTTCACGGAAACTAAACCATTATCTTTCAGAAAAACTTCCATGGGTTCGATATCACGAGGTTCCTGATGCGGGTCATTTGTTAATCTTTAACAACAGTTTATGTGAAGCCATCATCAGGGAGTTATTACAAGAATGAACTAGAGCCTGTGGCATAATGGCATATTGTTAATTTACTGATTAAACTTCCTTGTTACTTGTAAACTGCATTGTATAAAGTGTATAAAGTGTGTGTGTATATATATATATATAGAGAGAGAGAGAGAGAGGCCGGATCAAGTCCGGACTCCCAGACCGGGCCAAAATCCGGACTTTTTTTTGGTTTTTTTTTTAAAAAGCAACTAAAAAAAATAAAAAATTATGAAATTGAAATTTTTTCATAACACAGTGTTTTGGGTGTGATTTGGATACGTATAACAAAATATATATGTACAGTCTGTGCAGACTGTATCATCATTTTTTGGTATAGGTATCCAAAATATGCTCAAAACATTGTATTATGAAAAAATTTCAGTTCCATAAAATATTAAATATATTTTTTTAAAAAAGAGTCCGGACTCTCGGACATGATCCATTATATATATATAGTTAGCTTCTTATGGTCCGCGGATCACTTTTAGTGACGGACAAAATCATCACTAAACTCATCGTCATAGGGTCTGAACCGGGTTGTAGCGACGGTTCAAGGCTATAACGACGGTTCAGACTTTATGGCGACGTAGCGACGGTTTTGTCCGTCGCTAAAGGTGGTTCGCATGCGGACCACTCACATAGGAAGCTCTCTCTCTCTATATATATATATATATATATATATATATATATATATATATATATATATATATTATAGTAGATGATGAGTTAAGAACTTCGTGAAGGGGACTCTTGTTACATAATGAACTTGTTATCTGATGGTTGGAAATCAAAGCATAAACTCTGATCTTGCAATGGAGAGAAAATTTTGTTATCTCCCCATTTATTTTTACGTGATGCTAAGGGTCTTAAATTTTGTCTCAAATGATGGATCATCATAATATTAGTTGAGTAGATTTTATATGATTGGCTAGACTATAAATTATTATTAAAATATCTAATGTCATGTCATTTGATACAAAAAAATTGACTCTTGGTATTATTCTTTATTTATTGTGTGTGCAGAAGATAGTCTACTAAATTTTTTCTTGTGTGGGACTGGAAAAAGCCCCCAATATGAAAACGTTTTAAGAAAAAAATCTAAATACGGATATACTCTATTTTGAACAAATTAATTCTTAAATATGTTTTTGGAAAAATTTAGATAATTCCTTATTATTCTAAATTTTTTTTTTATGTAGACATGAAAATTAAACATGAGTGTATTTAAATTTTATTTAATTGTATTTTGATCCCCACCATTAGGTAAAAATATAAATAGGCGAAGTTCAAATATACTCATGTCCACCTACCTAAATGGTCACTAAACAAAAAATTGTTTTCACTTTTAGTTACTAATATAAACTTATCCTCTTTATGTGTACTATCACCTAAAATTAGAATTTTATAAAGAGTTTAGATATTAAATAGAAAAAAAAGGTAAATTAAAGCGATAAAATAATAATATATCTAAAATTGTAAAGACAAAACAGAAAAATAATAATTTCAAACATAACATAAAATCACCAAATGAGGCATGGCCCTTTTTATAATATAGATACTATGTTATTTTTCCTTCTTTTTTTTTAGAAAATTCTGAAACTGTCTCAAAACACTTTTGTCCAGGGACCCACAATTACCCCCCCCCCCCCACACATATATATACAGTCCGGATCAAGTGCATGTCCCTTATCTTACTCACCCGAGCTCACCCCTCTTTAGCGACGGACCCGGCGACAGTTTGGTTATACAACCGTCGTCTATACTTTTAGCGACGCTTCCGTCGCTAAAGGGGGGTGAACACGGGTGAGTAAGATAAGGGGTATGCACTTGATCCTTGCTCTATATTGTAAGACCCCATTTTTTATAAATAAAGATGAATTTTCTATAATTATTATTTTTGAATATTATGGAATAAATTTGATATAATGTTATAGTTGTGGGTAATATTTATAAATTTTGCAAAGTACGCAAGTTGTTATAAAATATTCGTTTGGTCGGGGAATATTCTTTTTGTCGGGGAATATTCGTACGACGGCACAATCATTGGTGGACCCCACAACGGAAGTATTGTCGTAGTTAGAAAACGACAAAATTATCTTTCTATAAAAATAACGGCGGAGGTGTTATCGTTAAAACTGTTGAATTACTCGGTAGTAAAAGTACAGTAATACGCGTTGTTGCATAGTAGCACACGGTATTGATTATTGATGATTACGTGAGAAGTCACTCAGCTATACTCAATTATTGCTACCGTAATTGCTGCATCATATCTCTTATATTATTGATTCAATTATTTTCATAGTATCATCTGTATAATATGTTATATTATTAAATCAATAATTAAGACGACAAGTTATAAATGATTAATAATTGTTGAAAGATTAATTATGTGTTGATTAAAAATAAAATGAATTCTGGTAATTTTTATTCAATCTTTGATGTATATAAAGAGTCTATTATGAGACGTTGGTGATAAGTTTAATTATTTATGGGGGGCCATATGTCGTCATCTAAGAGTCTCTTTCGTAAATAGTAATTACCTTCGTAAATAGTAATTACCTTCGTCAATAGTAATTACCTTCGTCAATAGTAGTTGTCCCTTCAATATTACCAAGAGTTAACTGCCTCTTCGGTGTTCCAAGGGTTAATTACCCCTTCGTAAATAGTAATTGTCTCTTCAATATTACCAAGAGTCATTTTGACCCTTCGTTAAGACCAAGAGTCATCCTCAGTTTTTCTATAAATAGAAAGCTCATTCCTTCATTATTTCTTACGAATTCATTCAAGCTATAGAGAGAGAAAGTATAGAGAATAAGAGAGAAAGAAGAAGAGTTTTCTGCTACTTCACTTATATCCAGTTCTTCTAAGGTAGAGAATATTATTTGTTGTACTCGTAAGGGATATTATTCTTTTGTATTCAAGAAGAGAACTTCTGTTATTCCATTTCTTATTATTCTGTTGGAATAACCTGTATACGCGGAATACCCTATACTTGGTGACATTCTTCTATTATTCTGTCGGAATATCCTGTCTGTGTGTTTTACACCGGACCTGGTTCCATTTTTATTATTCCGTTTTTACATTTCTGTCGGAATATCCTGTCTGTGCTATACGCCGGACCTGGTTCCATCATTTACTATTCCGCAATTATTATTATGTTGGAATATCCTGTCGGTGTGAATTTCACCTGACCTGGTTCCGTTATTATTATTCTGCGGGAATAACCTGTTTGTGCGGTCTCTATCGCATGCATGGTGATATCTTTTGTTATTGTATTCGGTATTACCCAGTTGGATAAAATTTTGACTTCTATACTCCATGAAATTAGTGGAATATTCTTGAATTTTACACCACAAAACAGTATCGTGTTGACAATTTGGACGTTAATAATTTCTGGATAAAATAATTCTTGAACTTGTTTTATTGAATTCTTATAAAATTGTCATCATCCTCTTATTTATATTCTTGAAAGTCATCTGTGACCTGTAGAGCATGGATGGACTTGGTATGATTATGACCAGGGATTATTCGGTGTAATCATGACCGTAATGTTACAAATGATGTGGTAAAAGTCTCATTTGCCGTAGTGCATTAATGGACAGTTGTTGGCATGATCATGACCATTAATGAATACACAAATATTCTTGGCCGTAGTGCATGAATAATTGTGGTCGTGATACTAAAGAATATCCTTGGCCGTAGTGCAGGGGTGATTCGATGATCTGGAATATTTATTAAGCTGAGTCTCAGCTATAACAGTGATGAAAAACCTTTTAAATCATAAAAGATAGTAGATTTTATTTTCTACTTGACTCTTTTAATGGATTACTGACTCCGCTGCAGTTAAACTTGATGTTTATTATATTTTATCAGTTTAACACTGTTGAAAGCTAATGATAATTTATTCTGCATTATCTTAGTCATAATATTTCTTACTGGGCTAGTTGAGCTCACCCTTTCTTTCACTGTTCTCTTCAGGAAATGAGAATATAGCTGAGACGAGTCGGGGAACGAAGTAATGGTCCAGAGGATAGCATTAGTAGTCCTCACTATTCTGTGAAATAGTGTGACAATAATTGTAATGAGGACTCCTTTTGAGTTTGTATAATCTCTAGTAGATATTATTTGTATTCAAACTCACAGTTTATGTTTTGTCGTATTGTATACGACAGTTGTATTAGTAAGTTGTATTTGAATTATGTACCATGTATCTGACGACTCAAGATGGGTGATGTATACCTAATTTTGGGGCCGTCACATATATGCTCTCTCTCTATATATATGGGCTATATGTATATACACAGCTGTATATTACACAGTAGGCCTAGGACGACAGATTTTTGGGTTATAGCGACGGTAAACTGTCGCCATAACCCAGAATAGCTATGACGACGGGTGAAACCGTCGCTATAGCCCAAAAAATCGTCGCTATAGCCTATTGTATAATACACAACTGTGTACACACATTTTTTCTTATATATATATATAGAATCCTTTAATGACAACCGATTGTCATGGATACTGTTATAACAACCCACTTTTGGACCATTGATAAACTTATTAGAAGGCTTAGATTGAATGTCATAAATAGTCAAAAAATGCCCAGCCGGCACAAACTTTATTGGCTTTTATTTTAATATATTGCACTATATGGTCAACTGTTGTCATTTTAATAATTTTAAAACGATTTTTTAATATTAAAATACTCAAGCCGACAACTTGTTTTAAAATTATTAAAATGACGACAGTTGACCATATAGTGCAATATATTAAAATAAAAGTCGGTAAAGCTTGTGCCGGCTGGGCATTTTCTGACTATTTATGACATTCAATCTAAGCCTTCCAATAAGTTGATCAATGGTTCAAAAGTGGGTTGTTATAACAGTTTCCATGGCAACCGGTTGCCATGGATGAATTCCTATATATATACGGTTTAGATTTTAAGCTCACACCTTATCCAACTCACCCGAGCTCACCCCCCTTTATCGACCGACCCGACGACGGTTCGGTCATACAACTGTTGTCTATACTTTTAGCGACGGACAACATATATCGTCGCTAAAAATATAGACGACGATTTTACGATCGAACCGTCATCGGGTCCGTCGTTAAAGGGGGTGAGTTCGGGTGAGTTGAATAAGATGTGAGCGAGACTCATATATATATATATATATATATGAAAAAGCAGAAGAATAAGAAGAAGTAACTGCACTTCCAAAACTGATGACCCCCAAAATAAATCTCTCTTATATTTGTATCACAAGGTCCAGGGCAGCAAGGCACCCACAGAATATTCTTTGATCAAGGTATAAACCCAAAACCAAAATTCCATTTTTCTTACAACGATGATGATTGTAGTGATTTCAATTATATTAAATTTATATGAAACACAAATCAAATCAAGAAAGGCAACTACGTAAACTCGTTTTGGTAATTTTAAAATTATTAAATTGCGATTGTTCTTATGATAGTCAACATCATGATAAATACCTTGATTGGAGTTCAAAATTTGAAGAGGATAATACTGAGTGTTCATTAGGAAAAAAATAACAAAAAAAGAAATAATAATAAACTGGCAATTTCAAAATTTCAAGTTATCAATAAAGTGGGCTAGGAGTGAGTATGATGCTGATCACATAAAATCGTTCGATGTTGTTTGCTTAAATTATAAACCATTACATGAAATCGTTTGAATTGGCGTGATTTCTATGAATGCAGTGTGGGTTTCGACTTGAAAATCAATTCAAAAAAATAATAATCATGTCATAAATCTCAAATATTGTTGACTTGCTATTATAAATAATACCCAACTTTAAAAAGTTAATTGTTTGAAAACTAATTACAAATTAGTTCAAAAAATTTATTCTTTAAGTTGAAAAGTTAAAGTTTAGTACCATACAAATTTTAAATATACAAAATTATATATTCCCAAATTAAATTTACAACTATATTTAAATAGAATTTAAAGAATTCCTAAAACATAAAAAATATAAGAAATATTAAATAACTTAGAATTCTAACCAGGTGCAGTTCCTTCTTAAGTGATGTGGTTTCTATATCAAAATTACAACCGCGAGGGCCGAGGGATGCGGTTTCTCATAGAAAAATCACAGTATGCCACCAAACCATTGGTACAGTTTCTTTGATACGATTGTGCATCCAATTTCGGTTGTTATTCACCCCTTTATTATCTAGTTTTTCAAAAGAAATAAAGAATTGTTAATATGAAGTTAATTTTAATTAATTGACCAATACAATATCGACACGTATGCCGAGAGATGATCTCTCCATCTACATGTGACTAACTTCATAATAACCGATCTTGCCCCACATCCTTGTCGGGGTTCCTTGTCGTAAGTAACAAAACAAAATAATAATGGGCTGGCATTCAGAACTCGAACAAGTATTTTAAGGACATAGCCACCTAATTTAATTTCTTAAGAAAACACCCACTGAATATTGTAATTTCCATGAAGATCACAACAACTAGATAAGCTGGAAAAAGTCCTATTCTTTGGTATAAGGTCCACATTTGTTCAATTGTCATCCATCTGTCTCAAAATGATATATATATATATATATATAGAACGCGGATCAGGTCCGGGAGTTCGGACTTGATCAAAATCCGGACCCAAATTTTATTTTTTGTAGAACAACTAAAAAAAAATAATAATTATGGAACTTGAATTTTTATATAATACAGTGTTTTAGGTGTGTTTTTAATATCTACACCAACCAATGTATGTACAGTCTGCCCAGACTGTACAGACATATTTTGTTATACGTATCCAAATCACACCCAAAACACTGTATTATGTAAAAATTCAAGTTCCATAATTTTTTTTAGTTGTTTTAAAAAAAAAACAAAAAAAAAAAGGTTCGAATTTTGTTAAAATTCGGGAGTCCGGACCTGATCCGGACTATATATATATATATATATATATACTCATTTTTTTCCAAGTTTTTGAAAACACAGCACAGGACAAGGGAGGTGCGGAACTGTTCACACGTATTTATTATTTCTCAATTCATTTTGTAAAATAACTAAAGGACTATAAATTTTGGAGTAATGTTACAACTTTTATAAAATATAGATTATACATATACGGATAGGCCCAATGATCATAACCAATTACAAATATACACATTATTTAATAACCATTTTTAATATCTATTTTTTAGTAAGCAAAACACTATTATAAATTTTGATAGGTCTCTTCTAATGAAAACTTTTCCATAAACTAAAACTTTTACTATCAAAGATTAAATGTGGCAATTTGTGCTAGACAAATTTAGTAATATACTCCTTCCCTTCCAAAATATAACGTTAATATTATTTTTGTAAAAATTAATTTAAATATATTTTTAAAATACTGATATGAATTTATTTAATTTTTGTCGATACAATTATTTTTATCAAAAACAATTTTAAAAGTACAACTACTTATTTTAAAACATTTAATAATACTTGTCTATTTTACAATTTAAAAAGATTTCAGGATAACTTCTAAAAAAATATTAGAAGTTAAGTGTAGCAATAGCATACCTTGAACCTTCATTATCAATTCATCCCAGCAGCGAAAAAACTAACCAGTTAAAATCACCCAATACACCAAGCAGTTTCAGCAGTTAAAAATGGTCACAAGCAGCCGGAGGCCATCTAAAAGTCAAAAAGGTGAAGAAACCCAATCAGCCTTTCTTTTCTGTTCTTTTCTTTTTCTGAAAATGTAATTGTATCAGTCCATTCAATTGCTTGATTCATTGATTTCCCTGTTTGGCTTTTTCCCTCCAGAAATGGTTTTTAGGAAAATCTTAGTTTCGCTAATGGGTTGTCTTGGAATTAGTAATCAGCCCACACAACTTGCTCCTCCAGAGAGTTCTGAATCTTCATCTGATGACCCATTAATTATTTCACCAAGAATCAGACTCAGTGATGGAAGATTCTTGGCTTACAAAGAGAGAGGCGTCCCAAAAAGCAAGTCCAATTACAGAATCATCATGGTTCATGGATTTGGTAGCTGCAAAGATATGAACTTTCTGGCCCCTCAAGTGAATCACTCAACCCTTTTATTTTTTGCTAAATAATCTCTCAACCCTTTTCTTATATTCATATGAAGTTTTTTTTTCGCAAATTTGTTAAACTAATTTGGAATCTGTTCAAAATTGGATAACATATGTGCAGAATGAAGACTAATTCTCTGAAATTTTTTCTGTAAAACCCAGAAGCTACAAGATCTCATATATCTAATTTAAACAAATTAGAAAAAAAACCCAGATCTTAAAATGCTAGATAAATTCAAAATTTGTGATTCTTGAGCATCTCATTGTCGTTTTCAATTAGTATATTTGACTCTATCTGGACATCAGAAAGGTTACAAAATCAGTTTCTCACAAACTATTGTGAAGACTCTGTACAAAGGGCATAATGCAACAATTTTAAGCACATTTTGTGTCACCACAAGAAACTTAGTTGCAATATGAAAATATCGAAAATTGGTTAGGCTTCACTGGAACACCATCACTGCATTGGTACGAAAACTTGATGGTTTTTGCCTTATTTTCGGATTAGATTTGACTTGAATCACATACAATACTTTCCTACAACCTAGGATTTGATGTGCAAAAAGTTCCTTATTGTTGAGCATCTAAATCAAAAACGTTTCAAGGCTATAATGGTCTGATGTGGGACTTCAAATTCTCAACCTTTAATTTGGTTTGTTCAATCGTCATTCACAATCCATATGTCCAAGCATCGATACATAAAAAGAAAATGCAGTGTCAATGGAAATTGGCAAATTATGTAATGTCAAATGTATTCAACCTCACAATAGTTTAGTTTCTCAGGAAGTATTGGAAGAGTTGGGGGTATACCTTCTGCTATTCGATCGAGCTGGATATGGAGAAAGTGATCCGAATCCAAAGCGCTCAATGAAAAGTGAAGCGTCCGATATTCAAGAACTAGCGGATCATTTACAGTTGGGGACCAAATTTTATGTAATTGGAGTCTCGGTGGGAGCTTACCCCACCTGGAGTTGCCTTAAGCGTGTACCACACAGGCAAAAAGAGAACTCCCTTCAGATTTTAGCTTGCCTGTTATCCCAATGTTGACTAGAAATAAGTTGCTCACCTCAATAACTGTACTTGCAGACTAGCAGGTGTGGCTCTGGTGGTTCCGTTCATCAATTACAAATGGCCTTCTCTTCCTGATGATCTAACGAGGGATGATTATAGGAAGAATCTTTCGCGATGGACAGTTTGGGTTGCGCGTTATGCCCCTGGACTACTACATTGGTGGTTGACTCAAAAAATGTTCCCTTCATCTACTGTTCTTGATAGAAATCCAAGATTTTTCAGTAAAAAAGATTTGGAAGTCTTGAAGAATACACCAGGCTATCAATTGCTTAGTAAGGTAATGCTTTCTTTTATCAGCACACGCATATGGTTGATATATTGAGTTGTAAAAGTGAAGTAGTGTACTATGTTTGGCAACTCAGTTTCAAGCTTTGGAATTGAAATTGAAAGTACACTTGAAGTGCATAAAATTGAAATTTAGTTAAAATTTGGCGCTCAATTCCAATTCCAATGCTTGGAATTGAGTTGCCAAATATAGATTTAGGAACTCTGGCCTTGCTTCATTGATTCATGAGTCTTGATCCATTATAAAGGAGACTAATGCTTATAAATTTTGTTTCTTGCAGAATAAGCTAAAAAAGCGCGTTGTGTTTGACTCATTTCGTCGAGATTTTATTGTTGCTTTTGGCAAGTGGGATTTTGATCCACTGGATCTGAACAATCCATTTTCGGGAACTGGAAGTGAAACCCCTGTTCACATCTGGCAAGGTTTTGAAGACAAGGTTGTGCCTTTTGAATTACAAAGATATGTATCGAAAAATCTGCCCTGGATACATTACCATGAAGTTCCTGATGGTGGGCATTTGCTTGTGTATGATAGTGCTGTGTGTGAAGCTATTTTAAGGTCTCTTTTATTGGGAGATGATCCTCCATTGTATAAACCTAAATATGGGAATTAGTTATTTATATCTTCTTCTTGTCATCAAATTGATGACCCCTTCATTGTATTGATTCTTAGATAATGAAGAAACAATTTTATTTTATAATTTTCAGAAACTTTCAGTGCACTATCCAATGCCTATGTGGTCTGTATATGTAGTAGATAGTTTCATAGTGAAGGTGTGTACTTGCATTATCATGGCATCATAGAACATTATATGATGCTGCCAAATGCAATATGAAATCTTGCATTTAAAATATGCAGCACTGATCGTATAGAAATTTATTGACATTTTCATAAAATCTCCTAGAAAACTAGACAATTCATCTACTTTTTGTTGGAAAATATAGCAATTAACAAGACGAATAATATAAATAAATTGGAACAACTTAGCTGGAAAACCGAGGCGTACTGTCTTAAAAAGTGATTTCGCCCCCACTGATAATAATCATGGTACAAATGGGCTGCCGGCGGCCACTCTCCAGGATTCAACGGCGAAGTCTCCGATCGTGTGTACTCACGGAAGGAGGCTTTGGACTTGTCTATGTGGATTGCCCAATTAACAGAGTATAAGAGTTGAATATATCGAGAAGAATAGGATACACAGAGATAATATGGAGAAGAAGAATAAAGTAGTAATTTGTGTATATCTTTTTCTCATGAAAGTAAACTCTCATTTTTCTAAAAAACAATCACCCTTATAAGGAACGTTTAAATAACGTTGGAGATTTTTGTAGTTTTTAATGAAACGTTTGGGAGTTACAACAAGATATAAATAAGGTTTATGTTAGAATTGAAACGGGGGTTACAGAAAATATAAAGACTAGGGTATTAACTCTAAACGGGGGTTACAGAAATTTTGGAGAATAACCAACACTTTTGTTGGGGCTAGATCAGAATATATACCAATCCATTCAATTTGTAGATTATTTTTTCTCTGTATATATTAATATATATTTAGGGGGCTCAGATGGGAGCCTGGAAAAAGGACCAGAAAAGGAATTTTGGGTGTGCGGGGGAGGTGGGGGTGAACTTAAAAGAAATATATGTAATAACTCGAATTTTTTGTCAATAATTAAATATTAATTTGATTTTTCCTAAAAGAGTAATTGAATTAAAAAGGTAAGTTACTAATTTTTTTTTCCTTTCTTATTTTGTTTGGAAAATTAAATTCTTTTAGTAGATAATTTAATAACTGATTTTATTAAAATTAAAGAGTCCATTAGGATTTTGATATATACAACCTATCGTTTCCTTGTTTTCTTGTTATATTTAAGTAGTGCAGATTTAACCATAATCCTATTTTAATTTGGTTAGTTGAATTCTCAAGTAGAATATATGTATATTGCAGCTTTTTAGAAAAATTATAATCTAGTGTTGGAATTGAGGGAATCCAAAATATGTTTCTTCAATTTTTCGTCATCTACAATTATGAAGAGTAAGAGAAGTTATTTGACTTCATCTTCATACCTTAAATTGCTGAAAATCGCAACCTGACTTGATTTCCATTACTATTTTTAGTCCTAATTTTGAAAATTCGTACCACAATCATATTAACTCCTAATCGAGTGATTATTGAGCTTTCTTGTATATTTTTGAGACCTACAATTTTTTGTGAGATATGAAGACTCTAAAAGACCCGAAAGTCAGATTCTTTACGGCTGCGTGTTGAAAAAAGACGAACAAGAAAGATAAATATTATTTTGTATTTTGTTTTAAGTTTAGTTATGAGGGTTTTTAAATTAGATATTTTTTTTATATCAAAATAGAGATTGGAATTAGAAGTCATAATCCGAAAGAGGTAATGAATTTATATAAAGGTATATAATTTGATTGAATGTTAATGTTAAAATCTAAAAATCAGTTTTTATATTTTTAGGTATTTTGTGTGGGTTATATCTCTTAATCCAACTATTGGATCGTTATAATTTTTAGATATGTTATACATATATAAGTTGAGAATATATTCATCAATTTTGAACCATTAAAGATTAATGTATGACTTGTAATGACTTTTAAGAAGTAGCTAGTCTGGGATTCTTCAAATCATATTTTCAGTAGTGAGTTTTTATATTTAAAAGTTGTATAACTTAATGATTTTAAATCCGATTTGAGTGATTTTTTAGGCTAAATTAGAGTATTTGAAAACTAGTTTCAATTAAAATTAATTATTAATTTAGAAAATAATTATAAATCATATTTGATATCATCGATACAATGTACAGAGGTCTTAAAAACAAATTGTCATATTATGGTATTAAGATTTCTTATGTTTTGTTATTGACTTTTAAGTTTTGGAGTATTAATAGTGATTTAAGGCGATAATTAAAGGCAACTTGAATGGATTATAAATTATTTTAGAATTACTAATTTGAATTATATTTAATTTGAGGTGAATATATTTAAGCGGTGAATAATTTTTCGTATTTAATATCGTTGCATTTGAGGATATGATTTTGTGGAGTAGATTTGAGTAACAAGTACATATTTCGTACTCCACTCATCTATTTATACATGTTGCCCTCCCTTTTGTCCTTTGTGCAAGTCAAAGCTACCCCACTTTGTTAGAGATGGACGTTTGCTCCCTGCATGATAGAACGCTCCTTGTCCATCCTTCAGGCCTTTGGTCCATGTTCCAAAATAATAACCTCCATCTTCAAACCTGTAAAATCCTGACCCATGTCTTAACCCATTGACCCAAAAGCCATAAAAAAGATCACCATTTGACCATTTCACAACCCCTCTACCACACATTTTCCCAGGTTTCCAAGTTCCAATATACATGTTGCCATTACTCCAAGCATACTTGCCGCTGCCTTCATGTACTCCCTCCTTCCACGAATCTTCATAAGGGTTTCTAACCGAAGAGTCCTATAGTAAACAACCCAGACAAATGATAAGGACGGTTATCGCTTGTTTCAAAAAAAAAATCATCGCCAAAAATGCGAGAACAATTTTTTAATTGGGACACTGATTATCAGCCCACCAATACTAATCTCCTAAATTAATTAATTTTAATTGTACTAAAATTATAAATAAATATGAAAAAGTGTATTACTTTTGTAATTATTTTATGGATGCACTATTATTATAATTATTTTAAAAAATGTACTAAAATATGTAATTAATCCAACTCATTATCCTGATTCTATAAGCCCAACGTGAAGACTATGACCCAATGGAAGGAAAAAACTACTCCCTTGTGCTAAAATACACTAAATTACAAGTCATAGCATCGATGATTTGAACTCCAAATAATTTTATTTTTAACCCTAAATTAAGATACGGTCACATTTGGTAAGGTTAAGAAAATTAAGAAAGTTATTATTTTAAAGTCAAACTTTAATATACACAGAGAGTCGTAATATATATAATTCCAAGAAATTAGTTTCTAAAATAATATTTAACTTGGTAAAATATTCTATCAAATATTAAGATATTTCAACATTCACTAGTACTATAATGAAAAATAAATTAATTTCGAACATAAATTTTCATGAATAATTCAGTTGAGAATAACTTGGTTCGTCGACATTATTATTTTCAACGAAATTCACTCTTCAAAAGCATTGGTAATTAAATTCAACGGAATTAATAGTGATAAAAATTTCAGTCGGAATTAATTAACCTAATTGTAACAGAATTAATTCCATCCGTCGGAAATAAATAAACTATTTTATTTTGTTATAGTGCACATACATTTTATTTATTTATATCTTCTCCCAAAATGTGTCAACCTTTCTAAATACTACTAGAAACAATAGAATTTGTCCATACTATTGTACTTTGCTAGTAGAAATTGAATATGTTTATTTTTGGGGTGGATATAGCATAGCATGCCTTCAACCTTTAGTGACCCAAACCCTAAACCTTATTCACCTTTTATCGGAATGATACCTACTTTTATAACCAGCTTCAGCCAAATATATAGCCACCACACCAACCTTTCAATTTTCAAACAACCTATATACCTTAAGTACCTAACATCTCATCTCATAATTCAAAAACAAGCTTCTTTCTTACGAAAGAAAATTATGTAAAATTTCCATAACATGCATGTGATCAGATCCACTTAAATTGCTTTCTCATTAGTTCATCACAATGTTTAGTCAATGAAACACTCTTAATATAATTTCTTGACTACAAAAATTTCAAGATCTTTTTTAATTGCTGCCTACCTGAATACAATTCTTAGTTGTGGTAGTTAGAAACCAACTTAAATGATCGATGCTGGTCTAGGATCGATTATTAAGGACTAATGGTGGAAATAATAATAATAACAAATCATGCATGTTAATTAGGAAAAAATTCCAAGTATAAATGGAAAAGGTAGCCCAAGTCATGACTCATCTCATAGACCTTAATTTGGAGCCAGCTTCAACTTTCAGGTCTGCCTTTGGAACGTTTGGAGCCAAACACATCTTTGTGTTTGTAAGTCAAGTCTAGGTCACTAATGGCCAAAATTTCGTTTTAACTACTCCTTTCCTTCCATAATAAAAGTCGTACGTGGTTAATTTTTTACATATATTAAAAAAATCATAAAATAAAAAAAAATTTCATATTTAAATTCTTAATTAATGGTATAATTTTCTGCACATGACTAGTGATATTCCATATATGTGGATAGAGAATTGAAATATGATAATTAATATTAAAAGCTATTATAGACAAATTATTATAAAAAATAAATTATTCAAAGTAAATAAATATTTAACTTAGAACTAAGTAAAATAATAATAAAGACATAAATATTAGTAATATACATCATTTGTTTTATTTTAGCTTATAGATTAATAAATTATTCCCCAAAAGCAAAAGCAAAAATAAAATAAAATAACTGCTATGCCACGTTATAAGGGTATTTTGAGGAGAAGGAAGAAACCAATTTAAGTCGCTTGCTTGTTGAAGTCTGAGAGGTTGAAAAATATGAATAAAGGTTAATGGTGGCAGGGAATCGTACACTGTATAACTGTAGTAATTAATAATAATAGTATTATATTATATATTACTGGAGGTTAACTCTGTATATATAATCTTCTCCTGAAAATCCGGTAAAATTATTATATTTTGTCGGTGAAGTTTTTCTAGAACAAGAAATGTAGTAGTAGTAGTAGATATAAGAGCTCAGCCTCAACATTTTATGGCTTTGCTTAATTTGGTGAAGCACCGCCATGCAGAAATGAATAGGTTAACGCCAAGATCTTCCTCCACGTCCCAATCACGAAAGACGTCCTGATCCTGCACAGTAAACACGACAACACCACAAGCTTGACGGCCGGACCGCCGGGGGATAACTCAGGCGTGAGAGTAAGTATGTCTGTTCACCAGGTTAACTCAAGAGGATAAAGTCTAGTGCAATGTGAGTATGAATTGTGTTAATCTATGGTCGTGTGTGTGTAATACATACCTGTTTTGTGAAGACTTACTCAATAGGAAATAATATCTTTGCGTGGAATATTGTGCCACCTACTACCGCCTGACATATCCCCATGATCTGATGGGCTGTGCCGGCTGCATGAAGCCTGT